>NW_024121277.1:3422624-3964739 GCF_016745375.1 Pimephales promelas | reverse complement strand
TGGAGGCTCTAGACCCTTCCAGAGCTGATATATTGAGATATTTAGTAGTGGCATCTAGACCCTTCCAGTGCTGAGATATTGAGATATTTATAGTGGCATCTAGACCCTTCCAGAGCTGAGATATTGAGATATTTATAGTGGCATAAATGCTACGTGAGGTCTCAATATCTCAGCTCTGGAAGGGTCTAGAGCCTCCATTTTTTGCACTCAGGTCAAAGTCCCATGGCCCTCTATCAGAATCCAGAGTTTCAGGAAGATCAGAGCAACTCAAAATTTCGACCCGAAAAAAAAAGCGACAGTGTTACCCCTTTTGTTTGTTTTTTTTTTGTGCGCGAAAAAATAAGTTTCTCCAATCTTCTTGAAACTCTGGATTCTGATAGAGGGCCATGGGACTTAGACCTGAGTACAAAAATGGAGGCTCTAGACCCTTCCAGAGCTGATATATTGAGATATTTATAATGGCATAAATGCTACGTGGGATCTCAATGTCTCAGCTCTGGAAGGGTCTAGAGCCTCCATTTTTGCACTCAGGTCAAAGTCTCATGGCCCTCTATCAGAATCCGGAGTTTCAAGAAGATCAGAGCAACTCAAAATTTCGACCCCAAAAAAAAAAAAAATGACAGTGTTACCCCTTTCGGGTTTTTTTTGTGCGCGAGAAAATAAGTTTCTCCAATCTTCTTGAAACTCTGGATTCTGATAGAGGGCCATGGGACTTAGACCTGAGTACAAAAATGGAGGCTCTAGACCCTTCCAGAGCTGATATATTGAGATATTTATAGTGGCATCTAGACCCTTCCAGTGCTGAGATATGGAGATATTTATAGTGGCATCTAGACCCTTCCAGAGCTGAGATATTGAGATATTTATAGTGACATAAATGCTACGTGAGGTCTCAATATCTCAGCTCTGGAAGGGTCTAGAGCCTCCATTTTCACACTCAGGTCTAAGTCCCATGGCCCTCTATCAGAATCCAGAGTTTCAAGAAGATCAGAGAAACTCAAAATTTCGACCCCCCCCCAAAAAAAAACGACAGTGTTACCCCTTCCGTTTTTTTTTTTTTGTGCGCGAAAAAAAAAAGTTTCTCCAATCTTCTTGAAACTCTGGATTCTGATAGAGGGCCATGAGACTTTGACCTGAGTACAAAAATGGAGGCTCTAGACCCTTCCAGAGCTTATATATTGAGATATTTATAGTGGCATAAATGCTACTTGAGGTCTCAATATCTCAGCTCTGGAAAGGTCTAGAGCCTCCATTTTTGCTCTCAGGTCAAAGTCCCATGGCCCTCTATCAGAATCCAGAGTTTCAAGAAGATCAGAGAAACTCAAAATTTCGACCCGAAAAAAAAAAAAAAAAAAAAAAAAAACGACAGTGTTACCCCTTTCGTATTTTTTTTGTGCGTGAAAAAATAAGTTTCTCCAATCTTCTTGAAACTCTGGATTCTGATAGAGGGCCATGGGACTTAGACCTGAGTGCAAAAATGGAGGCTCTAGACCCTTCCAGAGCTGATCTATTGAGATATTTATAGTGGCATCTAGACCCTTCCAGTGCTGAGATATTGAGATATTTATAGTGACATAAATGCTACGTGAGGTCTCAATATCTCAGCTCTGGAAGGGTCTAGAGCCTCCACTTTTGCACTCAGGTCAAAGTCCCATGGCCCTCTATCAGAATCCACAGTTTCAAGAAGATCAGAGCAACTCAAAATTTCAACCCGAAAAAAAAAAAAAAAAAAAAAACGACAGTGTTACTACCCCTTTCGTTTTTTTGTTTTTTTTTTGTGCGCGAAAAAATAAGTTTCTCCAATCTTCTTGAAACTCTGGATTCTGATAGAGGGCCATGGGACTTAGACCTGAGTGCAAAAATGGAGGCTCTGGAAGGGTCTAGAGCAGGGGTTCTCAAACATTTTGGAGTCAGGGACCCCTTTCAGGAGAAAAAAATTTCCAAGGACCCCCCTCATATTTATAACCGTTATTGAGCACAAAGTTAATGTGTGAGGGGCTAATGAAATATTTTTGCCCAAAATGAATGGTCTCCACCCAGGGCAGGAATTTCTAAATAGCCTACTGAGGTCCCAAAAGTGATCTTGCTAGGAATCATTTAGGATCCCTCAGCTAGGAATTTTTGATGTTCTTGATCTACACATGTGCATTTTAAGGTGTTTTAAGGCCCCACAACTGGATAACTATAGATTTAGAAGCATGTCAGTGGGCAGTGGCATATTTTTTTTTTTTGTCAAGATGTCACGAAACACTATCACATATTCCAAACAGGAATGGCCTTAAAGAGAAATGTTTCAATGATTAGGCCTATTCTTCACACAAATAAAGCCCATAAGCCTATAAATACAATGATAATGGCATTATGTTTAATAGGTGTGTGCATTGTTAATTTGAGCTACTGTAATTAGCTAAAAAAAAAAAAAAAAAAAAAAAAAACATACAGTATATGTTAAATATATGAATCCATAATGTTAATCTCATGGGCACAGTATGTTTCTCTTGACCTGCTTTTTCCTTTGTTAAAGTTGAGCTCGGTTAATATTTTGCAAACTGACTGTTTCAGTCGTTTTTTAAAACTTTTACCTAAAACAGCTGTTTAATGTTAATTTAGACCTACATCTTATCTCGCACTTTATGACCGTTGACAGAAACGTCGTGCGGGGATTCGAGTCGTGCAGAGAACTTTGAGTTCACTCCGACTCAAACATTTTGACATTGAGCTGTCGTTGTTAGTCTGCTGAAGCAGCTCAGACGAGAAGGTCAGTATCATCGCGATGTGCATCCTTGCAACCTCAATGGGTACGGCCCTGTCCCTATGCACTTTTATTTTGATAATGATCAGACTTCTAATGTCAAATCTTGCAGTGCTAGAACCAACTATTGTGCGCGCACGCGAGACGCCGGCGCGCAATTACGTGGGAATTTTTCCTCAGCAGTGGAAACAGGAATACTCTTATTTATGGTCATAGATAAGACAAGAGTGCATCATCCGAAACGGTAAAGTGTCCATTTTTTAATTGTGTATAGGCTACATTATAAATGACTACAAAATGTCATGCCTTTTAAAAATACAGAAAACAACCGGATGCGGATTCATGCCGTCGATCTGTCTCCTTTCTGGCGCACGTCCTGCAAAATCAACAGCAGCGAATAGTCTACATGACGCACAGACATAGATTATCTATCTATAGAAAACTTTAAGTGTCTACTTTGATGTTAAATGCATTATATAAGTTACTTAGGAATAAATAGCATGTTTTCAGATGATAAATAAAACATGACTTATAGCATGGGAAAAACGTTAGGTTGTTATAAATTATTTCGCGGACCCCCTGGCTTTAGCTCACGGACCACCAGGGGTCCGCGGACCCCAATTTGAGAACCACTGGTCTAGAGCCTCCATTTTGCACTCAGGTCTAAGTCCCATGGCCCTCTATCAGAATACAGAGTTTCAAGAACATGGGAGAAACTTTTTTTTTTCGCACAAAAAAAAACAAAAAAACGAAAGGGGTAACACTGTCATTTTTTTTTTCGGGTCGAAATTTTGAGTTGCTCTGATCTTCTTGAAACTCTGGATTTTGATAGAGGGCCATGAGACTTTGACCTGAGTCCAAAAATGGAGGCTCTAGACCCTTCCAGAGCTGAGATATTGAGACCTCACGTAGCATTTATGCCACTATAAATATCTCAGCTCTGGAAGGGTCTAGAGCCTCCATTTTGGCACTCAGGTCTAAGTCCCATGGCCCTCTATCAGAATACAGAGTTTCAAGAAGATTGGAGAAACTTATTTTTTCACGCACAAAAAAAACAAAAAAAAAAAACGAAAGGGGTAACACTGTCGTTTTTTTTTTTCGGGTCGAAATTTTGAGTTGCTCTGATCTTCTTGAAACTCTGTATTCTGATAGAGGGCCATGATACTTTGACCTAAGTGCAAAAATGGAGGCTCTAGACCCTTCCAGAGCTGAGATATTGAGACCTCAAGTAACATTTATGTCACTATAAATATCTCAGCTCTGGAAGGGTCAAGAGCCTCCATTTTTGCACTCAGGTCTAAGTCCCATGGCCCTCTATCAGAATCCAGAGTTTCAAGAAGATTGGAGAAACTTATTTTTCGCGCACAAAAAAAAAAAAAAAAAAAAAAAAACGAAAGGGGTAACACTGTCGTTTTTTTTTTCTGGTCGAAATTTTGAGTTGTTCTGATCTTCTTGAAACTCTGGATTCTGATAGAGGGCCATGGGACTTTGACCTAAATGTGCAAAAATGGAGGCTCTAGACCCTTCCAGAGCTGAGATATTGAGACCTCAAGTAGCATTTATGCCACTATAAATATCTCAATATCTCAGCTCTGGAAGGGTCTAGATGCCACTATAAATATCTCAATATCTCAGCTCTGGAAGGGTCTAGATGCCACTATAAATATCTCAATATATCAGCTCTAGAAGGGTCTAGAGCCTCCATTTTTGCACACAGGTCTAAGTCCCATGGCCCTCTATCAGAATCCAGAGTTTCAAGAAGATTGGAGAAACTTATTTTTTCGCGCACAAAAAAAACAACGAAAGGGGTAACACTGTCGTTTTTTTTTTCGGGTCGAAATTTTGAGTTGCTCTGATCTTCTTGAAACTCTGACTTCTGATAGAGGGCCATGGGACTTTGACCTGAGTGCAAAAATGGAGGCTCTAGACCCTTCCAGAGCTGAGATATTGAGATCCCACGTAGCATTTTTGCCATTATAAATATCTCAATACATCAGCTCTGGAAGGGTCTAGAGCCTCCATTTTTGCACTCAGGTCAAAGTCCCATGGCCCTTTATTAGAATACAGAGCTTCAAGAAGATTGGAGAAACTTATTTTTTTGCGCACAAAAAAAAAAAAACGAAAGGGGTAACACTGTGGGTTTTTTTTTTTGGGTGGAAATTTTGAGTTGCTCTGATCTTCTTGAATCTCTGGATTCTGATAGAGGGCCATGGGACTTTGACCTGAGTGCAAAAATGGAGGCTCTAGACCCTTCCAGAGCTGAGATATTGAGATCCCACGTAGCAATTATGCCATTATAAATATCTCAATATCTCAGCTCTGGAAGGGTCTAGAGCCTCCATTTTTGCACTCAGGTCTAAGTCCCATGGCCCTCTATCAGAATCCAGAGTTTCAAGAAGATTGGAGAAACTTATTTTTTTGCGCACAAAAAAAAAAAAACGAAAGGGGTAACACTGTCGTTTTTTTTTTTTCAGGTCGAAATTTTGAGTTGCTCTGATCTTCTTGAAACTCTGGATTCTGATAGAGGGCCATGAGCCTTTGACCTGAGTGCAAAAACGGAGGCTCTAGACCCTTCCAGAGCTGAGATATTGAGACCTCAAGTAGCATTTATGCCACTATAAATATCTCAATATCTCAGCACTGGAAGGGTCTAGATCCCACTATAAATATGTCAATATATCAGCTCTGGGAGGGTCTAGAGCCTCCATTTTTGCACTCAGGTCTAAGTCCCATGGCCCTCTATCAGAATCCAGAGTTTCAAGAAGATTGGATAAACTTATTTTTTCGCGCACAAAAAAAACAAAAAAACAACGAAAGGGGTAACACTGTCGTTTTTTTTTTTCGGGTCGAAATTTTGAGTTGCTCTGATCTTCTTGAAACTCTGACTTCTGATAGAGGGCCATGGGACTTTGACCTGAGTGCAAAAATGGAGGCTCTAGACCCTTCCAGAGCTGAGATATTGAGATCCCACGTAGCAATTATGCCATTATAAATATCTCAATATCTCAGCTCTGGAAGGGTCTACTCTAGAGCCTCCATTTTTGCACTCAGGTCTAAGTCCCATGGCCCTCTATCAGAATCCAGAGTTTCAAGAAGATTGGAGAAACTTATTTTTTTGCGCACAAAAAAAAACGAAAGGGGTAACACTGTAGTTTTTTTTTTTTTTTTTCGGGTCGAAATTTTGAGTTGCTCTGATCTTCTTGAAACTCTGGATTCTGATAGAGGGCCATGAGCCTTTGACCTGAGTGCAAAAATGGAGGCTCTAGACCCTTCCAGAGCTGAGATATTGAGACCTCAAGTAGCATTTATGCCACTATAAATATCTCATTATCTCAGCTCTGGAAGGGTCTAGAGCCTCCATTTTTGCACTCAGGTCTAAGTCCCATGGCCCTCTATCAGAATCCAGAGTTTCAAGAAGATTGGAGAAACGAATTTTTTCGCACACAAAAAAAAAACACGAAAGGGGTAAAACACTGTCGGGTTTTTTTTTTCGGGTCGAAATTTTGAGTTGCTCTGATCTTCTTGAAACTCTGAATTCTAATAGAGGGCCATGGGACTTTGACCTGAGTGCAAAAATGGAGGCTCTAGACCCTTCCAGAGCTGAGATATTGAGACGTCACGTAGCATTTATGCCACTATAAATATCTCATTATCTCAGCTCTGGAAGGGTCTAGAGCCTCCATTTTTGCACTCAGGTCTAAGTCCCATGGCCCTCTATCAGAATACAGAGCTTCAAGAAGATTGGAGAAACTTATTTTTTCGCGCACAAAAAAACAAAAAAACGAAAGGGGTAACACTGTCGTTTTTTTTTTTCGGGTCGAAATTTTGAGTTGCTCTGATCTTCTTGAAACTCTGGATTCTGATAGAGGGCCATGAGACTTTGACCTGAGTGCAAAAATGGAGGCGCTAGACCCTTCCAGAGCTGAGATATTCAGATCCCACATAGCAATTATGCCATTATAAATATCTCAATATCTCAGCTCTGGAAGGGTCTAGAGCCTCCATTTTTGCACTCAGGTCTAAGTCCCATGGCCCTCTATCAGAATCCAGAGTTTCAAGAAGATTGGAGAAACGTATTTTTTCGCACAAAAAAAAAAAAAAAAAACGACGGGTAACACTGTCGTTTTTTTTTTTTTTTTTTTGGGGGGGGGGGGGGGTCGAAATTTTGAGTTTCTCTGATCTTCTTGAAATTCTGAATTCTGATAGAGGGCCATGGGACTTAGACCTGAGTGCAAAAATGGAAGCTCTAGACCCTTCCAGAGCAAAATTTCGACACGAAAAAACCGACGGGTACCTCTGTCGACTTTTTCGGTGCAAAAAAAAAAGTTTATCTGATCTTCTTGAAACTCTGGATTCTGATAGAGGGCCATGAGACTTAGACCCGAGTGCAAAAATGGAGGCTCTAGACCCTTCCAGAGCTGAGCTATTGAGATCCCACGGACCCACTATTTTTATAATGGCATAATGAATAAAAAATCTGACAAAATCTGACATTGTTTTATGTCTTGTTATTTATTTATTGCCTTGAAGGGTGTATCATCCATTCTTTTGTATAATTTCAGTGAATCGGTTGAATCATCCACGAACCAAACGAACGAATTGACTCGGAAAAAAGTTTGTTCACACTGACCGAAGAAAGAATGACATGGACATCTTGGATGACATGGGGGTGAGTAAATTATCAGCAAAACCTAAAACCAACTAGTGTATTCAATTGTATCTGTGTTGTAGAGGAGAAAGTCTTATAAGTTGGGAACAACATAAATATGAGAAAATAATGACAGTTTTCATTTTTGAGTGAACATTTCTTTTCACAAAGTCGCTGGGGAAAAACAAATTGCAATACTGGCTCACACCTCCAAGCATGCAGAAAGCAAGACTTGACTCTTCCTTTCAGATAATGACAATTGAGATGTTCTAATTTTAGAGTTTTAAGTGTTTTAGGCCTCTTCAATGTCTGTATAGTGTGGGGACAGGAGTAAGAAAAAGTCATGGAGACATTCCCACTGATGTCAAATGGATTTCGCCAGGGTCACAGACAGGATCCGTCTAATATGAAGACAGGGAGCTGAACTCAGTGTCACAGGGGTGTGTGTTTGGATTATGCATTCCAGCAGCACAATGGTTATCCTTCGAGGACATTTGGAGCACACACATTCTGTTGTTCGCCTGACACATACGATTTGGCCTGAAACACTGAATGGACATCTGGTTAGGAAGCCACTTAACTGAACAGAGAAATGGAGAAAGCTGAGAAAGTCAAGGGGGAAAAAAAGAGAAGAAATAAAGGAACCATGTGTTCTGGCTTTAAACTATTGAGGTTGTATTTGTGTAGTTAACACCCATTTTCAGACAGTGTTTCAGAATGCACTGAATCCCCAAAACTTAATCCATGTAAGTCAAGAGTCAGTCTTGATTACTATGATGCATTGTGAAAGCAAAGTGAAGCCAAGAATTTGTTCCAATTTTGATTTTTAATCCTTCCTTCCATTATGTTCAAATCAGTCAGATGGTGAGCTTAGAATTTTTTGGAACAAACAACTAAACCTACTGAAATTGGTCTAGCAACATAAATCAAAGGTAATCTCTTGGTATATAATTTTGTTGAAAACGTGTTTTAAACAAAAGAAGACCTGTTCCTACTGAAAAGGGCCAGCATAGATCATCTTGAATCTGCATGCTAGCCCAGACTAGTTTGGGCTGACTAGTGCTGGTGCAAAATTAATTTTTAAAAATGAAAGGAAGTACTTGATTGAGTAGTATAACTCATTTCACTGCGGCTCTCAAATCAAATATGTCCACCAGTGGACAAATCATGTTGCTGTCGAACCTGATGCGACACGTCTAATTTGAAAGCTACCAAGGATATCAATATTTGTGTCTGTTCTTCACATTCACTGTTTCAGAAGAACAGCGAACAATCAAATGGACCACTTTTATGGTGCTTTTTTGTCGATTTTGAGTTTAACAGCACTGTTCCTCTTGAAACTCCATTAGCATTAACACAGAAAGAAAGAAGGAAGATTGGGAATGACATGAAGGTGAGTAAATGATGACCAAATTTTGACTTTAGAGGAGCTATCCATTTAAGAAATCTGATGGAAACATCAGCATTTTGGTCTTTTTACCAGGGTCATATAAGATAAATGTGAAGTCTAATGCTGTACATTTTGACCCTGTTGGTGTGAAAAGAGAAGTCTTTTGAACTGAAACTCAATTGGTTCAGTGTGTGTGTGTGTATTTTCAGTTAGCTCATGCTTTAAATTCAATGGCCTATGGTAAAGTTCAGTAGGTGTTAGATGATCCTTTTTGCTCTTAATTAGATTCAACTAATCCAATCAATCGGGATTTAAAGCATGGAAATGATTATTTAAATGCATTCCTTGGAATCATGGAATCATTGGAATATAAGTGTTTCCATCCATTTAATATTACGTAATATTACGAAGAGAAATGGATGGAAACACTCATATTTAACACTAATAATGATAACTATATTAGCGTCTGAACCAACATATTATAATGTTCTGTTTATTATAAGTGTGTGCTACAGTTTTGTCGTATGCCACTTTAAATGCTTTAAAGTCATGTGGATTCTAACAGACAGTCAATGTTTAATCATTTATCAGCTGGAAAATCATTTGATCAAAAATCATTCTGAAAGTGATTCCAATGATTCTATGTCATTATCGTTATCACTTTGGTGTGGACCTCCATATTCTTTTAACTGAATTTGAATTATTAAATTATTCAAACTTGATAATCATTAGTTATTTTTCTTGGTGAGAACGGGCCTTAAATCACTATCCACTTTTGTCAGAGCAGCTTGATTCTGTTGAACATGTCCTGTAAGGATTAACAAAAAAAAAAAAATGGTGAGTAAATGATAACAATTTGTTTGGGTAAAATATTCCTTAATACAAAATTTAGACTGTGAAATTGTCTTTTTTAGATATGTTAAACCATGTATAATTTTTCTATATATTTCAGGGCTGAACCATCCCAGACCTTTTCGACAAGGCCTTTTAAAAACTGAAACTATGATATGGCATTGGTCAGCTACCCACTGGTTTGATAGGACTGAGCGTTGAGTAACTGGAATTGAGTTCAGGAGAAGGTTAACAAAGCAAGCCCTACCCACACCTCTGTTCTTTTCCCAAAGACAAGTCAGTGCTTTGAAATGCTCCGATATGTCAGAGGCTGACATCACGTGCTGGCCCGACTGTGGCCTGGAAGCTTGGGAGTGACTTCCTATTGCATGCAGCGCGTTCTCTTCACACAGTGACGTCACCACGGTGTATCCCAGTGGGAGCCCACTAGTGAGGGTCAAACCGATGAGAGTGAGTGAACGAGAGAATAAGATGCAACAGAGCCAATAATGTTTGGCAGAACAAAAGGGGGATACGAAAAGGTTACTTCCCCAAACGTTTATTTTAAGAGGACATATTACTCCTTTAGATCACTTTGGGAATGGTGTTTTCTTTCAAGTTTGGTTTGGATGGCTTTCCACCGTGTCTTACAGCAGTCAGTGCTATCGACCATGAAATTATACCACTATGTGGTTGTGGGACGATGACCTGAAAATGAAAACAGGGGCCTTTATTACATTCTGGATGTGCTGATCACTGTAGGTTACGGGCTTGTATCAGCTCCAGCCGAAGTTTTGGCATGTCCAAGTTTTACTAATGAAAATGCATGATTGTACATTTCTTGGCCATCCTCTCCAAATGTACATTAATCTGTCTCTTGTCAAAGTGTAGCATGTGATAAAAACATGGCTTGTTGCCATTTCCTCAACATTTCAGGATGCTGTAAATAAAAAAGCATTTAACATGAATTTCCGTTACTCCCATGTGTGAGAGAAAATGCACCTGCTTAGCTGAATTCCCTCAAGAAAAATTAGTTTTGATATTATATTCATGAAATGATTTGTTGCCTGTGATCTTTAAATTGTTTGGCCATTTCTACCTACAGACCTGTGACCCCAGCCAAAGGATCCCATCTGGGAAGGTTTGGCCCATTGAAAAGAAGTGTCCGATTCAGTTCTTGGGCCTTCAACGATGAGTCAGAGTCATGGCATCAGAAATTAGATTAGAGCCATGGAGAGTCCAGCGACTCTAAGAAGAAACCGAAGTATTCTAGGGATCAGACGGCCTGGATACACCCAAGAGAAGAATAAGCATAAATCAAGAGAGCGTTCATCCCAAACAATACCGCCTGCTCAGAGTCCTAAACCTCCAACAGATGCACTGGTTTTCTTGCCCTTCTCTCTATAGCTGGCGAGGCCCCCATAGCAAAAGAATGGGCCTCAGTAGAGCATTAAAAGGAGACTGGTGAATGATGGGCGCAGAAATAATGGAGCAATCCTATCTAGCCCTGCCATGCATATATCGTCCAGACGTGTGGGACGGCCAGAAGGAAGCTGCTTGTTTTTTGCTATATAGATGTCAGCTGTGAGCAGCAAACCTACTTCCCCGGAACAGGCCCAAAATGAAAGACCCCTTAAACCGACGGAGCTTATCAAGATTTGAGCAGAAGCACAACTGGACATGAATTAGTTTTTTTCCCCCATTCCCCTCCATCTGTACCACTCTGATTTACACAACGTTTTATAATAAGCAGGGCCTTGAGACAAGCAACATTTGGACAGCAATGACAGCACATCTGGCGGGAGGAGAGAAAATAGAGAGAGAGTCTTCCTTTTCCAAATGCTAAACTTGCCTGGAATGGAAAGGCATGGTCAGGGTGGAATCCCAGGCCGGGGGCTGACATTTGGATGGCTTCTTGCACTGCCTCGGAGCAGAATGCTGGGTAAGGATGATGTGCATGTTCTTAAAGAGTCTTAGTGGTTCTTAGACTGACATGACTCTAGAAAATTCACGTTTTATTTCAATTAGTGTTGCCTCTTTGCGTGCCATTTTGATTTTCAAATTTTCAATATGTGTAGTTTTAACAAATTTGTATTTGACTTCAAATTTTGTTTCTAGCAACGCCAGGGTCAAAGTTTTGATTCCCAAGGAATCCCAGGGAATTCTAAAACCATAAACCAGGATTGTGTGGAAATCAGAATTAAATTGAAAGCTTTTTAAGAATGTAGAATTAGATTGTAAGGGTGGATAATTGAAATAAACTAGAGACACAGAGTTTGTCATACATCTTGAATGTAGGTTTGATTTGAGGTCAGACTGATCTCGTGAAATGGTGTATGTATAACACACCAATTCGTATTTCCATTTTTGGCGTGCTATCAACACGCATAATCACTTTCCATCGTGTTTATGAACGCCGTTGACTTGACGTTACATTAATGTATATATAAATACATGACCTACCCCAACCCCGTCCCTAAACCTACCCTTCAATGGGGTTAATACCATTTATGAGTCTTCCCCTGCCATCCTAGGAAAAAAATATCACCCCCCAGATGTAGATCTACATTTTGCTTTGTTTCGCTCGGACATTTAACGGCGTGCACATAACATGCGGAATCACTCGGACATTTAACGGCATAGACATACACACATACACACGGATAGCTCAAAATGCGTATACTGTAGATAACACGCCACTTGACTAGAAAGTGGCGTGTATGTTTATGCAAAAGTCATGATGTCATGTTGTTTAAGTTGCTAGAAGGTTTCAAGGGTGTCGCTATGTTTTTATTAAGGTGTTCTGTGTAGTTGCTAGGGCGTTGATAAGCAGTTTATGGGAAGTTGTGGTGATTGATATGGTGTACTGAGATATTTGACTGTCTTTAGCCTGTTTTTTGTTTGTTTGTTTTTTACATGAAAATGCAGGAAGGCATAACAGAACAGACAAAATAACACACAGAATTGGCATTCCATCTTAAAAAGCCCTCAAATCTCCCATTGAAGAACCCCAGTTTATTTTCCATGTTGTCAGAGTGATTATGGAACTTATTCTTTGTTATATTTACTCATGAGATGGTGATAGTTTTTTGGATGGAACGGAGGGGGGATTTTAACAGCTCCATTTACCGACTGAAAGTATAGACTTCCTGTCAGATCAAGATGGTTTCATCCAAAGCCATCATAACAAATGTGAGATTACAAGAGGTTCGACATCATGTCACTTCATCCCCTTTCCAGGAAATGTTGGCTGTTCTCAGCTGTTACACAGCCACAGCCAAGCTCTTGGGTTAACAAACACCGTGAAGCGGCATACAAAAGACTCTAGTGCAAATGTTAAATAAACAGTATGCGTTTCAAGTGCTGAACGTGACATTCAGCGCCTGCCTCATCTCGCTCTCTTTGTGTACAATTTGTCCGGGCTGGATAGTTGAGACGGGGTTTGTTTTGGTGTTTGGCTTTCTTTAACTATGCAAACTCTCGTCTCCACAGCTTCAAAAGACTGATAGTCCTAAAGAAAATACCTTGCCCTCCTCCTAGATACGAGTCTGGAAATTATGGCAAACCACTGTGACTTTCAAATGAACTGGGCCTCATATCATACGGTAATTGAAGCAACAAGTCAATTTGCTAAATTCGCCAAAGGGTTTGTCTATAAACATGGCATCTTTCATGATTTGCCAATGTTTGACAACATTTAAATCTGTCTTTAAGTTGATTAAATGATGCCACTTCCATAATCTGACATATGTTCGAGTATGAAACTGGATTTTAATGTGAAAAGAATGTAGGCTGGACTTTCAGTTATCCATCAGGAATTGATTAGATGAAAAGATGTATTAGAATGGAGTCAAGTGGTTGGAAGTGAGCTGAATAAGTAAGAGAGTGCAAGTGATAACTTGCATTAACTACACTCCTTACCCGTTGGGGCGAACGCTGGCGCAATTTCCCTGGTGACTATTGTTTTATTTTTTTTTTTAAACTTATATGATTACATTTACATTAATCATTTAGCAGACGCTTTTATCCAAAGTGACTTACAATTGAAAACAATAGAAGCAGTTAAACTAACAATAGGACAACAATATGCAAGTGCTATGACCCTAATAGAAAGTCATTTAATAGCAGACACTTGTAACTAGTTTGATACATATTTTGAACACACTGGCTTAAATGTATTCCAAGATATAGATAGAAATGTCAAAAATGTTACAACCATCCCTGGTCTCCCTACTATGTTAGATTAAACTGGGAAGGGTCATAGCTCGTCAATGTCAGAATATTTAAAAATTACCAATCAAATCAAAGTAGGCAGACTTTATGTTCACAGAATTGACCCTTCGCTAAGCCCCGCCCTCCCTAGTTACTGTTGCTACGCCTGTCAAGCTTTCGCGGCTGGCCCATCTATTATAGTGTGGATGCACCCGGTATCAGACATTTCAATGAGATAATTAGTAATTTTCGGCGAACAAGTGAAATATCTGAGAGAGCAAGACAAAAGGGACTACAGTATGCATTCGAGGGATATATTCACGACATTATATGCAAACCGATTAGAGAAAATTTCTTAAAAATTGAAGTTAAAGCCTAACGTTATAGTCCCAGCGCAAGCAGCAGTGCCTCATACGCTGACCGTTCAAATGGGGAAACACAAATTGAGTAACAGCTATGTTCATACACAGCAGGGTATGTGAAAATAATCGTAATAATTATAAATCAAACAGCTTATCAATAAATCTTGTGGAATAACACTAATACCAGGAGAGCCGCGGTCGGATTGGGTTAAGTTAAGGGGTAACGTTAGTAGGACGTCGATTAACAAAATGCTGAAATATATTTTAAAGTGTCAGTGAGCCTTTGTCTCGTCTCTTTAATCGTCTTATTTTACGTTATCATTATGACCAAAGAACTGTCAATATTTCCAAGCAATAATGCTAGGTGTTTTTGTTAAGCATGTCGACATTTACCAGTAGTTAGTTGTGAATGGGTCTCGCACATAGATGCTAGATCACGCCAATCATTTTTCCCCTTGGCTTTTAGATTTTCTGGAAGGAAAACAATTCCTCTCCCCCGTCCAAACTTTTATTATACCGGTATCAGATTTGCACAATCCATACGCACAATGCCTCAGCATGTTTCCCTCGTTCGAAAGCTTGACAGACCTCCCGCGCATAGTTACGGTTGCTAAGACATGATTGGCCAGTGGCGGTTTTCAGGCGTGGCTTAGCGAAGGGTCAATTGTATCAGCGTGACTCGACGCTTCAGTTTACGGTCAAGTACGAGATAAGATGTAAGTAGCTAACAGCGCATAAGAAAAAAAAAGCCCAAATGTGTCATGATTCTGCCATCATGTCATTGCTTTTTCTAGTTTTGTGGCAGGATCATGGCAGAACCATGTTTCGTGTACAAGCGCATGGCCTGTTGTTTGGGCCATGTGCTTGTGTTGTCTCGTTTAATACCCCGCCCCCTTGTTATCCTCATCATGTCATTATTACCTAGTATGTGTCCCCTGTTCTCCTCGTTAGTTTCCCCTTGTGTTTGCTGTCTTTGAGACATGAGGTAGTTTAACACTGTCTATCGTTCATGTGTTTTGTAGGAGGCGTGGCTTTGGAGATGTTCTGCAGGGGGAGGGTTGGATCGTATGCTTTCAAAGCTAACTTGCTATTGCTAGCTCTCTGAAAATTGCCTATTTATTCAGTGCTGCCTCTGTCTGCTAGCAATGTCTGAAATCTGAGAACCAGCAACGATAATCCATTTACCCCACACCGTGTGCTTCTTACAGGGTGGGCCCATGCTTGTCATACATCAGCTCTCAAGTTTTGTGTCACCCAAATACCTTGACAACAGCTGTGTATATGTAAAGATTAAATCAATACAATAAGGGAAAAAGATGCGCTGTTTGCTAATGACACCATGTCTTCACCTCGTTCTTTCATCCTACCCGTATACTGGCTTATCAGCCTTAAGCTGGCTTTCTAAAAAAAGACGCTGGCGTTCCATTAACCTTCTCGCTTTTACATTCCTGTTAAGGTCGTTTGATAACTCTTCAGATATTATATTGTAACAGCGTTGGCAGAGTTTTTCGAACTTCTTTTTGAAAGCGTGTGCCCTTGACAGACATTTTCACTTACGTTTCATTGTTTTACATTTCATTTCCGAAGCAAAAAAGAATGGCTACACTATAAAAAAATATTTTCATGATTTGTTGGCATTTTTTTCATTTGGCAAATCAACTTTCAGATAACATAATAGTTAGAGTGTATGTTGATTAAACCAATCTCCATCATTGTATTATGAACTTAAAATTGCAATCAGGTTACTTTAAGTTAAACCAACAATAGGTTTTCACAGTGTACTGTATGAGGGTGAAGGATGAATCTCATGGAAACATTACTAGGTCATCTTTCACCTCAAATCACCTCTTTAAATAATTATAATTACGATATATAAAAATATATAGTATATGGAATTTAAATAAACATGCAAGTCGTGGGGAAAGCATATGGATAATGTTGTTTAAACTCAAAAATAGCTTGACTTTCATATATATTTCAGGCATATTTAGGTCTGCTGTTTGAGGTGTACAAAGTGCTCCAAAGTGAAAAAAAAAAAAAAAAAAACTTCCAAAAAAAGTACCAGTGCTATTTTATTAGAAGGGCGTCAGACTGACATGCCCTCCTACTGAACATAAGGTGGTCTCAGTGACATCCAGAACTCTCAACGGGATATCCTACTCCCGACCAGTCCCAAGTGGTGAGAACGCTATGGTTTCATGGTTACGGTGCTCTTCACTCTTTTGTCCGACAGCTGCCCACATCCTGCCCCAGCATCGTGCTGATCTTCTCAGGGTGCCGTCACTCCCAGTCCATTAGGAAGGGAGTTGCTCGTCCGGACTGAAGTCAAGCAGTGTGAAAATACTTCTCTGGGTGGTGTTGTATTATCAGAACGAGAGGTGGGGACACTTTTGGGGCCAGCCAAGAGTTAAAGTGCTTCAGTTTATGTCATTTTTAACGTTTAATGTGATGCCATTCAAAGGAAACAGATGAAACGCTTTTCTCTTGAATGAGGGCCATCTGAGAGTCAGAATCGGCTTATCCTGTTGGGGAATGTTTTTGTTTCCATAATGTAAGCTGTGCACAGACGCAGATAAGAGTTATTGGACCCCTCAGCAAAGTTTGATCTGATATTTGACACACTGTACTGCAAACACAAACAATGAGGCGTACTGCCAATGTATAATCAATGCAATGGTTGAAATGCAATCTGAAACTGACTGTAGGTCATTTTGCTCCTCGCAGAATAAATGCATAAATGTGTTTGGCTTCCATATTCTGCCTCTGACTTTATACATCAAAACCCTTTGTGGTTTTGTAAATTATCGATCGATCGATCGATCGATCTATCTATCTATCGATCTATCTATCTATCTATCTATCTATCTATCTATCTATCTATCTATCTATCTATCTATCTATCTATCTATCTATCTATCTATCTATCTATCTATCTATCTATCTATCTATCTGTCTATCTGTCTATCTGTCTATCTGTCTGTCTGTCGAGCATTCATTCCACTGTGTCTATGTCTATCCACAAGGCCTATAAACCTTAAAATGTAAAGACTTTCTTTTTCTTCAAAAACTTTCAAACAAGGCTTTGCCGGACCAACATATAGTATAGTTAAAATTTCAGTTATATGAATATCATTTAATTTTAATTGATGTCAATTTTCTTAAAATTCAAATTCAAATTGCAATTCTCAATCATGTCTGCTTCATCAGTTAAAATTCAGGAATTCAATTTTAGATTAAATGGCTAGTTCACCCAAATATTAAAATTAAGTCATTAATTAATCCCCCCCTCCCCCTATTTTGAGCCTTGTTAGTGGTAATAACAAGCGATTTTTATTTGTCATTACTCTATGCCCTATATACTAGCATTATATTAGCATTATAGGCTAAACTGTTTTTAGAGATAACACTATTTACATTCGGCAATCATGAAAACAAATCTCAGATAACGGTTGACTAAGTAGCAATGTATAATTAGACCAAAGGTTCATTTTGCGCTGGAGTTGTCCTTTAAATTTGAGAGGTGGATCACTGCTACATAGGCTGCCTAAGGGATTGAAACTTTACGGCCCAGAAAATCAATGAAGAAAATGTTTAAATATTCCATGTGACTACAGTGGCTCAAGTTAAGTTTATCAAGTGACGAGAATACTTTTTGTGTGAAAAAACAAACAAAAATAACAACTTTATTGGACTATTCCTTTTCTTCCTTGTAGGCCTGAGACGAGAGTTCAAGAGATTTCCACGACGCATGCGCGAGAACTGAATTTAAGTAGTTGAAGGAGATCACAATTCTCGCACATGCGTCGTGGAAATCTCTTGAACTCTTGTCTCAGGCCTACATGGAAGAAAAGGAATAGTTTCGATCCCTTAGGCAGTCTATGTAGCAGTGATCCACCGCTCAAATTTAATAAAAAAACATCTTCATTTTTGTTTCGAAGACGAACGAAGGTCTTACGGGGTTGGTACAGCATGTGTGTGATTAATTAATGACTTAATTTTCATTTTTGGGTGAACTTACCCTTTAAAATACATTTTAGTTAAATTCTAAATGGTACATAAACTGTTGTTTTATAGGTAAAGAACAGCATATGAGTTCGCAACAGCATGAGGGTGAGTAAATTGTCCGAATTCAGGGCAAAGTATTCCTTTAACTAAATCACTGTTGGTTTTGATGAGTACGATTGAAAGCATGCATCTGTGGTTTACCAGCGAGGGAGCATTGGGAGCACAGAAGCGCTCTCTTGAGCACTTGATGTTGATTCTGATCTTTCATTTGCTCAATTTATCACTCTGGTCACATTAGTCATATCGCTCCTTTTTGGCTATGTGGCTGTGATAAATTGCATTCGTCAGAAGTAAACAAGGCTGGGATGGGGTTGAGGCCGGTTCCATCTTACTCTTACATTTCCAGATCTTTCTGCTGCCTTAATCAGAGATTTAAAACAGGTGTCATTTCCCGTTAAAACTGTTTTCCTTCTCTTTTTTTTTATGAAACATGCTTGTTGCATAATGAGAAGCACATTTACCACATTACTGATTTGTTCTTCTTTTTATTGTATGTTAGAGTTCCCCCCCTCCACACTTTTCCTGGCAGGTTGTGAAGCTGGACTGCTCTTATCAAGCTAAATAACACCTGGAGGGAAACTTTTAACACACTTCACTTTGCTCGATCCTCATCAAATCTAAACGTGTCTGGCACAAAGAGTCTGTCTTCTGGATCCTTCTTTGCCAAGCCATGAGTCTATTAATGGCACTCCAAGGAAAACAGGTTTGGAGACCAAACAGGAAAGCGCTGGATGTGTACCAGTTTCTATGGCAGGTGAGTCAGTGATTTAGCATTCGCTTTATGAGTTGTGGCATGGGCTCTGGAGCCTCAATTGCACATGGGTAAAAGACCAGGACCACAAAGCTGCGTTATTTTATACTTGTACATTATATAGGTATACTTGTATATCAGGGGTGTAAGACCCTCATGTCAAGATTCGATACACATTACGATACTGAACTCACAATGATATTATTGTGATACTCCAAGACATTTGGTAAAAGGTTAACAAAAAATAAACTGCTGATTAAAATGCTACATTTGGCGTTACATTGTGGGTGTAAATGAATAGGGTTGGACTTGGTGTTGGTAACTCAATGCACAGGACAATGGTGACACCAGAATAAAAATATGCATGATTCTAAAGCTGAAAGTACAGAATTATTTTAGACGAATTTGCTTGCACTCCAACATGACATCATGACTTTTGCGTAAACATACACGCCACTTTCAAGTCAAGTGGCGTGTTATCTATATGCATTTTGAGCTATCCGCATGTATGTCTACGCCATTAACGTCCGAGTGATTCCGCGTGTATATACACGCCTTTAAATGTCCGAGCGAAACGAAGCAAAATGTACATCTACATCTGGGGAGCGATCTTTTTTTTTTTCCTAGGATGGTAAGGGAACAGTCATAAATGCCATTAACCCCAGTGACGGGTAGGTTTAGGGACGAGGGTTGAGGTAAGTCATATATTTATATATACAGTAATAACGTTAAGTCGACGGCGTTCATAAACACGCTGAAAAGCGATTGGAAATGGAAATACGAATTGGCGTGTCATTCAAACGCAATTTCATGAGATCAGTCTGCACTCTGTCACTGACTAGATATATTATGTAGGACACTTTTTACTGGTAACAACATAAGATATTTGGCATTATCAGGACCCACAAATATTCCCCCATTGCATACACATTATATATAGTAGTTTATTATAATAATATAATATAGTAACTCTGAAAACTCACACTGCAGTTACTTTTATTGTAACTATCCATGATACATATTGTTGCATTTTTGTATTGAGATATATTGTGACACGATATTTTGTTACACCCCTATTTTATATTATTTTTTTATTGAAAATTCTTGTTTTTATCATATTGCAGTTGCTATCATTTTTCTAAAAACAATAAGCCATTATTGCTCTATTGGGTTGAGATCTGGTGACTGTGGGGGCCATTTTAGTTCAGTGAACTCATTGTCAAATGATTCGAGCTTTGTGACATGATGCATTATCCTAGCCATCAGAGGATGGGTACATGATGGCCATAAAGGGATGGACATGGTCAGAAACAATGCTCAGGTAGGCTGTGGCATTTAAACGATGCCCAATTGGCACTAAGGGGCCTAAAGTGTGCCAAGAAAACATCCCCCACACCATTACACCACCACCACCAGCCTGCACAGTGGCATGATGTATCCAAGGCATGTAACAAGGCATGATGGATCCAAGTTCCCAGTCTGTTTACGCCAAATTCTGACTCCACCATCTGAATGTCTCAACAGAAATCGAGACATCAGACCAGGCAACATTTTTCCAGTCTTCAACTGTCCAATATTGGTGAGCTCTTGCAAATTGTAGCCTCTTTTTCCTATTTGTAGTGGAGATGAGTGGTACCCGGTGGGGTCTTCTGCTGTTGTAGCCCATCTGCCTCAAGGTTGTTGTGGCTTCACAAATGCTTTGCTGCATACCTCGGTTGTAACGAGTGGTTATTTCAGTCAAAGTTGCTCTTCTACCAGCTTAAATCATTTGGCCTATTCTCCTCTGACCTCTAGCATCAACAAGGCATTATATCAAGAAAATACTGATAACACGAAAATATCAGTGCTTGCACTGGATTAAAAGAACAGAGTTGATATTAAAATGTAAAATAAAATGTTCCATAACCCCCTATAGGTGTAATTTGACAATTCAGGGTGCATTTTAAAAAATTCTTCTTCGACATCATCTTTGCAAAGTAAACCTGGTTCTGGTTAAATGGATGCATGTAAGAAAAGTTTCTAAATCATGTTACTTGCATATTGAGGCAAATATCTCTACAATTGTTCATGCTTAGGCTTACGTTTTTAAGCATCTAACCCAAAGTACTAAACTTTGACTAATGTGAGTATTAAACTTTGACATTACGTATCCTGAATCATGGTTATGGTAGTTAATAGTTAATTTTCAAACGTTAATCTTATTTTTAAATAAGTAAAAAGCCAAAAACAAGTAGCTCACAACAAAGATGATTTGATTTTAGTCTGTACATCGAGTGCTTCAGGCAACAGTTTAAAACTTAAGTGACCTAAAAACCCTGACCTAATGTCTGAGGAATATCAATAAAGCGCTGCCTTACGAGCACTGTAATAACTTTTGAATCAAATGCAATGCAGACGGAGCGAGTTGTGTGGTATCATGCGGATCCAGTGCAAGGGATCCCTCCATCAACACGTGAAGGAGAACAGAACAGGTTGCTTTCAGCCAGAGGGGATTTGGAAGCACTCACTGAAACACCCCTCTCATTCATCTTACTGCACATACTGTTCTGGGTTTAGATTTTCATCTCAGACTGCACATGTTCCCGTTTTCACTTCAAAAGAATAAATACTTAAAACTTAAACCCGAGAAAGTAGTTGATAAAGTATATTTACTACTGTTTTAATGACTTGACAGACATGATTTAACGTACACATTATCATTATTTGTGTTCATATATAAAGAATCACTCCTACAACATGTTGTTAGCAACATGCTCCACCAGCGATGGGAACCAAAGTCTAACAGATTAAAAATAATAATAATATAAATAAATGCACTCTTTAAATCATACTTCAGCATGTTAAATGGGTGGATGGATCACATTATCAGTTGTTTTGCCAAGGGTAGTAAATCAGTATCATACAACTGATAGATATAACTTTAAATTCTGATGTTATGAGCTATGTTTGTTTTGTTTATATGTGAAATATTTTATAAAAATAGTGTTGCTCCTGTGAACAGTTTATTTGGACGAACTATTTATACATGATTATTCAATTACCATTTAATAAGGAATTTTTACTAATTTAATT
The DNA here is from genome assembly GCF_016745375.1 of Pimephales promelas. The sequence goes on along the minus strand of NW_024121277.1, from coordinate 3,942,656 downwards.
TATGATAATAATTATTATTTTTATTATTTATGCCTTATCAAATTTCCACTTCATACCATGCTTAACTTAAAATGCACAACCTCATGTGTATACATGTATGTATTTAATTTGTAATTATTCATTTATTTTAAACTTTCATGCCTTAGGTCACCATAAAACACACAAAATTAATGACGTGGAATAGTTGGTCTTAAAGTATTATGTCCTTTACATTCAAGCACAGCACTATTTCAAAATAAAGAAGTAATGACTTCTGTAAATCGTTTGTATACCCTCTCCCCTAATGTGCCTCTTCAGCATTTAACATTTAGAAAGAACAGTTTTGGCTTGCATGATTTGCTTCTGATATTTCCAGCAGTCAAGCTCTGGATAAAACTATGACAAAGCTTATAAGCAAATGTTCCTGGCTGGTTATTATGGCTATACCTCTTTCTGTTTATGCTCTGCTTACATCAACAATTACAGCATATTTGTTCAAAATCCATACAGAATGGCAAACATGCTAGCTCATATTTTCCCCTCCTCTAAGAATCGCTGCCAGACCTCACACTTTGTAACTCACTGTTGACTCGGCCAGCTCCGATCACTCACCTCATCAAAGTATAACTTAACAGTATGTTTTGAGTTATTACTACTGTGCTGAATTAATTGTAACCCCCCAGCTCTTTTAATAGCACTGAGATTCATAATTGTTCGGTGTAATATGCTCAGAGCCTGAAAGATGCACTTTCCTTTACGAGAAGATTCAGATTTATAGTGATTGTCAAAAAAGAAAAGGAAGAAAGCAAAAACCTGGCGTCTGTTCTGTTTGGGAGTGGTGTTGTAGACTTTCCCTAATTCATCATGGCCCTTTCATGTATTACATACTAAGTTCATAGAAAAATAAAAAAAAGACAGCTACACCTTCAACAAGGAAAAATTCCTTCGCCAGAGCAAATTTTGGACAGCCCTTCTTTTCACGGTCCGCCGTGCCAGATTCACAGAGCTCTCATGCAAAAAGTGCTGGCTTGGACAGACTCTAGGCCCTTTCATCTCAACCCTGCAATATATTTAATTACTTACCTAAATATACATATGAAAGAGGGGCGTGACATGCCCAGAGAGAGACGTGGGCTGAGAATTTGACTGAGGTCCAGATATTAAATGGATCAATAAGAGTCTCTGTCAGTAAATGGAACTGAATAGCGGTGCGCTGTCAGATGAACCCAGAGGTTTATGACTGACTGCTCATAATCCTAAACGCGGCTCAAGCCAGGAAGGACGTGAGTGTACCGTCATGAACAGGGGAAGAACAAGACAGATTTAACTGGTGAGGCAAACTATATGGATGGGAAAGGGAAAATAATGGAGTATAATTATAATGGAGAACTACCAGTATAATTCTGGGAAGGCAAGTTTTCCTTTGGACAGAGAAAAAAAGAAAATAAAAATTATACTTTATATTGCACAAGACAGAACAGATTTGGCCTGATAAGATACAATATTTAAAAAACGAACTGAGTTGTGAAATACTGTCACAACTGTAAGTAATGATTTTTTTTTTTTGTTGTATTTTTTGTATATTTCACAATCCTCAAAGCAGATCTACAGAAAATAGTGGCTTTTATGCCGGGTTCACTTAAGACTATACAATATTTTTGTCTGTTATTATAGTCACTGTGTCGGATTATACAATTTTGATTCCTAAATTCTTATCGTGTTGTGTAAAAGAAACATGTCAGACTACACCAACTCATGCATATCTTATGCACGTAAAAACTTACTTTAGCGTATAAATTGCACGATAAACACACTAAAGACACATTTAGTGTGATCGGGTTGACGGCATATATGTATTAAGCTAATATCTACAAACAAAACAATATTTATTGACGTGATATAATAGGTTATTTTTTAAAAAAAGTATACAGGCCAGCCTAATATAGCAATATTGACTAAACCAATGGTGTGGTGTACTTTAGCTTTAATATTACATGATTTCATACACCATAATTTTCACTTGTAGCTGTAAATACTTAGGGATTATTAGATATCCAATGATAAAATTCTGGGCCAGGTTGCAACAAAGAGTTTTCTTAATTTAAGGGGTTTGTTGAAACCGACTGACCCCTATCTTAACCTTGCTTGGTACTAATAATTTATCTTAACTGCATGCATGTGTGAAAAAAAAAATTACTGCTTTAAAAATAATTCTGCATCTAACTTTTAATATAAGAAAATGAGCTTGCTTTGGTGTTATCTCGAGGTCCATAGGGCTGCATGCAATTACTTTAATAACTTACATTCTTGGTTGGCATTGACAGCAGCTCTGAGTCTCGTAATCATACGGTGTTATTAGAGTTTGTATTTTTGTAACTTTGATTGAATGTCTGTTGATCACTATCATTGTAAGTACACTCTCTCACCATTGTGTAAACATTTCTATATATAATTTCCTGCTATCAGACTCTTTTTTTTTTACCTACAAGCTTTGCATCCCTAAAGATTACAGCATTTTGTTTTGAATAGCATGTTTCTAAGCGACATACACAAACCTCTAACCAAGGACAAAGTCACTTGTTTACTTAGAAAATGGAAAAAAAGCTCAAATGCTGTGCTCTAATGGGATTCCAACATCCTTGTGCAGTTTCCCTGCAGTCACCTGGGAACACGAGCCTGTACACACGGAGATGATCTGCTGTGGTTCACACTCCCACACGTTGGCTACGTTCAAACACAGTCGTGTTTGGGACTGACGAACGTATTTAATAACAGGTGTGACTTTCAAACTGTTCTGTTGGATGGAATAATGTCTGTATGGACAGGTAAAAGTCAGTCTTATTCTAACTCACTTATTCTTTCTTTAGCAAATATAGAAATGTATGTTGGAATTTTAAGGACTTGAAGAAATAGTTAGGTTGTTTGAATCCTGTATGAATTTCACAATAGCAAAAGATGAATTTTTAGGTGAATATTTATGAAAATGAGGACTGGGTGCAAAGCATCACACAAGTGGTTCTTGACTTTTGCCTTATAATATTTAAAACCATCTGAAATTTAAGTTTAAGAATTGTAAAAAGTCTCAAACAGCCCATTCTCATCCCAAGGCGTCATTTTGACCATGCTTCAATATCTGACACTTTAGGCACCCTTTAGCGTCAGTTAGATGACGCCCTTGGATCGCATCTAACCCTACCCCAGACCTAAACCTACCCGCGTCATCTAACTGACGCTAAAGGTAAAGCGTCAGTTAGCTAGATGACGCCCTAGGATTGAGTCACGTAACTGACGCTAAAGGGTGCCTAAAGCGTTGGATGTTGAAGCATGGTCAAAATTGTAAGTTAGATGACGCCTTGGGATGAGAATGCGATGATTTATCAGAAAAACACTATTGTGAATACAAAAATGTATTGTATTACTTACGCTAATCGTTTTAGCTAGTTTAGAAAACCGGTATGAAATATCTGTTTGTGAATCTAAAGCCCTGTTTACACCTGGTATTAAAACGAGTTTTGCTTGATTGGATCACAAGTGGACGATATCACAAGATCTTTTTTGAAGCTTGAAAGCTCCAGTCCACATTTATTGCAATTGCATAGAAAAGATTTACTAAATCCTTTTGTGTTCTGGAGAAGAAAATAAGTCATATTTGCAATTGCAAAGACGAGGGTGAGTAAATGATGGTTTCGAACTATCCCTTTAAGTTTAAATTCAGCACCAATCCAAATAAAGACTACAAATATAACTCCATAAATACAGTATGGCAGACATGGATGTTATGCAATATTGTGACAAGATTCAGCAAGTTAAGCGAGGAAGTTTTTAATAAGGGGGAAAAGAAATCTTTTGACCGTAGGCCTATCCAAAGCCTGTGATCTACAGTAATTCATTTCATGGTGGAGAATGTTCTGAACTCCCTACAGTTGTTCAACGACACCTCTTTTCCAACACAAACCAGCCGTCTCCAAAAAACACTTCACTAGGGACCGTGTTCCCCACAGTGAGGTCAGCTGTACTTGATTTCGACCAGCTATTATGTTTGGTTGTGAGGCGAGGATCGTTTCTCCAATAAAATTTGATGATAATTTAGTCCATCTCCTTTGACAAAGGGGACAGCAAAGCAAATTATGGCTCCACCCTGTAAGACACCCTGACTAGGGCCAAAAACTCAGCATAGAGCAGATTGAACTTGGCCTGTGGACCCTCCAGATGTGTCATATAGAGAACATTTGGTCTTTTTACAATCTCAGTGCTTTTCCCTCCATTTCTCACTTGATATCCTCTGTATCCCGTGAAGAACTTGAAACAGCATGCTCTTTTTTTCCATAGTGGCTTGCCAGATTTTATTTCTCTGATCTTAGCATCTCTCTTAGTCGTGTCGTTTCAAGAATCACTTGATGTGGGAAAATTCGGAGCAAATCCTTAGCCCTGTTTGATATGTATTAAACAGTATCAGGTAACTCGTTTGAGCTTGAACATATCTCAGAACACTTTGTTTTTGTTAGGTAATGTCTGTTAAATATTCTGTTCTTATTTCTGTTGGACGGACATAACTTCTGATCACAGAATCTGTACAGTTTTTGATTTCGCTGGTGTTTTCTTTAAAACTGTTTGTTGAGAATTATTTCCCTTTAACTCTTTCCCCGCCATTGACTGAAGTTGCCATCATTTATGAGACAACGTTTCCGCCCTTTGAACAAAATTTTCCAGCTTTCCACTGTTATATGGTAGGGGGCGCTATTTCTGCAACTTCTGAAAGAGCACTGAATCTCTGGATCAAAACACAGGCAAAAAGGAGCAGAAACAAGCAATAAAAGCATTGCTTCTGCACGTTGTAGACTTGATTTTCTCAGATTTTTGTTCAAAATGTTTTGTTTGTTTTGTCCCGAAACAATTTTTTTTTTTTTTTTTTTTTGGGACAGGAATGTTGTATCAGGTTCAACTAAAGATGTTGATCCAGGAACATGTCAAAATCACACTGACCCAAAATCTAAATTCAAAATAGCTTACTACCATCCTGTTCTTAGTATTTCAGCATTATTATTAGGCTACATGACCCAAATAGTAAGATGATTCAAGCCTTACATCCTCCTCTTACTTATAGCCCTCCTAAGAACTTGTATTAATGATGCTATAAAAATGATAGATCCTAGCTTTATAACAGCGTTGTTCCCACGCAGACTCAGCCCTGTCCAGTTATGAATGGAATGCTAGTTTTACCATGTTTACTGAAGATCCCAAAGAGACAGTTTTTTTTACAGAAAACACCTAGTATCTTTTTCTTTTTTTTTTTTTTTTTATACAAAAACTTTGTCATTGCACAAACTGTGCTCCCACTGTGCATGGTCATAAAGTTTGTAAGAACAAGAAGCAACACATGCACTGCAGGTTTTGTTTATTACGAAGCAAAATATTTTATAGTTATCCAATCTCTCCAGTGAATACATTGGCCATGTACACACTGCAGATAATACAATTGTCACTTGGCAAATGGATTACAAATGGCAAATTAAACATTCCCTTTAAAAACTGTTTGCCAGTTTAGCATTTACTATTAACAATATAATAACACTAATTATCATCATTTAATAAAAATGAAATAATAATGTTTATTTATTTATTTATTTTTACTTCCACTCTTAGTCCTACATAATAATATGTCTCCAATCGCAAATGTTTCTCTGGTCTGGTAAAAAAAAAATATATATATATATACACACACACACACACACACACACACACACACACACTTTTTACTAAAAGAAAATTGTTTACTGCCACTCCCACAGCGTAGCTATGGTTATCACTTTATCAACCAATACGATTTGGGGAGTGACTCCTGTATTCTGAACATACCAAATGATAATTTAGAGGATTCACACCCTTATTTATGGTCGCTCTTAAAACTTTTCAACGTGTACGTGACCAGAGAATGTTCCATCCAGTTGCTTTTGCCTTCAAGCAGTAAAAAAGAAAAACATTCATCATTCATCTGTCATTATTTTTCCCCAGCGCAAGTCATTTGAAATGTTTGTGAAGTGCCTTTCTTCACATCTTGTAAAGGCCTGGGATGCAAACCCCACAATGTTTTTTTTTTTTTTTTTCCCCTCCTCCAAGAGAGCAACAATTGCTCTCTTGCTCAAGGCTGAATTCCAGCAGAGGAGAGGTTCTTATTTTGCCTTTTTCCAAGCACCTGTTACCCTGGAGACTGGGTAACCAGGGAAACACTAGCACTAGGAGGCAATATCCTCAGAAATGTATGAGACACACCCTTGGAGATGAAATAGCCAGGAATCAATCAACCTGAATGTGCAATGGAGCTCTTTGTTAAAGCATTGCATTCAGCTTATATTAATTATTTGATAGAGTTGTGAAATCGTTTATTTTGAACATGCTGAAATTCAGGGCTATTTGACAAAGAGAAATCCTTAAGAAAACTCGAAATGTCATGGCAATAATATAAAGTTAATACAAATAGTATATTAGCCTATAGATTAGTTTACTCATGTAACGTAACAGAATTTGCGAGATAAAAAGTCGAAATTATCTTTTAATTTTTTTTTATTAAATGGCAGAAACAAGCTTCCATAAGATCCGCTCTGAGCATGCAAACGGTAGGCTACTGCTAGAATATGTAAAACTCTTTGTTCCATGGACATCGTAACGTTTGTCAGTTTAAACAATTGTGTAAATTTGAATTTGGCTAAAGTCAGTGGGACTAATTGCACAATGTCCATAAGAACAACAAATATTTGTTCTTTTTTTTCCCCCAGTGCAGAAATAGACACATTGAGATGGTGCTGACCTGGTGTTCGAGTGACGGACACGCTTAACAGTTCAACAGTGAACTTTCAAGGTGATGTATTGGGTTCTAATACCCCTTCATTTGTCACTCGGAAACAGTTTGCTCGAGCGAGCGCTACATTTTTGGAAGTGCAGGTTGCATGTCAAACTTCAGCGAGTGTTTAGAAAAGTCAACACAATTAACCACAAGAGATTAATCTGTCTCCACCCTCACTTCACTTAACATTCCTTCCTCTCGTTACTGTGATTAATAATTCCCACAAATACCAGGCTAAAACCCAGTCATTAAACACAGACAGTCGTGCCTCGGACTTCTCAGCCCTACATTTCTGCAGCTTGCGATTAATTCCTAAAATACTTTCCTGGCTCATATATTTATAAGGACTCTGACAGCCCATTATCAGGGTGGCAACTCTAAATAAACAGCGCGAAGGAGTCGTTTTGTTGATCCTGTCTTGAGGACTGATTCTTTTTTGTGTGTGTTTGGATCAGCATTAGGTCATTTTCTGTCATTTTAAGAGGTGCATTGCTGATTAACTTCAATGCCATGGAGGTTATCTGTTTTGACTAGTTTGATAACATGTGACCAAAGCTACTGTTCTCTTGTCTCACTGATGAGATGAACTGGAGTGAAGGAGTGGTGTGGTTTTAACATTCCCATCATGCAGAGAGTGGACATCTGCCATCCGCTTATCCGCATGCAGTCTTTTAAAACAAGTCAGAGAAGAGAAATGTTCAGACTGCGTGGGAGATTCACAGTGATTCCTCCCTGTTGAGCTGCATATCGTTTTGAGGCGCTTTCTCGTGGTCTATGGGAGCTAGAGCTGTGTGATGTGCCTTAAAAAAAAAAAAACATCACAGACACACACCCAATTAATGCTTTTTACAAAATTGATTTATCCAAGTTAACGCTAATTTATAATTTAATAAATTAATTTGGTAACACTTTACATGAAGGGGTGTGCATAAGCATAAGACTGACATGACACTTTCATAATCATGATGACATATGAAGGAAGTTTTATGCATGTTTGTGACAACTGTCATTAAGTGTCATGACATTTTTAATGCAAATATGACATTGTTTGAGATGTCTTTGTTATGACACCTTGACATACACCAATACATCATAACCTGTCAGTGTCTTTGTCATGACAACTTGATATTACTAAGACAACACAACCTGTCATAACCTGTCAGTGTCTTTGTCATGACAACTTGATATTACTAAGACAACACAACCTGTCATAAACATGACATAGCAGATTAATGATCAAACTTTAGAAACCACCTAGCTTTATAACATTACATTAAACTGTCAGGTGGTTGGTTTTGACATTGGCTGTCATGAAGCCATTATAACTTTTTAATGACAAATTCAATTAGTACCACTGTAGTTGAGGTCACGAAAAATATTCATGACAGTTATAATGGCCTCATGACAGTTAATCACAAAGCCAACCACATGATAGTTTAACTTACTTTATGTCAAGTTGTCATGACAAAGACACTGACAGGTTATGATGTTATGGTTTGTCAAGATGACATAAAAAGACATCTTAAACAATGTCATATTTGCATTCAAAATGTCATTATTGAGCGAAAGACACTTAATGACAGTTGTCATAAACATGCATTAACCCTATTTCATATTCAAGACATATGTCATGTCATGGTTATGAAAAAGATATCATGTCAGTCTTATGCACACCCCTTCAAGTAAAGTGTTACCATTAATTTGATAAATTAATTTTAAAAAATCATATTAATTTTGTGTTGCTGTGTTAAAGGGACCATTAAAATAAAGTGAACCCATACTTGTATTCAGTAATGATGCATTAAATTGATCAAAAGCGTCAGTAAAGACTTGAAACTGTTGCAAAACAAATATTTCTGTTCCAAATATACTGTACATGTTGTTCTTTCGGTGACACTTTTATTTAAGGTGACGTAGTTACACATTACTACATTTACTTACGAAAGTAATAACAGTAAATTATGCATAATTACATGCAACCAACCCTAAACCAAACTCTAATCGTAACTCTGTTGTTAGTACATTGTTAATTGATATTACTCGGTACTTATCTGAGTAAGCACAATGAAACTACGTCACCTTAAATTAAAGTGTTTATATATCAAAGTGTCCTGAAAAAGAGGGGAAAAAAACTGGATAATGGTTTCCATAAGGATATTAAGCAGCACAACTGTTTTTGACATTGATGATAATAAGAAATGTTTCTTGAGTGCCAAATCAGTGATTACCTAAGAATCATTTGACACTGAAAATTCAGTTTTGATATCACAGAAATAATTTACATTTTAAAATGTACTCAAATATAGTACCGATATTTTAAATTGTAATAATATTTCACTATATTACCATTTTTACCCTATTTTTAATTTAATAAAAGCACTCTTGGTGAGCATAAGATACTTCTTTCAAACACAATATAAAATCTTACAGACTCTTTTTAACGGTAGTGTATTGAAAATTAACATTAAACAAGACTAATAAAATCTGTAAAAATGAGGTTAGCTATTTCATGTTTTCTAGCATAAGATCATTTTACCTTATTGAAAAGTGCTACCAAAATTGGACAATCAATAATGGACTGAATTGATAAACATTATATATGTCATCAGTGGGAACCCCAGGGTTGTGTGGACAGAGTTGGACCTCATGTCACAGCCCACTGCCCTCTCATGGTTTTAATACATCCAGGCCCTGCTGGGTCACAGCTCAAAGACTAAACACAAGACATTCACATATGTGTGTGTGGTACGTAGACTGAGTTTCCTGCTAGTTCTCCCCAAATAGCACAGACCACATCAAATGCAAGAAAGGGGACTTGACTTTGAGGACCTCTGAATACGCTGACTGAGAGAGACAAATGCTCCGAGAATGTGCCTGAGGTGAATTACAGTAATAGTTAAATGTACATTGTCATCTTTAACTCACCCCCATGATGTTACACATCTTATTATTTTCTTAAACAAAAGCAGACATAATCATGAAATGTGTCTTTGGCTGTTTTTCTAATTGTTGTCTAATTTTTGATAAGATAAATGTGCTTGAGAAACAACAATACATAAGATAAAGTCTTTTTAGTGGATGTTTTTTTAGAGAATTCATACTTTTTAAAGTATAAATAAGTTAAACACAAGTGAAAAAAATATGTTGGTGCAGTTAGACAAAGCACATTTATTCAGAATAAAATCTAAGTAAGCTTGTCTTAGTATTTCAATGATGCGTTGCTTCAAGTAAAATATTTGATTTTTTTTTTCTCGAAACTAAAAACTAATTAAGGAGTCATCTTTTTTGCAGTGTACCATAATTATCTCACTAAGCTCACCAATATTTTTTAAACAGAGTTGACAGCCTCCACATCACGTTTTTTTTTATTAAAAAAAAAGAATTAAAAAAAAACATACCTTTTACACAAACGTTTAAAAATCGGCACAATTTCTCTGTATTCTAATGCTGTGGCTAAAGCCTGTACAATATTTGGCCCCAGTGTTTGTCTCAAACTCTGCCTTTTTCAATGTACATTGCATGGGAAAACGAAAAGAATAGAGGCCTGGAATGACATGAGGGTGAATAAATGATGAAAGAATTTTCATTTGTGGGTGAACAGCTCCTTGAAACAGAGATAGAGTAAGTCGGGTGTGGTGATAGAGAAATGCTCTGCAGAGTTCAGGGAGCAAAAGAGCCAAACTTTTTTCCAAATCGGCACGCATATACGCAGGGAAAGGCCTCGCCGTGTCTGTCCCTTCCCTAATTAGACCCTTCTGACATTTGTTATCTTAAAGAAAACAGCAGTTGCCTAGACGTTCTGTCAAGCGCACTTGAAACGCAGAGGGAAAATTGAGAAGGCTCCATTTGAAACATCACCGCGTCGCTACCGCTTCTGCCCATGCTGCGCGCAGAAGAGTGACTTAGCAGTGACTCAGATTCATCCCTGCCAAGACAAAGCCACCCCGGCACAGTGATCAGCATCTCTGGTTTAATGAGCACTGCCAGTGGGGCGTCCTACAGTTTACGTCTGAAGTCTCTGCCTCTTCATTAGGCTGCGATTAATCATGTTGCCTCGCGATGAGGCATCGCTTCTGGGAGCTCCAGCAACACTAGCGGAGTTACTGGAAGCAGAGCAGCTCAGCAAACAGACCTTTAGGAGGATCTGAACACGCGGCATGAGAAATGGAGGTGGCCTCAAACTCGTTTCCCTCCAGTCACGTGGCTAGACGCTCAATGATCCGGGCATGGTCGATTTCACAGCGGGAACTGGACCAAGCTGACTGCGTCACGGCCACGCAATCGATCTCATTTATTATGCAAATGTTTCCTGCCAGCTCATTTAAAATATATGTCTGGTAAACTAATTGCAACACCTAAGATGATCATTTGTTAGAGCATCAATTGCGCCTGAACGTGAGACCCTGAAAAACCTCTCAGTCTCACTCAGTCAGCAAGTTTGTAAGGCAACAGAACTCTGTCCTAAAGACGTGCAACAAGCATCTAGTCACCATGTGCCTCTGCATGACGCTACATGTTCCTATATCTCACTCTCTCTCTGTGTGTTGGCCTGTATGACACTTGTTAAATATAGAGTATTGCAGCCCGGGGCAGTTAGCGAATGACGTCGGCAGTTAAAGCCCAGAAAGTCAGCAGAAAAAGGCTCCAGTAATTAAACCGAAAGTGTTTTGTGCAGATCAGAATGAGATAGAAAGAAGCAAGTAATGTATCTCTCTACTTGTGTGGCATTCCATTGTCTAATTGTGGTGCCGTGGTGCGTATCAGACAAGCAAAAGAAAGAATTGAAAGTTAAAAGGACTATGAAAAGTCCAGAAGGATTTGTTAGAGTTGGCTCAAGAAGACTTTGGCTTGTTTTACAGCGACAGCAGAGTCTTCAACTGGTGGCCCGCTTTTCTTTTTAAGGGTGCCTACTGCCTACGCACTTTATGTGGGAATGAGTTGACTCAAGGACCTAGATGAAAGCTGGTGAACTCAGACCTGCACATTCATACAGCAAAAAAAAGAAAAAGAAAACAAATCTAAAAATGATGACCTTATTGAAATGATCAAGAATATTCACAGTGAGGAATTGTCAGGAACGTAGAAGGAGAGAGTGGAAATGGACCAGCACACGCAATATTCAATTTCACTGCATTAGAGGTTAAAAACTATTTTTAATAAATTGGTCTTGAGATTATTTTTCATGGACGCATGAAGTCGTGCAGTTCCCATCAAGTTCATACAGGTGTCCAGAGGAATAAACACTGGTGTAGTTCATCATATGAACAATAAACATTTTCCACAAAGTTTGACAACTAGAATGTGTCCAAGACATATCTGCAGTATTGCTTCATATTTTAAAACCTAACAAACTTAATTTAAAAAGGGTTTGATTGAAGAAAACAAATGCAATTGTTTAGATATATAATGTAATGGTACTATGGGGTTTGGGGTGGGAATGTTTCTTTTTGTATACAATATTATATTATAATTAATATAATAATATAATAAATAAATAAATAAATAAATAAATAAATAAATAAATAAATATATATATATGAAGAGTTCAGATGCAAAAGCCTCTAAATGCCATTTGAAATTTTCTTCTAAAATGACCATTTTTATCAAGCTTGTATATTTAAGTTCAGTAATTTCACTTAAATGACAATTATTAGGTAATCTTCATTGCCATTTAAGTGAAATTATAAATATAAATATAAAGTACCTTTCTTAAATTTAAATTCACCTAAGGTGACGGTAAAGGTATTTATAATGTTACAGAAAGTTATTTCAAATAAATCCTTTTCTGCTTTTTATTCAATAATCAAAAAATCTTGGAAAAATGTATCCAGGTTTTCAACATTACAATAAGATAACAATAAGACATTTTTTACTACCAAATTAGCATATTATAATTATTTCTAAAGGATCATGTAACACTGAAGACATATAAAAAAAAATTGTTGGTTTAACTTAAAAAAAAAAAAGTAACCTGGTTGCCGTAAAAATTTTAACCTCATTGAAATGGAAAAATTGAGTTAAAACAATGAAGGAAATTAATTTAATCACCAGAAACTCAAAATATTATGTTATCGGAACTACATAAATTAAGTTGATTTGACAAAAGAATAAATGTTGTGATTACAAATTTTACAGTGTGGAGTTGCTATCAAAGGGTAAATTACATTTTAAAATATTTACATTTTATTTTATCATCATCACAAGAGACTTTCATAAACATAAAAAAATTTAAAAAAAATCATACCAACCCTAACCTTTTGAACAGTAGTGTATATTCTACTTGGCTGTGATTGTATTGTATCATTTCTCATTTTTGCTTTTGGTGTGGGCAGGCGAATGCCTTTTCGCTGTAAAGTTGTCGGTTAGGACTCTGTGTAAAGCTTCACCTGCATGAAGTGAGAGCCGATAATGAGCTGTAGGATTCGTCCCAAGTACAGACAGCCCATCCACCGCAGAGCGTAGGCAACGGCCACAGTCAGAGAGCACGGCTGGGCCAGGACACACTGAGTGAGACCTGTTAGAGCCTTATTAAAGGTTGGCGACCGGGGCTGGGTATTTTCAGACTGACGCGTTAATTTCCAGCAGGACTGTGGCTCATTGTGGAGTGGTGGGCTCAAAGCTTCGCAAAGGCCACACATGCTGCGCAGTGAAATGGATGTAAACACAGTAGAGGGTTTTGGACTACTTGCAAAGTGATCAGCCAAACCACTCTAAGGGCTGGCTCTTGTTGGTGCCATGCCACCAGGCACTGACAGTGTCAACATCATTACTGTCAGATGCAATAAATGCCTGGGGTTCTGAATATGAACCGTTCGGCAGATTTGCCCTTTTCTCTGTCTGGATCACTGCAGTAGACCTTCACCTTTTCTTAAGCTGGCTGTCATGGAGTCTGTTGTGTCTGAGCACAAGAGGTCACAGACTGTTCGTTCTTTAGACTAACTCAAAAGTAATTTTGAAAAAGTAAAACACTATATATATATAGACCATTTTGCAAGATGCAAACATCACTGGTCCAGAAGCACTTCCTGTTTACACATATATGGACAAACCCAACCGTTGGGTTAAAAATGTAATGCTGTGTTTGTCCATATTTTACCCAAATTGGATATAATATTATTATATATTATTATATATACATTCTTGGGACTCTAAATATGTTTGGTTCATTTTCTCTGAAGAGAAAGTGTACATTTCTTATTTTGTCAATGTTTCCAAGTGCACTATCATTCATAAGTGAACAGAAAAAAAGATTGAGTCAGATAATTTAACTACATTTTGATTTCATTTAATGTCATTAAAATAGATTCATATTTGTTTTTACCTTCTGCCTTTCACATCACAGCTCAGTATAATTTGAAAGTTTTGGGTCAGTATTGTCATGACATCCTGCGGCTCTGATGATTGGCTCAGAAAGCCTGAGCACAGATGCCAACTGCTATTGTGATGAATGGGAATGGAATAGACCTCTTTAGCTTATCTCCCTCTGTCCTGCTTGCAAATTAACTGTGGGAACAGATGTCCAGTAAACAAGACAAACAAAAGGGTCATGTTCCTATACTATGACATCCTCGATTTGTTACCATATCCCAGAGACAAACAGCATGTGGCAATCATGCGTACTGCATAGGGCCCCCTTGCTTATTTAAGATTATATAAGTAGCATAACACTACATAATGTACAGAAAACTTTTTTTTTTCATGAATATATAAAAAAAAAATAATAATAAAATAATAAAAAATACTGATTATTGCTTAGGGACCAAGCATTTAAACTCACTTAAATGGAGTCATGTGGAAATGTATTTTTATAATACCTAATGATTTACATTTATTTAATAACTGGTTTGGCCTCTGACATCATTTAGTGCGGCATATGATGACATGCATCTTGATATCGATATTTATCTTCCAAACAAAGCTATCTGTCTGATGCAAAAAAAAAATAATAATAATAATTATCTATTTTTAAATAATTATTTAAAATAATTATATAAAATAAATAAAAACATTTTTTGGTATTTTTAATATGTTATAATATGTTGTGAGTGTGAGACATAAGCCACATTTCCATTTCAGATTTGCGCAAAACGTTTGTGATATTTTCTAAATGTCGATAAAAAACTATTGCGAAATGATGCCGTTTCCATTAACCGATGTTATGCGACTAAATGTATTTTTTTCCTCTTGCGATAACTCATTCCACGGATCTTGGGATGTTTACATATTTATATATCCCAGTCACCGCACTAGCCATTTTTTTAATCGAAGGAGACATAGGCTTGTTATCCAAGTATTAATGGCAAGGAAAGCCCCTTGTACTTGGGAGAAGCACAAATTGAGATGTTTCTGGGATTTTCTCTTTTACTGCATCTGTCCAAACATACCACGTCATCTTTAAAGAATGATTGACTTATGTACGCAAAGTGACCTATATAAATGCAAAATGTTCATTTTTTTGAATTGCCTGAAAACCACCTCAGGTGAGCGCGATATATAAGAGTTTTTGTGAAATTGACGTTTTTCCGTTGGACCATTTCCAATTTCAATTCGCAATTTAATTTGCGCAATTTGAAGGGTAATGGAAACGCGTGTGGCTATAGTCAGTTTTATGTCGATAAAAAACACAGGCCGATATTGATGTTTGCAGATCCTCTGGCCAAGCATTGACTGAAATGAGAAGCTTCATCTCAATTGTCATCCTTGTCTTTACAAGAATCATCTCACAGGAGATAAATTGAGCTGTCAGTTAATGACCGACTGAGTCTAAGCTGAAAACCACTGAAGACAGGAAACATTTGACAACAGACCTACCCTGAAATTAAAACAAAAACTTACCTTACTCAATTGTCAGATCCAAGTGGTTTCTTTTTAATCATTAACCGCAAAAAGTGCTGTGATTTCTACAAGATCGGACAACATTTCCCTACCCTTTGCTTCGGTTTTCCAGAAATCTAGGTCATGTACAACTTTGAGAATGGAAAGACGCATCACAGGAGTATCTAACTGACAGATTTTTTTATAATAATGTCTTTTTGTGCCTTTGTCGGATTGAAATTCATGAGATTCATCCTGCAAAGCATCAGACTCAGAAATTTAGACAGCTCCTTTGTTCCAAAGTTCTCAACTGCGGACAATGTATTCCAATTAAAGCTTTTGGCATTGTTCATGAATACTTGAATTATTTGTTTCCAGTAAAGATGTGAGTGAACACCCTGTTATTTTAATCTGTGGGGCAAATCACAAAGGAGTCTGGCTGCTCTGGCTGTCTGGATATTCGCTGTCTCTGAAAAGAAGGTGACAGACACTTTAGTGTACTTTAATTGTGGCAAATTAGTGAGAAGCCTTTAAAAAAAATGCACCAGTCCACATACCCATCTATTTAAGGGCTCTTTGTCTGCCTAAACCACAAACAGGAATGAGAATCTATGATGCCTTCAAAATGCACACCTTGTTTTAGAAGAGGATCATAGAAGTTGACAGACAGCTGAAAAGCTATTCAGTGATTGAATGCGCACAGCTTTGATAGATCCACATTGTTCATCACCTAACCAGTAGGACTTTCGTTTTAGATGTAATATGACTCAAAAGAAGTGCTTAACAGGCTCGCTGTGCATGACTAACAGAGCTTAAGGTGTCCACCTGTATTTCAATCGCTACTTTTCATCCCAACCAGGCCTAGCTTAGCCTTCCGACCCTGAACATCTGGCACCTGCAGAACAGAGAGAAGACTATATATATACTGTATATATATACACACACACAGGTATATTTAGAGGGTATGCATTGACGTCACTTAAACCCCAGAACACTCCCCCCCTGCCGGACTGAGTGGCAAAAGAGACTGATGACTGCTCATGACTGCATTTAATATAACCATTATTATTTCACACTAACGGTTTGACTCGATACAGTGTTCCTTACAACTTAGCAAAGATCCAGTGATCCATGGATATTGGCATGCAGCCAGGAATCGAGTTTCCTGACATTTATATGTGCCTGATTTCAAGGCTGGGGAAATACATAAAGCTAACTTGCCTGTGAACGCTTTCTATAAATACAATATAGGTTTGTCTAAATCTGGGTGATCAATACACACACCTAAATTATTATTAGCAACACCTGTTCAATTTCTTATTAATGCAATTATCTAATCAACCAATCACATGGCAGTTGCTTAAATGCATTTAGAGGTGTGGTCCTGGTCAAGAAAATCAATTGAACTCCAAACTGAATGTCAGAATGGGAAAGAAAGGTGATTTAAGCAATTTTGAGTGTGGCATGGTTGTTAATGTTGTTGAGTATTTCACAATCTGCTCAGTTACTGGGATTTTCACGCACAACCATTTCTAGGGTTTACAAAGAATGGCGTGAAAAGGGAAAAATATCCAGTATGCGGCAGTTCTGTGGGCGAAAATGCCTTGTTGATGCGAGAGCTCAGAGGAGAATGGGCCGACTGATTCAAGCTAGATAGAAGAGCAACTTTGACTGAAATAACCACTCGTTACAACCGAGGTATGCAGCAAAGCATTTGTGAAACCACAACACACACAACCTTGAGGCGGATGGGCTACAACAGCAGAAGATCCCACCGGGTACCACTCATCTCCACTACAAATAGGAAAAAGAGGCTACAATTTGCAAGAGCTCACCAAAATTGGACAGTCGAAGACTGAAAAAAATGTCACCTGATTCGTTTCGTTTTCTGTTGAGACATTCAGATGTTGGAGTCAGAATTTGGCGTAAACCAAATGGGAACATGGATCCATCATGCCTTGTTACCACTGTGCAGGCTGGTGGTGGTGGTGTAATGGTGTGGGGGATGTGTTCTTGGCACATTTTAGGCCCCTTAGTGCCAATTGGGCATCATTTAAGAGCCACGGCAATTTGTTGTACCCTTCTCAATTACGTTTTAATTATTACAGGCCGTTTTCTAGTTGCCTTTCAGAAGGCTTGGAATGTAGCGCACACAAGTCTAGACCAATTTTTTTGGTGTGCGTGTGTTTTGTCCATGTGAAGATTATTAAAATATTCTACATTGTTATCTACAGAGAGAGATAACAGCATACAGATTCATAACAACATGAGGGTGAGTGAATCATGACAGAATTTTCATTTTGGGTGAACGATTCCTTTAATATCGGAGACTTCAGCACACCTGAATGATATTAGCAGGTTAAAAAAAAGGGTGGAAAGGTACACAGTAAGAGGAAGGCAATCATTTAGCGAAACTGCAATTCGATCAGAATCTATCTGTCTTTCGTGGACAGTGCTTGGGGAAAATAACAGTGCCTTAAATGTGAGATGTATTTTCAGCCGTCTGGATGTGGATCCAACATGTGGTTGACATGAAATCCAGACGGCAACACGGAGAAGGCTGCACCCTGCAATAAAATGAAATCCTGACATAGATTCTTCTAGAAAAAAAAAAAAGAAGGAGATTCCTAAAAAGTTCCTTTGTACCTTTTAGAAACCCCTGTGTCTGCTAGACTAGCCCAGCCTAGAAATGTGGGGGAAGAATCGCTGCAGACTGTGATGGAGAAAGATCCGCCTGCAGGATTAGTTTTAAGAACGAGGTGGAGGGTGGAAGTGGGCAGAGTGGCCTGGCACAAAGACTCTTCCTTCGCGAGCAGCCAACAGAACGGCCTCTGTGGCCACTGTGGCATTGCCGAAATGTCTCCTCAGACCAAAGGCAGGAGACGGCTAAATTATCCAAAACATGTTTCACTGGGAGCGTTTGTCTCGTGCTGCAGTTCCCAGGAATAACAGAACTATTCAAATATTTGAGGGATGTTGATGCTGTAAAGATATGCATGTCCCAATAACATTTGAAGGCACCTGACTCGTAAATCTAGAAAAATGAATGCTTTCCTGGGCTTGTTTTGTGAGCTTGTCATAAAAGAGCCATGTTTTAATAATTCACATTGTAATTCAATATGAGACACATTTCAGCCAAAAAAAAAGCATCAGAATTTCAGCAGTTAAGAATGTTGCTCAAAAAAGATGATACTTTTGGTAGTGTGGTGTTTTATTGATTCTTTTGATATGGAATGCAATATGAGAATATTTCGAATTAACATTTCTCTTGTTGGCCACGCTTTTGAAATGTATGTTTAAGTATTTTTATGTAACCCCTATCCACCAACCATTTACACTAGGTCAGAGTCTTTGATAGGGACCCGAGTTCTTTTATTATTTTCTATGATTATTTATTATTTATTATTTTGAGTTCTTTTATAATGATATTTTAACCCTGTCTTCTAATAGGTTAACTTCCAATGGATCACTTTATACAAGAAGTCAGTTTACTTATAGTGCATGAGTTGTTTACATATTACATTTTAAACTGCAAAAATACACACACACACACACACACACACAAATAAAGCAAATAAAACTTGTATTAAATGTCAATGGGATTGAGACTTTGTATTTAAATGAAATTAAATAAAATTGGAATTTGACAAATGTAAATAAACTGAAACAAATAAAATATGTCAAAAACAACCCTCTGTGATTGTCTTACTTTTAACAGCAACTAAACACTTTTGTACAGTATCACGCCCGGATTTTCAATTTTAAGTCACTTTATGAATTGATTTAACTCACTAAAGTTAACCATATGAGCATGAATCTTAACTTATAACTCTGTATAACTTTTGCAAGCTTTATTAACCCTTTTAAGCTTTCCAAATACTCAAAAAAAACAATCAAAATAAAAGGGAAAAAAACACTGTTATGATATCGTTAGTGCACTTGAATGTTTACACAGGCCTGATTCGGAGTAAACGAAACTGGCCCCTTCGCTCCAGAGATTAAACAAAAAGATCGTTTGAGTTAACTGGTTACCTCAATCTGGTTGCTAGTTTGCGTTGAAACACATTCGCATTCATCACACTGAAATGGTCCTGAGTCCCACGTGATGCGATGTCTCCGTGGACAACAGGCCTGCCCGTCACTGGACGACGCTCACCGGACGCTCACTGGATCTCCAACCCGGGAAACGAAAGTCTGCGTTTTTATCCTGAAGCACTCGGATTAAGCAGATGACAACAACAGTTTCAGTCTAGAAAGTATGCTAACATGCACAGCGTTAAACTCTGGCCGAGCCAAACATGCAACGACAGCAAACTTACATGAAACAGTCCAAAGTTATAACAAGTCACTTCCTTAACGAAGAAATATGAGCATTACTTCTGATTACAAGACAGCTTCTTGTTTTAAACACTCAAAGACATCGCTGAAACTGCGTTTTTTTTTCTCTCATCTCTCCCTCTCGAACTCTTTCTCGAACTTTCTCACTTCTCTCACGAACTTTTTCTGTTTCCCTCCCCTCCGCAAATCTGATTGGATCACAAACTTGTCAGTCTCTTAATTGACCAATGCACATCAACTCACAACTGAAAATGAGGTGTATGCATGAAAAAAAAATACATATTCACCAAACTTATTTCAAATTACAATGAAATAAAATAAACATTTTATCATAATTTCACCCTCAGTAAATATAAAATAACAAATATATAAATCAGGTTTACATAATACTTAGCAATTGTAGCATTGCATCTATACATTGTAGCAATAGATATTGGATTTTACACAAAGGATAAATGCAATGTTATGATTTCTTAGAAGATACGTTTTTTTAGGGCTGTCAAACGATTAATCGCGGTTCTTTTGAGAGCCTCATTATTTTTGTGCTAGATAAATGCTGCTTTTACTGCAAAATAAATTGTCATCGAATAGTTGTTGGTTTTTTTTTTTTTTTTTTTTTTTTTTAAAGACATGTTCTCATTAAATAGCTTCATTGTAGCTGCTGTTTTAAAAGGGCAACATGGATGTTAAGCATGATAGTTTAACTAGTTTAAATTATGAGTGGTTTCTAGCTTGGGAAGGTATGGTTTCAAAATAGCTTCCTCAACACTGAAACCAAAAGCCTTGATTGGTGTCATTTACTGCCCTCTGTGCTTCTGACCAATAGACTTGAATTATCAGCGGTCTGTGCCCAGCTGGCAGCTCTGTATCTTTCCTCTATACTCCAGAGATCCTGTTCATTAAACAAACCCTGGGAGGGGGCAGCCGCATGGCTCTGCATTAGCAGCTTTGTTCACTGGAAAAACCACCTGGATTGTGTTTTCGCATGCTATATTTAGCCTCACCTCTAAATGTGAACCACCTGTGCTGGACTAAGACAAAATTTCCCAAAGCTGGCTGAGAGATGTGGCGGCAGAGCTGGCAACACGTGCACCAAAACCAACAAATGCCAACTTTAAATTAAATTCCAGTTCCTTGAGCAGCAATGGGAAAGCATTACAGGTCAACTAGTTTAGGAATGACAAGACAAATAAAACCACCTCAATGTTTACTGCTAAAATTTGATTTGAAACTGTGTATTGTTATCAACAAAACCTGCGTGCAAATATACATTTGATGCATTTTAAAGAAATCTCTTATGCTCACCAATGCTGCATTCATTTGATCAAAATACAGTAAAACATTGTGAAATATTATTACAATTTAAAATAACTGTTTTCTATCCAAATATGTTTTACAGTGTCTTAGGTACCACCTTCTAAGGGCTGTTTTTCACCTAATTTATTGTCCATCAGATGAAAATCATAAGTCTGATCTCTTAGAAAAATAACAGCACACCTCTCCTCAGCAAGCCGCTTGGTTTGAGGAATCATTCACGTCTGTAACACAAACAGTGCAAGACAAATTGCACACAGAGCTTTTTTTTTTTAGATCTTGAGCAATATTAATAGTGATGTTTGCCATAGAGAAAAACTTTGCTGTTTTTGCGTGAAATCGGCCTCAACTGTAAAACTGCTTCAGCATCATCCATCACTGCCTGCCTTCTTCCTCTGCAGCTGTACTCTGAGATTTATATCATTATTTTAGAAAAAGCATGGCCAAAAGTGGAATGTTGCTTTCCTTTGTGGCATTAAATACACACATGGGTAATATCACTTGTTGCTCCTTTTTTTTTTTTAGATTTGTGTTTTATAATAGCTTTAATGAGAAATTATGCATATATATTTTTCCAAGTACAGTTTTTTAACTAAAGTCATTTTGTAACTGTGTCAAAGGAGAGGGCAAAACCAAGAAAAAAAAAACAACAACTTTTTTTTACTAAAAAGAACTGGAAGAAGAAAACCCCAAATGCATGTTGTAGCTCTCAGAAGCCATTAGGACGATGTAAAAATGGATCCTTTGAACAAGTAAACGAGTGTTGAAATGGCATCCCAGAAACGGAGACCCCACACGCAGCTGGGTGAGTCATATTTGCTCGGCAGTTTAGTGACCTTATTGCACGTCTAACAGGTCATTTATTTTTTATTTCAGTAATTACTATCCAATGACATTATTAATGTTGGAAGGACATAAAACTTTATTTATAGCCCTTCACATTCCAATCTCTATTCACCTTCGTTTAAACAGAATTTGATTATACATTGCACGCCGGCCACGTTTTTGCATCTACCATGAAGCGTCTGTTTGACTTCAGCCCAGAAGTTGTTGTGACTTGATGTCAGGTGTCCACTACGGGAACTTTGTTAAATGTTTGGCGCAAAGTTTGGAAGTGTACCTGGAATAATTTGTTCTTAAAATAGAACGAGGCGTTACCCTCTTTCCTGCCGGTCTGTTTGATGCTGACACAACCTGATGAATTACAACTTCACTGGAAATTATGAAGATGGAGAGAAAATAGAGTCATTTTGTGTAATTGTGGTAAAACTTTGAGCAGGCCGGTCGTGTTGGGAACTTAGTGTTTTGGGGTGTGATTATTTTTAGAAAGTAACTTTTTTGTTCCATTAACACATGCTTGTTGTTCTTCTTCTTCTGCTCTTGAGTCAATGGCAGCCCATAGAATCGCTTCCATGAAAGTTATGAAATTTGCCACACACAGTCTGAACTGTCATCATAGCGAATTTGTACAATTCCTCTAGTACCACCAACTGTCCAAATTATTTTATAATTATTATTATACTAATAACATTTGAACAATAAGGGACAGAAATCTAATATTTGTTCCTCTCATTCCTTGACGATTCGATTGCACCCTATTATGTCATGAAAATGTTTCTGCCATTTTTAATTTTCTGAAAAACCTACTTTTTTAAACTACTCCAAGGTCTTTGGTAGGATTTTTCAACACTATCTCACGACCAATTCGTACGAATTCGACGCATGATTAAAAAGTGGCTAATTCGTACTAATTCGTACGACCTCACTCGTACTAATTCGTACGATTTGTTAAACCCACGTGATGGTTAGGTTTAGGGGCGGGGTAAGGGGTAGGTCATTCGTACGAATTCATACGAATTGGCCAATTCGTAAAATATGTACGATTTAGAAAAATCGTATTAATTCGTACGAGTGAGGTCGTATGAATTGTTACGAATTAGCCACTTTTTAATCATTCGTCGAATTTGCACGACTTGGTCGTGAGATCGGGTTGGATTTTTACGAAAATTTAAACCAAAACGTTAAGGAATTCAAGTTGATTGAACAAACTGTTCTCGAAGCTATAGATGAGGCTATATAATGCTTTAGCGTTTGGTGATTAAACTTGGTGTGTGTTATGACAAGCATGACCTGACGCTATACCTGCACAGTTTTGGCGCAGTACCACCTAGTTGTCAGGAGATATGAATTTTTTTTGTCCAAAATATTAACAAAACTGGTCTCTTTAGATTTGGTGCAGCATGCTGAGACAAACGACACCCAATTTTCCCATATCGGCCATTTTGGGCATCGGCCATTATGAATTTTGTCATTAAATGCTATATTTTACGAATGCATTGGCACATAGATACCAATGAACATAGATACCAATAGATAGAACATAGATACCAATTTTGCCATAGTCAGACAAACTTCCTGTCCGACATTTTGATTTTATTTTAAAAATCAAATCAACGTTGTCAAGTTGTCATGACAAAGACACTGACAGGTTATGATGTTATGGTTTATGTCAAGATGTGACACTTAATGACAGTTGTCACAAACATGCAACATGTGTCATGTCGTGATTATGAAGGTGTCATGTTAGTCTTATGCACACCCCTTCAAGTAAAGTGTTACCAAATTGTTTCCCACATCATCTGCAGGGCTCCATACAAATGTTTAGCCAGTGGCTTTTGCTTGCTTGCTTTATTTATTCTTTTTGACACCTCGTAAAAGCATTAAAATGGACCAACAAATTCTCAAAATACAGCTCGGAATTGTCATTAATGAAGTTTTTGTGCATTCTTATGATGTCCCACCAGTCAGCATCAATATGCACAATTCTTCTTTAATATACCAGAATTGTAGTAGGCATGGAGAAAGATGCTTTTGGACTGCATAATTGTGTATCTACTAGCAGAAACGGTCATGGAAATTGCATACATACGTGCAAATATTACATGCACAAAGTGTCCAATGGGATTTATAACACATTCCTTCCTTTCACTTTTCAGAAAGTTCCTCCTGGATTAAAGCTTTCCTGTGGTTGGAAGAAAGAAAAAAAGAAAATCTGGCTCCCACACCCATCCATCCACCCAGACAGTACCATCCGCACACTGAGTCTGGTAAAGGTCAGCATGTTATGAATATTGTAAACATAAACTCCTTTCGCTCAGCTGCATGACTTTGCATGCATCTGATGAATGATGTTCCATTCATTTAGGTGTGATGTTCCACAGTCCAGATCTGCTATGCAATTAAACTGCTACTGTGATTCAACAGAAACCACTCGCAATTGCACCGAGCCAGCTTTTAAAATGAGGTGCTTGTATGATGTGTTCTTCCTACTGTAGGAATCCAGCACTGCTGTTCAGTGGAAAGAGAACACCAATCCGCAAATGCATTAACAGGACATTGTCGCTCCGGGACTGGGATCTGACAACTTGTTGCAGGCCGTGAGATGAAGTGTTGGGATTAGCCCAGTCACCATTCAGTGCTTCAGAGGAGGGCCAAAGACTGGCACTTTGGTGCTCCACCTTTGTCAGGATACTCAGCCAAAATGAGTTATTGTCCTGGAAGATGGGGACGATTTTACCATCTGTCAGGCAAATCCGCCTGGACAGGCTGGGCCGGGGCTTTGCTGGCAGGCAGATGAGAGGCTGCTACCACTGAAGACTAATTAGCACAAATAAGCACCTCCTGAGCTCCTCAATCCTATGACAACTCAAGCGAAAAATTCAGAAGACAAGGTTGGCAACGTACAGTTAAAGCACAATCTGAATCAGTCAAAGACCCCTACAGAGTTTTTCTCCTTTCCTTTTCTCTGTTTAGCCACATACGATTTACCATACCCTTTGCCCTCCTTTCATATTCCATGTTGGCCACAGGGGACTTTGAATTCTTTCCTTAAAAAATGTGCATAAATGAGACACTTATTGAATATAGACATGCACATAATGTGGATAGCATCAGATCATTTGGGTTTAAAAACATTTTATGGTAAGTATACTGAGTTTATATTGAGAACCTACTCTGACTTTTGATTGCAGATATAACGGAGGCCAGCTAGTAAGAGCTGAGCGGGTAAATCTCACTTCACTGGCCTCCAGAGGCATATTAGCAACTGATGCTAGACGCCGCGGCCTTGTTATTGCTCCCAACTTCCATGCTGGAAACACCGGTTCGAATCCCACTTGGAGAATTGGTGCCTTGACCCGGACGAGAGTAACGGTTAGGGGGTAAGAGCTGTTTGAGTAAACCTCACTCTCCTAGACTCTAGAGGCTGCAGTCTTTAGCATCCTTATTAGGGCTCCCGCCTCCAAAGGTGGAAACGCTGATTCGAATCCTGCTAGGAGCGGTGCAAATAGAACTCAAGGGGCTACAGTGGTGCCGTGACCCAGGTGGGAGTGAGGTTTAGGAGGGTGAGTGTAAAGGAGGCCAGCTAGTAATAGCTGCAAGTAAACCTCACTCTTCTAGTCTCAAGAGATTCATTGATACTAGAGGCTAGTCTTTAGCGCCCTCCTACCTCATAGTGCTCAGCGTTCCCAGTTTAAATCCTGCTTGGAGGAGTGCGAATAGAAAAAAAAAATTCAAGATCTTCTCTATAACTCTAGAGATTACTCCATTTAATCTCATTGCCATCTAGGAGAAAGTCATATCTGGTATATGCCACTCTGCTGTCCAAGACACAAGACACTGGCTTAAATAGTCAAAAAAAAAAAAAAAAAAAAGGTAGAATGATTGCTAATGGCTAATGTCGCGGAGCCACTGCTTTTTCTTTTCTAATCCTCACCACAATAAGCATTTTCATTTTGTTTCATCATTGAATTTCACACATAACACATGACATGGCCACGGAGAATGGAAGTAACACTCAAAAATAATAATTAACACTCATTTAGCAGATTTGGACTGAGGATCTTAAGGTCAGCAATACATGAAAACCGATGCTATACAGTATGTACTTTCTTAATACACATTTTTCGTCATATTGGATTTTTGCATTTTACCGCCTCATGTAACATCCTGTTTCACTCTGAAATAAGTTGGACTTCCAAAATTAAAAGGGTTGCAAACAGCATGTTTATAAAAAAATAATAATAATTGTATTATGATAACACTTTTCAAAATGAGCCTATACTTAACATTAGTTAATACAATAGCTAACGTGAAATAACAATAGACATTACTTTTAGTTAATTTGTTTTTTTTTTAGAACTTTATTTTAGTTTTTTTTAGTTTTAGTTATTACTAAACTTCGAGTTTAAACAAAGATGAGATATTTTGCTTTGTCAACTAGCTATTTTAACTAGCTATTTCTATTAAATGAATTATTCATTAATTTTTTTGGTTAATGATAATAGCCCTGCCTAGATTAGTAAAGTAAGTTAGAAATTGCTGTTCATTGTTCCATGAGACTTAATTAATTGACTAATGTTAATGAATTGAGTTGTAATGTAAAATGTTACCTGTGTTCTTTGCGTCATGCAGTGTACATTCCACGATGTTGAAGTACTAAATAGCAACATATTAGAGTTTTAAATACAGGGGAAACGCACATCTTCTGCCTAATTACCAATGCCTGAGGAAAGCCAGAGACATGAAGGCTTTCCAAAAATACAGATAGCTTCTTCTTTGTCTGATTAATTCTTCACATGCATCCAGCCCCAGGTAAGACATAATAGGGCCTGTCACAGCTCCAGCTGGATAATTGTGGGTTTGAGGGTGTTCTTCCCTAAACAGATAGTGACTGGTGATCTCTACCACATGTTTCATCCTAATCAGTGTCTCCATATAGTCCCTTGTCCCACTTACTGTCATTGGACATGGTGGAAATAAATGGAGACAGTGAAAGAACAAAGCAGCTTTAGCTTTGATCCTGGAGGCTTTGTTTGACAGCAACACAACAGCGCTTATCTGAAAATTAAAAGAGGGAGACATACAGTACGTCAAACTATTTACGTAACTAACCATATAATTGAGAGGAAAATAAATTATAAGATTCTACTCTTTTAAAAAAAAATTCTTCCCATATCTTTTGTTGTTGACGTTAAAGGCTGCTCATCCCATTTGGACAGGTTGTGGGACATGCTCTCATCCTTTAAATCTAAGAACAAAACTACGTAAAAGAAATCCGAACTATGTTGGTTTGTAAAATTAATTGTGATGAATACATAGCATTTTAAATGGTAAATGATTGACTGCTGCAAGCTTAAATATCAATATCAGAATACAAATTCAGAATAAATAAATTATTTTGTATATTGTTTTAATGTTCAAGTAAAAAGTCATTTTTTTCTTGAGAAAATCCTGTACCCTTTTGTCAAAAAAAAAACATAATAAATTGATATATATATATTGTAAAAAGTGAAACTTAAGGAAAGGTTTTTTTTTTTTTTTTGAAATATTGAATATTATATTGTGAAATACATCCAAAATATATTGCAAAATATATGGGGCAAGAAAATACATTGCAGTCTTGAAATGCATGGTATGCAGCATGGTAAATGCAAATGCATTATATATATATATATATATATATATATATATATATATATATACAGTATATTTATACAATTACACCCTTCACCTTTAAAGTTTGATAACTTTTGTATATGCTGTTTATTATATATTACTGTTCGTTATTTTGTATATACTCTATATTTTGTTCATGTTTGATAACTTTTGTATATACTGTATTGTATTGTATACTGGTTTCCATTTGTGTCCAATGTGAAATCTCAGCACTGAAAACATCACTGTAGTTCATCCACTGAGCTCAGAGTCCAGGGTTGGGATAACCTCATCTCTGGGCAAAAGTCAAGTATGTAAAAATGAACATTTCACTCAATGGCATGCATGGAAAAAGCAAGAAAAGGATGAGGAGCAGTAATGAAATAAAATATCAGGGCCAAAAGCGAGAGGAGAAAACTCTAGGGTTCTTGACCATTCAGCCACACTGCGCTCATTGACTCAAACATGAAGTAGGTGTGGCACAGTGGCAGAGAGCGGAAACCAAAACCAAATGGTAAGTTCAGATGGAGCGAGGCCTCCGTTGAGCCACCTGAACAAGGGCTGTAAATCTTGCGACTGGGCGTTCCGAGCGACTACCGGTGCACTCGTGTACCGCAGACAGAGAGCCAGACACAGGAAGGAGGACTCTGGGCAGTGCCATGACTGGGGCTCCTATGACAATCGGAAATGGTTCAACTGCCGCGGTGGTACCCCGGCCAGGCCGACAGAATCATAGGAACTTAGGAACATAGCCAGGCCAACAGAAATATAGGAACTGGTAGGTTGATCCAGGCAAAAGGGCTGTCACTGCTATGGGAGAGGGATAATAGTGCAGCAGTGCCAGTGTGACTTTTCATTTTCATTTAAGAGCAGAGAAATGAAACCATAAGACATATAGTACAAGGGTTCTTACATAGCTCAGTATATGCATAATATATGCACACTGTAAAACAATACTGTTGGTTTAACTTTAAAAAATAAGTAACCTGGTTGCCTTAAAATTTTAAGTTCATTGAACTGGAAAAAGTGAGTTAATACAATGAAGGAGAATGATTTAATCATCAGAAACTCAAAATTATATGTTATCCGAACTAAATAAATTATTTAAGTTGATTTGACAAAATAAAAAAATGTTGTGATTACTACACTGTAAAAAAATATTGTTGGTTTAACTTAAAAAAAGTATAGTAACCTGGGTTGCCTTAAAATTTTAAGTTGATTGAACTGGAAAAAGTGAGTTAATACAATGAAGGAGAATGACTTAATCATCAGAAACTCAAAATAATAAGTTATCTTAACTGAATAAATTATTATAAAGTTGATTTGACAAAACAAAATATGTTGTGATTTTTTACAGTGGGGGGTTTTCAATCCAGACAATCTGGTTTTGTGTTGCAGCTAATCAAGAGGCTCATTCCAAAGAAATGTGTGTTCCTCAAATCTGTTTAGGAAAGGGTAAAAATATGGACTCTTTTTTGTTTTGTTTGTGATCATGTAATCTTGAGTGGTGAATAAATGAATCATTGCGATTCATTTATTTAAGCACCAGTGATTTTAAAATGCATAAATGTTCTCATACACCAAAGAGCCAGGTTATTATCTCTAACAGCAACATCTCTAATTTTCGCTTAATTACCAATGATCATGCGCGCAAACTCGACAATCGACTACTGTGGACTTCAGACGAAAACAGGTTGTAAATACATTGTATTTTGTACAGGTGTACATTGTACAGGTTGTATGTGAGCTGGCTGAATTAACATCATTTTTATTAATATCTTTCACATCTGCTGCAGTCAGATTGACCGTGGTCTCGTAATGAGAAATCAAGGATGTTAAGAGGTTAAAAGCAGGTTTAGAACTTGCCCCAATGAAGTCAACAGGATGCGAATTTTAAAAAGAGGATAACACGGTGTATAGGCAGCACCGATTTTTGTTGTTTTTGTACTGACAGCACTCCAAATGTACAAAAAAATTTGGCCGGAGTTCTCCTCTTTGATTCTCAAAAATTGTCAAAAATTGTCCGGAGATTATTTAGGCAAACAAACTCGTGAAACCTGTATTTAGAGAGTGTTCATTTTTCACCCTTAACATACCTATCTTGTCAAACACCACTTTTTGCCATGGCCATTTTTTTGTCCCCGGACTTCATATTTCTTTGTCATAATAAAGTTTTCATTCTCGTAGTAGGTGTTACAATCTGGCTAATGTTTTAGTTTATTAGTATGATGATATCAAATGAAATGCCATTTGTTCAAATCAAGTTCCATTGAGCACCTCAGTTAGCCAACAAGAGTGATTGCTGCCTTAAATCAAAGCGTAATGAGAATTTAAATGTCGAAATATGGTCACTCAATATGCTTTTGAAATTTGCTTAAATGATTTTATACAGTTTATTTGTAATCATAATGTTTTTAATAAATTGTGAACAGGCTGGATTTCTGGATCAGTACGTCATTTAATCGAGTGTTTCCCAACCCTGTTCCTGGAGGCCCCCCAACACTACACATTTTGGATGTCTCGCTTATCAGAAACACCCTTTTCAGATCTTGGTGTACTTTACTTGCAGTCTAATGAGTTGAATCAGGTGTGTTTGATTATAAAGATATCCACAATATGTGCTATTGGGGAGCATTCAGGTACACGACTGCACAAGAGTGCTTTTACACGCATGATCCTATGCTGAATATGCCAAATAACCCAACATCATTGAAGGTCACTTAAATGCCTTAAACAGTGTTCTTTTATTGGGTAAAGGTCACAAACCGTTTATGTAAAATCTAGTCTTTTGAAAGTCTTTTAAAAAATCTCTCGAGTCAAATTCAGGTGTGTCTATGCGACAACAACGCATTAATACTCTATTTGACCCTATCAATCACTAGCAGTTTAAACCAGGGTTTCAAGGTTCACGGTGTTTCCCTACACCAAACGTTATTAGCAGTTTTCTTCGCATCCAATTATCGCAAAAAGCTTTGTTACTTCTGATAAGAAAGTCTCAGCTTTCAAATTTCATCCATATTATTAGAAAAAAATTCAAACATAAATGGTGTTATAAACACTCTTAAATGTGACCTGACAGATCGGTCACATCTGTAGCGCCTAAATTCAAGCGTCAGCGTGGAGCACAAGTCATCTCTTTGTCTTTAATACCAGTTATAGCATGAGAAAAAACATGCATGAATATCAACCGGGACAGTCATGTGATTGATTTATATGGTTTTAAGTACCAGGACACAATAAAACATAATCTAATTCTTGGCAGGTCTTAAAAATTGTGTAAATACAACCTCAGATGAACAACACGTGATATATTACATCACGTAATGGTTTATTTAACAAAAACTGACAGAAATGCTGTGACGGGACCTAAGAGAGCTGTGCATAAACAGATGGCCACACACCTCAATGAACTAAAGCAAGTTAAGAAGAGTGGGCCAAAATTCCTCCACAACAATGTAAGAGACTGATAAAGTCATACAGAAAATGATTACTTCAAGTTATTGCTGCTAAAGGTGGTTCAACAAGCAATTAAATCATTGGGTTTGTCTCACATGGCTTCCCCATTTTGGCTTAATTTTTGTTCAATAATGACACGGTGTAAAATGTAATGTTTTGTTGTTCATTTGAGGTTGTATTTACATAAGTTTAAGACTTGCTAAAGATCAGATAATTTTGTATTATGTCATTCAAAAAAACATAGAATTCAAAAGGGTGTACTCTCTATTATTGCCCCATGTTTACTGTAATAATAAATACAAATAAAGATGTCACGGCATCTGTTTCATATTTCAAAATCAGTTTCAGAGCAAAGATCTTCCTCCACTTGAAAGTTACAGGCAGGAGTGTTAATATAGCGATCAGTAGCCAGAGTTCAGACAGCTTAAGTTTTGTCATGCTGATCTTTAACCAGGAGAACTAGGGAGTTATGAAATACATTATCCAGGGAGAACATTTTTTTGAGAACGCACCGGGCAAAGATCTCAGCGCATTTTCTCGAACGACTCACAAGCTGACCATAAGGCGCTTAAATTTACGACCCTTGTCTAACATTAATTTATCACACAAGACAAGAGCCATACATAAACCCACATGATTTTAAAATAAAACCTATCATTTAAAGTGCCTTGGATATATCAAACAAACAAGCGGCCTAGAAAATTAGGCAAACCCATGTTACATCAGAATTTAAAATATTTCTAGAGGGAATGGGAAAGTTAACATTGAGAACCAAGTTTAAGCAACTCTGGAGCGGGTGATTGATAAATTAGATGGTGCGGTGCCGGACTGGGGTCATGTATGTGCCAAGTAAACACAGTCTGAACCCCTGTGGCCTCTCCTGATGGAGGAAAACGTCATTTCTGTTACAGACACAATAATCGTGATGCGTGTAAGAATTATTGGCCGCTAGCGTATGAATCAAATTCTTGCTTCGACAGTAAGCAGATGTTGTGGATAACTCTGTTTTATAGATAAAGTGGGTGTTTCAGACAAGTGTCTGCTCTGTAGTAAACTCTCAATGAGAATATATTGACAAAGGTCAGCAGCAGTGAGGGTGTGAGAAATGCCCCAGTGTTTGAAAAGGCCTTCAGGGGCTCTTAAATGTGAGGCAAGTTCTGCATGTAATCCTTGGAACACAAAAGCTCTAGTTTTTCATTTAAAGGTGCATTGCGCAAATCTTTTGTTACAGTCATAATGTCTTCAGAGGTGATGAAGTTAAAAATCTGCAAGTCATTTTAAATATGAAAGGAAAGGAATTTGATTAAATTACATCTAACTGGCATTAAAGGCTACCCTAAAACTTGGGATAGGAACAGGCTGAAATTTTATGTCAAAATGCACAGACACAATGCACAAATCTAACATAAAATATTGAATTTATTTTGTAATGTTCTTTTTTTTTAATATAATAGCCAATAGAGACATTGGGCCCTATTTTAACGATCTGAAACGCAACTGTCAAAGCCAATAAGAGTGTCATATCACATTCCCTTTAAGAGCGTGAAGAACGAGGTGCGCTTGTTCCACGGCGCAATTCTATTTTAACGGCACATTTACCAGACGCACTTCACAGCCGAGGAGATCGATGTTCTCGTCAGGGCCTTAAAAGAAAGAGAAGGGACATTGGGGATGGGACAAACCCACCCAAATTAGCTTCGGTTAAACATGCATATAATAACTTGTGTAAATGTGTAATTTTTATGTCTATTTTTCCCATCATCATGGACACAACAATGATTTCCCTCATGTTTTTATTTTTTTTTTCTTATAATAATCTATCATTTGCAAAAAGTAAAATGCATCTGTGTAGCTGAGAGAATCATCTACAGTGTCTGCGCGTTGTTCACTCTTATTATGGCCAAGCAGGCGCGCTTAAAATAGCATCTGAATGTACACTCTAAAAAATGATGTGTTGGATTTACTTAAAATATATATGCACCATTTTTGCATCATACTTTTTAAGTAATCCCAACTTGGAATAATTTTACTTAAAATTAACAAGAAAATCTTTGTTATATGTACTTAATTATTTGAGTTCACGCAACATTCTTTACTTAAAAATGTATGCATCACGTTACATATATTTTTAAGTAAAGAATGTCACGTGAACTCAAATATTTAAGTTTATTTTATGTAAAATTATACCAAGTTAAAAATTTACTTAATTAAATGATTACGGATTACTTAAAAAGTATGACGCAAAAATGGTGCATATATCTTTTAAGTAAATCCAACACAGTGCAGGCCATGTGAGATCAAAACAAATCTTAGTTCTGTTTACTTAACATTTAAGCTCATTTATATATAAAAAATAAGACAGTTAAATCAGTTGAACCAACCATTTTAACTTATTTTAGATCTTCAGCTTACATGTCTTAAAATAAATTAAACATGCAAATCACACACAATAAAGCATTTCACTTTATTATTTATTTTTTACCCAAAACTTTTAAATTGCATCTTAAAATATATTAAAATAGAAAATAGTTGTTAAAATAATAATAATAATAGTCACAATATTACAGTTTTTTCTTGGATCAAAGAAATGAAGGCTTGGTGGGCAGAAGATATATAGGCTTATATATTTATTTTTTTCAAAAATCAATAAAAAACAATTAAATGTAACAAATTAGTCCATTATTAAATGCCTATAAATATAAAAATGTGTCTATTAATATCTATTAATTTAAACAAAACAGAAGTTAATTAATGACTTTTTTCCAGAGGTTTTGAACGAATCTCTTAAGTAACTACTGCAAAACAGTAGATCTACAATCTTTATTTGAAGCTAAACTTTTGTTTAAAGGGTATTTACTTATTTTGATAATAATTTTGAAGGTTTAATTTACTGAATGTCGCTGTCATTTAGGAATAATATTGTGCTAGAATCAAGATTGCCATTATTTAATGATAAATTGTGCACACGGAGCTGTAGGCAATGTGTTTTTGAATGTAATATTTATGTTAACGTTAACCCGCGCCCAAAGCCCCCTTCCCCACAATCCATGTATAGATAGAGAATATGGGAATTTGTAAATATGCAAGGTACATTTGTTTTATCCAAAAACAACTCGCTAATAGGCCTATAATCTAGGCTATCCGTGGGGGAGAAAGCGCCGTCCGAATTGGTAACCGAACGCGTCAAACACGTCGCGTCTAGTTAGATGCTTGAATCTTCCGCAGCCCGCTCAAGTTCAAATTTTTCTACCGAGGAAGACTTTCGCGGCAAACGAGTCACCCAATTCGCGACGCCCGGCGCGAATGATGCGTCTTCGCGTCTTTGCATTGACTATGAATGTAATCTGCTATCGCAAGTAATTAAATTCACGTTCTGTGTGAACACACCATTAATGCATAAGCCAACATCATGGTCATATATTTTGAAAAAACACAATATACTCTTCAAATACTCGCGTGCAAAACACTTATTTCATTCATTAACATGTAGACTAAAAACGTTTACATTCGTAAGTAACACGTTTCTAATTGTTGATGCACAATTTGTAGCAATTCTGAAATTCAGTTAAAAGTAAATTTCTTGACCAAAAATGCAATAAATGATCATGTTTAGGCCTAAGTACAAAAAATAAGCTTACCTCTTCTCAACGTCTTCACATGTGCTGTGAAATAAAATGGCTTAAAATTTTTGTCTGGATAGGCATCACGGGAAATTGCATATCACGTGGCTAATATAGTTACTTAAAATGATATGCTAGATTTACTTAATTTTGACGCAAGTTGACATGCCTTATGTATTTTTCATTTTATTTATACATACATTTAAGTGCACCTAGTAACTTATATTTTTGTGTTACACACACTATATATTTTAAGTAAACGTTGAAAAGTTATGAATACTTAATTTTTTATGTTTGATCCAATTACTTTTATAAGTAATGGTTGTTCAGCCAACGAATCGTTTTTTAGAGTGTACGCGCAACGCGCCACTGACTTTAGACCAGGTTTTTTTTCTGGTAATTGACGCAATTGTTTTCTGGAACTGCAAAATAGCACTAGGGATTGTTAGCGCAGACACACGCCTCCTCTTTGCGCCAACCCGCCAGGGAGCGCAAGTTAATTTCCTAGTTTACCGACGTGCGTCTGTGGAGGACAAAAACCCACTTTGCGCACGTGCAAAATAGGAATGATAAATGTGTCAGTGTATAAAGTCATTTGCGCCGGGTGCAAGATAGAGCCCATTATATGTGAGGTATTCGAAAAACAATTGTCACATTGTCCTCAAAATGTTATGAAGAAATTCAGTCTTTGTCTTTATATAATGCCATGCTAACCTGGTGGTTTCCGTTGAAATTTTCCGATAGGGAATTGCCCGGCCAGCACGGACACCTCCAAAGTGGAGGCGGCACTGTGATGTATCAAAACAAGCAGAGGCTTTATTGCCATGTAAGGTACCAGATATCATTCCAGCCAGGTAGTTTCTGTAACCTAAGAACCCGTGAGTTTGACTTTTGACTGTATTATGTTCTGCGATGCTCAAAGAGCGTCACCCCTTCCCACAGCGTGTCTGCTCCCTATCAGACACAAACATACCCTTCACTGGCTGTAATGTCACGGCTCATAACGGCCGGCTGTCGTCACACATGCCGTGTTTTTTTCAGCGCCGGTGCTTTGAAAAGGTGCTCTCCGGTTGGCACGCCACACAATGGCTTTGCTGTTCGGTGAGTGGCACGAGCCTATCTCTTACAGCACAGGGCGGGCTCTCATATGTCTTGTAGGTAGCAAGAGTCCAGTGAGAAGTTCAAGGAGAGAAAATTAACTGAAGGTCTTGTTCCCTGAATGAAGTCACAAAACAAACGGATGACAATTAAACCAAACAGTTTAATATTTGCTCACTGAGACCAATTATTATATGAATTATAGTATGCATTTTATTGTTATGTTTATATATTAGCAAAAGTTTTCAATGTTAGAAAAAAAAAAACATTTTATTGAAAGGATTAGTTCACCCAAAAATGACAATTAAGTCATTAGGTATGATCCACCTCTCAAAATTAATCAAAAATATCTTCATTTGTGTTCTGAAGATAAACGAAGGTCTTACGGGGTTGGTACAACATAGGTGTGAGTAATTATTGACTTCATTTTCATTTTTGGGTGAACTAACCCAAAAAGTATTTCTCATACCTAATAGTATTTATATTTTTTTCTATTTCAGCTTTATTTTAATGCACAAAAACAGACTTGTTTTAATAGTTTTAGTAAACAATAACAACAGTGACTGAGACATATACCTACAGTATATGTATCATTTTAATTTTTTTTTTTTTTAAATGACTATTTATATCTTTTGAGTAAATGAAAATGAATCTCATCCTATTGCTTTATTATAAACAAAGATTTTTTGGTAACACTTTACAATAAGGTTCATTAGTTAACATTAGTAAATGCATTAACTAACATGAACTAACGATGAGCAATGCATAGTTACAGTGTTTATTAATCTTTGTTAATGTTAGTTAATATAAATACAGCTGTTCATTGTGCATTCATGTTAGTTCACAGTCCATTAACTAATACAACCTTTGATTTTAATAACGTATTAGTAAATGTTGGAATTAATAACTAAGATTAATAAATGCTGAAGTAGTATTGTTCACATATTGTACATGTTAACTAATGTTGTTAACCAATGTTAACTAATGAACCTTATTGTAGACTGTTACCGATTTTTTAAATAAATATTTGTATACTATTTATAAAAAAAAATTTGAAACAAAAATTGTGCCCTATTCACCCCTGAGATTCACTCCTCTTTTATAAGGCCATTTTGAGTGAATGGAATATATAAATGTTTACCTCCCCTTATTTGCAACTTAACTGTTGGTGAGTTGTATAATATCTAAATTAAACCCATGTATTACACACATTAACTTCTGTAACAGTTAATATGTCTTACAGTGTGGTATAATTCACTGTGTTCAGTAGGGTTCAGAGGGAAATTAATGAATATCCTGAATGTCACAGTTAGGTTAGACTTTGCTTGTCTTGAGCTTACTTACGCCCATTGACCTCAGCAGGGCCGTTGAGTAAAAGGATGCAGGACACATGCGGCGGTAATAAGTATCACATTAAATTACCTCTTTTCCCCGAGATCCATTATGTGTCTTTTGACATCACTGCATGGCTTGATAAGTCTCTGAATTACGGCCACCCGAAATTGGAGAAAGGTCATGAGATCAGATTCGGTTGAAATGAAAGCAACTGTAATTATGTTTTTACTCGCGGTGGTTCTGGTTGGATGGTGTTCAATTGCGCTGTGGTCAGATTGCTCTAGCAAACATGGCGACCAGGCCAAAGTAAACAAACATGCTGCCCTAACATCTAATCCAGCAAATCACTTGATAAATGCTATGGAGGCTGGGATTTATGCTCTCACTTCTTGTCTTAGACACTCCTTCCTTTTACTGACCTACTGAGAGGTAAATGAACAAACCAGATGAGTGAACGTTAGTCTTTAGTAAAGTCTTACTTATGCTAACATGATTATCTGTCAATGAGCACTTTCCCTTGACTCACTGCATTGTTTTATGAAATATATAAGAAAATATATAAATACTGCAGACTAATTGTAACCTTCTCAAGTCCAAACACGCACGAAGGGCTTGACTAACCACAACACACTGGTCCAGCTTATTGCATTTTTTTTTTTTTTTTTTGGAGTAATGGGGTTTCATAGAGACCAGAACTAGATATGGGAAACACAAGGTTTTTTTTTTTTTTTTAAAACATTAAGCATAACAAAAACTATTCTAGTAGAACCCAAAAATAAAATAAAAAATAAAATATTAAAAATAATTAAAAATAATAATTATTTTTAATAATATTAAAAATAATATTATATATATATATATATATATATATTTCTCCTTTTTCTTTTTCCTTTTTCTAATTGAAGACTTCCCCAGATGTTCCTAAAGGCAGCTGTTTTCAGACTTAGCTAATACAGGGGACAATTTAGCTAAGTAATCCCACACTGCCAATATACGTTATACATAATTCCAGTTGATATAACGGACATTTGAAGAAGTATTTTTTTTAAAGGATTTGGCCAAACTTTAAAGTGGACATATTATGCGTTTTTTAAAGTCTTGATTTTGTTTTTGGGTTGTACTAGAATACTTTTTTTATGCTTGAATGTTTAAAAAAACCAACAAACAAACAAACAAAAAAAAAAACCTTGTGTTTCCCATATCTAGTTCCGGTCTCTATGAAACCCCCCACTCCAAAAAAATGCAATAAGCTGGACCAGCTTGTGGTTAGTCAAGCCCTTCGCGCGTGTTTGGGAAATGTTGAGAAGTTGTAAGTGCCTAATTGAGGTTGTACTGCAAATATGAATAAGTGCAAATATATATTTCAAGTTTGTGTCTGTAATTGTATTTTTGTGAATTGCATTGGACTACTTCTCTGCATATTCAAATTCAGAATTGTGACTATTGTCTGCGAGTGCAAATTTCAACTTCAGACTTTTATTTTACAGGTTTTTATATCGGAGCTGTGAGAGTTTATTTTACAAGTTCACATCTACGTTTTCTTTAGAGTTTTGCTACTCTTTTGCCTTCATAATATTGTGACATATGTGTTCCAGGAAGAAAACATCTCAAGTTGTGCTGCATCATGGTGTTTATGCTATGGGAACGCTCCTGTGTGAGGCAATGTCTGAAGCATGTGTCTAAACACGGCAATCTAACAATCTAACGTAGTGTGTCACCAAGATGCCTAAAATGCACATAATCAGATTCTAAGGCTTCATTTACACTGCAGGTCTTGATGCCCAATTCTGATTTGTTGCCTATATCCATTTCTTTTTACGGTTCATTTACACGTTCTGAATTGTGACCCATGGAAAGTATGTAGGACCGTGGAAGCATTTTGTGGTGGGCTTTAACTAGGAGCAGAGGGTCCGAAATTTTAGGACGAGCAATTCAACCTTTGATATATTGCGTCAATGTTTGTCCACATTCCTCTCCTATCATGACACAACAGTTTGTCGGGCCATCCGTGACTTTCCAGATGCGCGTTGAGTTTGCTCTCGTCATTAAACCACAGAGATGTTGCCTAATGCCTCAGAAAATCGTTTGTTTACATGACATGTCGCATTGGCACATATCTGATTTATTTCCACATATGAACGAGGCCTGAAATCGATCTCAGAATATTCGACTGTATGCGTTTTTTTTTTCTTCGTTTTTTTCTGTTTACGGTCATAGAACACGTTCGATCTGAGTCACATATGAGCAAAAAATTGAAATTGGGTCGAATTTCACTTACTAATGTTGGCCAGAACAGAGTCATACCTAATATTAGGTCTGGATGACAAGCTATACTACGTCACCACGTCCATATGTTCAGCCAATCAGACAGGCAGACACTGGCTTAAACGGGAGCGTTCCCGTTGTGCTAACGGCATGACACAGCGTCAAAGTTCCACTTCGAAGGAAAACCCAATATTACATTCGAAGCATTTCAATGATATAAATAACCTCCTTTGGAGTGACTTTGTGCCTTGTAACTTTTTGTCTCTGACCTTTTTCATGCTCAAAAAGCAACATTACACACTAAAGAAAGTTAAAAATACACAATAGGACCTCTTTAAAAAAAATGCATTGCATATTTAGGTTGATCTCATTTGTATTCATGCATAAAGTGTGTGCATACTTTGTATTTTTGAATCCCCACAGCATTTAAAATACAAACCATTTTAAACGTCACAGGTGCAAGTTCAATAATCATACAATCCCATAGCGAGACTGATTAATTAGTATATTATGCCGAAACTTGTCTGAGAACTCTTTTAATGACACATTTATTGATGAATGAACTCCAGATGGAGCTAATAGAAGTCATTAGCACTCTTTGAATGGCTGATGTTAATTATCAAAGCTAAACAAGTATGAAATATAAGCGAAACATTATCAATGTTATGGTATATCATTACTTTAAATCACTTACTGATTTGTTGATGCAATAGTTACTGATCTGTCTTTATAATTGTTTCATTCTGTCCTGTTGTGATTTGTAATGTCAAATTAAGAAAATTTGTTAACTTCATTAAACAAATGTGATGGTGTTAAACATTTGATTAGTCTCGTTCATTATAAATAAAACCTCATAGCATTCATAAACATTTGTACATATTTTGTACATTTATGTTGTCTTGGGAAAAGAAAATTGCACGTGAATGCATTAAGTTTATCCTAACAACATTTAGTGAGGTTTTATACAAGAAAAGAACAATTTGCCAATTTTCTAAAATGTCATACAACCTTGCTTCAAAAATATGTATGTTCCTGGAAAACCAGTCTAAAAAAGAATACCCACGGCTAACTTCCCACAGTCAATGCTGGCGCCTTCAATCTGTGGTTGCCTTGATGTTCAAATTAATCCAATTACAGATTTAAAAGCAACTGAAAGACTACACAGTCTACACTTCATATATCCGAGCGATTGCGTACGACCAGCAGCTGCCAGCTTTGATGACGATGTTTTCCATTCCAAGCCAAACAATGGACAGTGACCACAGAGACACCAGTTTACTTGGAAGGAAATTTGATCACACTGTAGATTGTGGACCTCCATGTTGAAATAAACCCAGGCATTGTGATTGCGAGATAGAAACACATTTCCCGCACTAGATAACTATGTTACATCAGGTCCCACTGTGAGCCCTCAGATACCACGCATAAAAGAGCCCAATGGAATTTCCATAATGGCTGTGCGCTTTATGATCACAGGAAGCCAGTGGTCTAACAACCCACAATCAGCATAGTGATGGAGAAAAAGCCCATGTACAGTAAACTGCCTGCGAATGACACTTCACCAAAACATTTCAGCTTGGTAGTCATGTGCTTGACTTGCGCAGAATAATCTGTCCAAAATGGCATTCATATATTTTATTTAAATCTATATTTATTTAGAGATTTTTTTTTTTTTTTTATTTTTTGCTGAGTATGTTTTTTTCTTGTTTTACTGAAACAAGTATGTGTATGTTGTTTCTTTTCTAAAAACACACTTTCCAATGAGGCATTAGAACATTTAGGCTATGTTTACATGGAAACGATTCTGGAGAGAAAACACAAAAGTGGCGTTGCGTTATCACTTTTTATTCTGCGTTTAGACGAGCGTTTTGGGTGGGAAATCCATGTGCATTTGTGAAATTCAATGTAGTATGCACTCCAGGCAGCTAGGTGGCAATGTGGAGCACTGACACACAACAACACCTGCGTACAACCTTCACTTTCAAGTAGACGTTTGCATTTTTACCATTTACACGGCAAGATGACGGTGGAGCGTTTTTAAGATTTCCACTCTGGAGTGTGGTTTCACTTTTTTCGCCGTGTAAACGAAAGGCACATCCAATAAAATATTTTTACATTTTCACCCGCGAACGTTCTCATGTAAACAGGGCCTTAAAATATATTATCTGAAAACAAGTCATATTATCATATATTTTGGCTTTTAGTTAAATATATATTTGCCATCTTTCCACATTTGAACGGCAATACTTTACAATGTTTCATTTGTTGACATTAGTTAACTTGAACAGTATTTATTCATCTTACACCGTGTCCTAACTACACGCGACGCGACGCCGCGACACGCGATATCTTTTCCATGTTAATCTGAGGTTTTGTCCTAACCAGACGCGACACGCGAAGTTTCTAATTTAGAAACGGTTCCTATTTCTGCGACATCGCGGCAGACAGAATGAAGATATTACACTGCTTATGAGTACACATTATTTATTTTTAGTTAAAAATAGGTCACTGTGCACCAAGCGATAACGGATAATTTACCTCAGATTTTGAAAGCATTTAATATGCCTAGTTAGGACACGGTGTTAACCTCAACAATTACTAATACATTTTTAAGATCAAAAGTTGTCTGATAATATTACTGTTAACTATAGCATGAACATGTTTAACTAACATTAGCAAAGCTTAATAAATATTGTAAAAATATGTTCTTCATTATAGTTCATGTTAGTTAATGCATTTATCATTGTTAAGGTCCCCCTGTAGTCGATAACTGTATCCCTTAAAACTAATCTTTGGTCACCTAAATTACATATTTAATTGTATTTCTCATTGGGGGAAAAAAAAGCTTCATGCCTTAAAAAATCTATTAAATGTAATTCTACACCCTTGCCTCGTTAAGTATACAAAGTTCTATGAATATGCAAATTACCCCCGCCTCCACTCAGTCACACCAGCTCAGAAATTCACTCATTGATGATCACACGTTGATGCGTTAAAAAAACGTTGATGTTTAAAATATTAAAAACACCACATAGACATAAACAACATTGAAGGTTTGATTTCCACCTTTAAAGGGTTAGTTTATCCAAAACTGAAAATTAAGTTATTAATTACTCACCCCCATGCTGTACCAACCCCGTAAGACCTTCGTTTGTCTTCGGCGCAAAAACTGTACAAGAAGGAGTAGAAAAAGATCGCAGTTCTCGTTCATGCCTCGTGGAAATCTCTTGAACTCTTGTCTCAGGCCTACAAGGAAGAAAAGGAATAGTCCAATAAAGTCATTATTTTTGTTTGTTTTTTTCGCACAAAAAGTATTCTCGTCGCTTGATAAACTTATAGTTGAGCCACTGTAGTCACATTTTCTTCAATGACTTTCTGGGCCGTCAAGTTTCAATTTGTTAAAAACGCATCAGACAGCGAGTTGAATGGAAGGTCATTTGGTCATCACCTCAAACACGCAGATTCAAACATGTGCTCAGTCCAGAAGAGTTGCAGGAAGGGGGAAAAACTAAGGATTTCTGGGAACAGATATCATATAAGATCAGCTGTGCATCACCAAAAGCCCTTTCTAAACACAGACATCCCGGATCAGTCTCTCTATGGGGCGGTGTTGAGGTCATGTTGTGAGATGGACGGAGCAGACCCGGGGTCAGTCTCCCTTTTCTCTACTGCCTGAGAAGCCGGATGAAAATTGGCAGCGTTTCTCTGCTGCTGGATCCAAATGTGACAGGTTTGAGTGTCCAGGGTCCTGAGCTCTTGTTAACAGTCTGAGGCCCACACCTATGCTGTGGGAAGCGTTATCTGTCAAAGCTCAAATCCATCCTGTTCCGGGTCTCTGAGGTAATACGACCTTTACCCGTCCAAACTTCATCGACTGCTCCTACTAGAAAACGGAGATTTGGTCACTGATGAATT
The DNA here is from genome assembly GCF_016745375.1 of Pimephales promelas. The sequence continues at coordinate 3,899,186 of NW_024121277.1, read as the reverse complement.
CCTAAGGACCTTAACAAGACCTCTGTTTTGAGAATCCAGAATGGTGAGTCATGCATAAACTTGATCAGCATAGACATATTTATGATTATGCAACTTCAATGGCATGCTTAAGTCACAAGTAATGTGTTTTATTGATACAATAGGGGATGAGAGTCCCAATTCATACGTACTTGATCAACAGGACGCTTTCCAGCATGCTATTAAATTACACTTTATTTTCTAACTAAGTGACGGAAACTTAAAGGGTTAGTTCACCCAAAAATGAAAATTAAGTCATTAATTACTCACCCCCATGCTGTACCAACCCCGTAAGACCTTCGTTCATCTTAAGAACACAAATAAAGATATTTTTGATTGAATCTGAGAGCTGGATCAGTCCTACATAGACTGCCTAAGGGACTGGCTCTTGACGGCCCATAAAGTCATTAAAGAAAAGGTGTAAATATTCCATGTGCCTACAGCGGCACAATTATAAGTTTATCAAGCGACGAGACTACTTTTTGTGCGAAAAAAACATAAATAACGACTTCATTCCACTATTCCATTACTTCCTTATGGGCGCATGCGCGAGAACTGAGACGAGGACGTTCTCATTCGTCTACTTCTTGTTACCGGCTGCTCCGCTTAGGAGTTTTACCGCCCCCTACCGTATAAGATGATGTACTGATATAGCTGGAAGTGCAAAACTTTCTGTTTACAAGCAGAGGAAGATGCACGCTGTACATACGCTTTTCAATTTGCGTATTTTTCGCACTATAAGGTACACTTAAAAGCCTTTAATCTTCTCAAAAAACGACAGTGTTCCTTATAATCCGGAGCGCCTTATATATGGATCATCATTTTATACGGTAGGTGGCGGTAAAACTCCTAAACGGAACAGCCGGTAACAAGAAGTAGACGAATGAGAACGTCCTCTTCTCAGTTCTCGCGCATGCGCCCATAAGGAAGTAATGGAATAGTGGAATAAAGTCGTTATTTATGTTTTTTTCGCACAAAAAGTAGTCTCGTCGCTTGATAAACTTATAATTGAGCCGCTGTAGGCACATGGAATATTTAAACCTTTTCTTTAATGACTTCATGGGCCGTCAAGAGCCAGTCCCTTAGGCAGTCTATATAGGACTGATCCAGCTCTCAGATTCAATCAAAAATATCTTTATTTGAAGAGTTCAGATGCAAAAGCCTCTAAATGCCATTTGAAATTTTCTTCTTTAATGATGATTTTTATCAAACTTGTATATTTAAGTTCAGTAATTTCACTTAAATAACAATTAATAGGTAATCCTCATTGCCATTTAAGTGAAATTACTGAACTTAAATATACAAGCTTGATAAAAATGATCATTCTAGAAGAAAATTTCAAATGGCACAAAAGGCACTCTTCATTTGTGTTCCGAAGATGAACGAAGGTCTTATGGGGTTGGAACAGCATGGGGGTGAGTAATTAATGACTTAATTTTCATTTTTGGGTAAACTAACCCTTTAATATTTCCCCATAAGTTTTTTTGGATGGTGTTCCAACTTAGACCCCTTTGGTTAAGACTATTAATTCTATAAGGACTGAACTTTGACTGATAACTCATCCCACACTGCTTGTGCTACGGACATGAATGAAACCTCAAACCACGGGGTCTGTTGTGGAGCTCCATGCTGTTTCTTGTCTAAGCAATTGGATTTTTGCGGATGATAAATAGACTTGGACTGAATGTCCAAATGCCAGAATACCCAACGCCCAAAATACTCAGAACTCTGGGACACTCAGATCACAAGAACCAGACCTCAGCACAGACCCTATGGCCAGCTTTGGCTTTGTACATGCGTGATGAATCCGATCTTCAAGGAAAAGGGAATATTTGAATGCTACCGATCCAAATCTCGATTCTGATTTGTGATGCAGCATGAATCATAATCACACCATGTTCGTTCGTTGGCCAGAGGAGAAGTGGCCCCACTACTGAGCCTGGTTTCTCTCAAGGTTTCACCTGATTGAGTTTGGGTTTCTTGCCACTGTCGCATCTGGCTTGCTTAGTTGGGGACACTTGATATGCAAACAATATTATTGATCTGACTTAAATAAGTTGGACGATGATGTCCTTTTTTGCAGGAACTGCTTTATAGATGAAATTAACTCATTTAATGATCAATGACCTGAATTGAACATATATAAATAGGTGACTTGACTTGACCCAAACACTTAAATGGGCTGTATGTTACTTTTTCACTCTACTAAAGCATAAAAATACCATAATATGTTTGCATATATTGAGGAAACATGCTAAGTTCACATACTCGTTTCTTTGAAAAACACTTCTACAACCAGATACTTTACTTTGAAAGGTGCATTTCCTGGCTGGAATTTTTGTTATTGTTTTGGCCTGTGATACTGTACGTTGCCAATTTGCCAATTTTAATTGTCCATTGCATCCGTTTCTGTTGGGTGTTCTCAAACTGGCAACCCGTGTGAGCGACCTCCATTTTCAGGAGAAACGGCAATCTCCGATATTTTGAATTCGACTGTAGTATCTTTTTTAACCACTAGTTGTCATTCTTACACACTGCACCTTTAAGCAACAGAATATTAAAACCGTGGCTAACACAACCATTCAAAGTTTGGGGTCATTAAGTTTATAAATATAGAATGAATGAAATTTATATCAAAAGTGACAGTAAAGACATTAATAATGTTACAAGAGATTTAAATTTCAACTTTCTACACCATAGAATCTTGAAAACTAAATTGTATCACAAATTCCACAAAAAAAATTAAGCAGCACAACTGTTTTCAACTTTGATAATAATAAAAAATGATAATAATAATACAATTTCTTGAGCAGCAAATCGGCATGATTTCTGAAGGATCATGTGACTGAAGACTGGAGTAATGACACTGAAGTCAGCATTTAAAAAAAAGATTTAAATAAAAAACAGTTATTTTAACTTGCAGTACTATTCCAAAATATTACAGTTTTTTAATGTCCTTTTAATCAAATAAATGCAACCTTGGTGAACATGAGACTTCTTTAGAAAATGAATATCAACATTTGCATGTCTTTTTTTTTTTTAGAACTGCTAAATGTAGTAAAGATGGTCAACCAGCAGTAATTATACACTTAGCACTTTACAGCAACCACCATGCTGCAGCTTTAATTTGGGGATTTTCCTATCAATAGTCCTTCAGTGGTGCGGTTCACATGAATAACTCTCGAGGCCTGACCAGGCTGGATTAACAACACATGCCCAGGGTAGACATTTTCCTTTATTCTCTCAACAACAAAGTCATTTCCTCTTGACTTCTCTTTTGAAAATACTCTCTGGTCTTGAACGGAATCCAAGTGTTGAGGACCCCGGGTTCTGTTCTGTTTTCATGTGACTCCCGGCAGTTCATAACACAAATGAATCAAGGAGGAAAACAGCAGATGCACCACTAAAGGCCCGATCGGGCTACTGAACGGCAAGCAAGCCAGACATTTAAAGATCAGTCACGGTAATGAATCAAGCAATGGTGGTTATGAAGATAACCTGAAATCTGCTGTCCTGTGGTATGCCACTGATTTCATAACTCTATTAATCTATCAAGGTTGGCGTATCTGATGCAAATGAAAAAAAAAAGGAAAAAATCAGAGGCCATGTTTCTCAAAAAAAGGACAATTATAAAAACTCCATAGATGTATTGTTCCCTTTCACTAACCTTATTATTCTGACGCTGCTTTGATGACAAGTCCAGATGTGGCTTAATAAACACTCGGAGGTCCTTTAAATGAACCCTGCATGCTATTTCATGCAGTCCACTCGTGAATACATCTTCAAGGCATCAAAACAAGCCATTCTTAAAACCGAAGACCAGAAATACAGCACATGGGCTGCTAATTGCATGTTTTTCATTAGAGATACTTCATATTTCATGTCTCTTTATCTGGATGATGGCTAGGCCCGTCTTGCTCCACCAACCACACGAAGTCGAGCTAAAAATACATCAGTGTGCAACAGCCAGACCACAATACGCCCATTGCATGTGCTGAAATGATTTAGCATGCATTGACATTGCCTACAAATTGCATTTCTGAATCGTAAGTAATGCAAGTTTTTGAAGAAACCCATTCTGGGATGTGAACTGGAAGTATGACAGTAACTATGACACAGAGATGTTTTGTCTATGAAATGATGTGGCTGCATTGACCTCAAATAGGCTAGATATTCTGGTATGAGTTTTTATGTTGTCCAATCTGAACTGTGGGACAATAAAAGATATGTTTAGTAAACTGTGCAGGAAAATAATTTAAGCATATCGGATGAAAACAAATTAGGGTTGCGCTTCATTTTGATGGTCTACTTCTGATGCTCTAACTAAATACGTGTCAACTGACTCTCAAAGTATTAGTAGACTGTTAGGGTTAGGTGTTAGGGCTCGCAAAGTTACCTATAATGTCTGTTCGGGGACCATCAAAATAATGTGTTTGCAGATAATAAGGAGACAGTCACTAAAACTCAAATGGCATTGTTGACATGTATCTGAAATGTTACTTGGAGTTAGTAGAATTTCTAACGTAGACAATCAAAACAAATGGCACCCAAATTATTAATAGAAAATATTAATTATTCTATTTTTAGCTGCATCAGAACAGAAAAGTGTATTTTTTTTGTGTGGCGCTCCTTGAAGTGGTAAAATGTTCTTTTAACATTTAACGTACAAATTTACACTTTCAGCAGAAACTGTTTTTTTTTGTGAGGCTGTTCCAGGGTAACCCAGTCCATTTTCCCAACAAGTGTGTGTGATGAAGCAGATTGAATAATTACAACTTGAATTGGCACAAGGGAAAATATTGAGGGTAAAAAAATACATAAAAATAAAACATGTTTCCACGTCTCCACTTAAAGATTAGAAATGACGCATAAATATAAGTTTTAAGTTTGACTTAATGTTTAATTCATTAAGTTATCAAGCCAAGAACCTTTTCTTGACAATATTTGTGCTTGATTAATATTCCCTAATTACTAATTTAATTTGTATCCATAGTCTAAAGACCTCAGGTGAATGTGTGTGTGTATATACAGTGGTATGAATAAGTTTTGGCACCCATGCTAAAGTTGCCTAAAAAGAGGAATAAAAAATCATCTTTTGGATATTGATCTTAATGCCTTAATTAGAAAAATGAGGAAAACTCCAACCTTTAAGGACACAAATTTTATTTGTGAATGAATAATGTATCATAAATAAATAAATGTTTTTCCTTAAAATACAGGATGCATAAGTCTGGGCACCCCTATGTTAAATTCTCATAGAGTCAGGCAGATTTTTATTTTTAAAAGCCAGTTATTTCATGGATCCAGGATAATATGCATCCTGATAAAGTTCCCTTGGCCTTTGGAATTAAAATATCCCCACATCATCACACACCTTCCACCACACCTAGAGATTGGCATGGGGTACTTTCCATAAGATCATCTTTCAATGCAAATCAAACCAGCTATTAGGCTAACTGAAGTAAAACCATGCCAATCTCTAGGTGTGGTGGAAGGTGTGTGATGATGTGGGGATATTTTAATTCCAAAGGCCAAGGGAACTTTATCAGGATGCATATTATCCTGGATCCATGAAATAACTGGCTTTTAAAAATAAAAATCTGCCTGACTCTATGAGAATTTAACATAGGGGTGCCCAGACTTATGCATCCTGTATTTTAAGGAAAAACATTTATTTATTTATGATACATTATTCATTCACAAATAAAATTTGTGTCCTTAAAGGTTGGAGTTTTCCTCATTTTTCTAATTAAGGCATTAAGATCAATATCCAAAAGATGATTTTTTATTCCTCTTTTTAGGCAACTTTAGCATGGGTGCCAAAACTTATTCATACCACTGTATATATATATATATATATATATATATATAAAATGGTGACATTTTGTCCACTTACTGCCCAAAAATTAAGCTGACAACAGTTGTGGTTCGCAGGTATGCAATCAATCTTTTATCAGTTTAGACCAAACCAATAACTTTTCCAGCCAAACCCATGTCCTATATGGACATGATTCTCCAAAACATTCATCTTTCTGTTCTCTTTCGCTATTTAGCACCTCTTTAACACTATTTCTGCCCCATTTCAGACTGGTCTACAAACACACATGAGAAAACCTCACCAGCCCTGCCATGAAACACACACGGCGGTCAGACGGGGAATAAGAAAAGAACATCTGCTTGACAGTGAGCTGGTGGGCTTCTCTGCAGTGACCACTGGAGAATGGAATGCCATTGAGTATTAACTGATTACAGCCAAACGGCCCGGTGTCATAAGCCACATCACGTCACCCAACACTTAACGGGGTAGGATTCTCATGTGCAGCTACCATAAGCTATCGAGTGTCCATGGAAGATTTTATTTTTTTTCCCCCTTCCTGCAGAAAGCAGGCTGTTTTGCTACATGGGTTCATGTGCAAATGGGGGATCTAGTACATACAGACTGTCAAATCGATATGGAAAATGATTAATAATTTCCACAGCCTGCTCAAATGTGTTTGGTGTACTGGATGATAAGAAAAAAAATATTAACTCTCCTGCAAATGAGAAATTATGTATTCTGGAAGAAATAACGAGGCCAGTCTTTCTCATCATAATTGCAAGCAAATGTCTACAGATTGGAAAGCCGTGGAAACTTTGCTCTTCTATAAATATAGTTCCTAATTACTGTTAATACACACCTGATGGGGAAAAATTGGGGAGAACTAAGCCTTTGGAACGTAATCAGTAATATATCACTTCAAATTGTGGTTTGGTTATGTTTTTTTTAATCTCTCAAGCTCACTGAGGCTGCATTTATTTGATTCAAATTACAGTAAAAACAGTCATATTATGAAATATGATTACAATGTAAAATAATTGCATTTTTATTTGAATACGGTATATTTTCAAATATAATTGATTCCTGTGATGCAAAGCTGAATTTTCAGCATCTTCACTCCAGTTTCCAGTGTCACGTGATCCTTCAGAAATCATTCTAGAAACATTTCTTATTGTTAAAACTGTTGAAAACAGTCGTGCTGCTTAACATTTGTGTGGAAACCATGACACTGTACAATTTGTTCAGGATTATTTGATGAACAGAACGTTTAAAATAACAGCAATAGAAATGTAAAAGTATTCTCACTTTTGATCAATTTAATGCATCCTTGCTGAATAGAGATATTAATTTAATATACACAAACCTTTGATTGGAAGTGTATGAAGAGTTCAGATGCAAAAGCCTCTAAATGCCATTTGAAATTTTCTTCTAAAATGACCATTTTTATCAAGCTTGTATATTTAAGTTCAGTGATTTTACTGAACTTAAATATACAAGCTTGATAAAAATGATCATTTTAGAAGAAAATTTCAAATGGCACTTAGAGGCTTTTGCATCTGAACTCTTCGTATGTAAAGTAAGCGTAATTGGATGAAGCCACTCCTTACATATGACAATAATTACATAACAACTTAGAAATGCCCTATATATTTCACATCATCATTTGTTAGTTTGCCAGACAACCTATGATGACTGAACATTTTGCTATTAGTTCAATATGGAAGTGTCGAAAAAACAAATGATAGACAGAGACACATTGGAGTTCATTCAAAAAGGCCTCTAGGCCATACAAAATATGCAAATGGAAAGGAAGCTTGTGTTTTTTTGGCACAGTACATGACAAGATTTGAGGTCACCCCTCTCCAGGAAAGCAAGACTGGACATGTTTATGAGAAGGGCAGAAGTGTTACCTCACAGAACCTTTTGCATGCTCACGTCACGTTCCTGCACCCTGCGTTTGAATGGCTGCTCATGTCAGATTCATAAAAGTGAGCCCCAGTTGTCTGGGGTCAGCCAAGAATCAAGTCGGGGTTGGTGGAACACAGCAAAGCCGTTGGCATTCGCAGATGGTACAACCCCGAGGCCAGCTGAAACAAATGCCTGCCTGAAAACACACATATACACAGTCTTAGACTCTCCAGCATTGATAATCAAACCCACAAATCCACAAACACAAAAGAAATGGATTCACGCTCATCTGTGGGAACACACAAACACACACACAAGAACAAGACCCCTGGAAGACTTCCGACTTGGCCTGCACAGCAGCCAGTATGGTTTGCTGTAGAGAACTGGTGTGTTGATACTTCATTGCATGCTTCAACGTGAGTAATACTTTTAATTATGGGTGTTCTGATTGTATGTAGTTTATTTCCTGGAGCTGATTCCAGATATTGGGTCATTCTCGCTGCGCGAAAGGCAGAATCTGTTCACAATTTAAATTCCTGGAGGAAGAAAATCAATAACGATTTCCCCCCCTGAAGGCATTAAATGTATGTGACATATTTAAAAGCAAATGAACCTTGTCTAGCACTTGAAATGTCTGCTTTGAAAGTTTCTTACAACACATGGTTTCTGTGTCATTTAACTGCAGTTCAAACTGGTGTTTTTACATTTCTGGTGGATCGGATGGAACAATGGATCGACGGTTGGATGGATTGGATGAATGGATAGATCGATGATTGGATGGATGGATGGATGGATGGATGGATGGATGGATTGGAACGATGGATTGGAACGATAGTTAGATGGATGGATGGATGGATGGATGGATGGATGGATGGATGGATGGATGGATGGATGGATGGATGGATGGACGGATGGATGGATTGGAATGATGAATTGGATGATGATTGGAACGATGGATGGATGGATGGATAGATGCATGGATGGATGGATGGATGCATGGATGGATGGATGGATGGATGGATGGATGGATTGGACCGATGTATTGGAACGATAGTTAGATGGATGGATGGATGGATGGATGGTTGGATGGATGGATGGATGGATGGATGAATGGATGCATGGATGGATGGATGCATGGATGGATGGATGGATGGATGGATGGATGGATGGATGGATGGATGCATGGATGGATGGATGGATGGATGGATGCATGGATGGATGGATGGATGGATGCATGGATGGATGGATGGATGGTTGGATGGATGGATTGGACGATGGATTGGAACGATAGTTAGATGGATGGATGGATGGATGGATGGATGAATGGATGGATGGATGGACGGATGGATGGATTGGAATGATGAATTGGAACGATCAACGGATGGATGGATGGATGGATGGATGGATGGATTGGATGGATGGATGGATTAGATGGATGGATGGATGGATGAATTGAATGGATGGATTGGATGTATGGATTGGAACGATGGATGGAATGATGGATTGATGGATGGATGGATTGTATGGATGGATTAATAAATAAAAAATATTATCAAATAATGTAACAAAATATAACAAATTAGTAATGTTTTTAAAAATATAAATTAACAAATGTAAAATTAAGTATACTATACCTTAAAGTAAATTAATATAATCTGTTCAATTTTATTTAATAGATAAAAAATAATACGATATAATATCATCAATATATTAATAATCCATCAATAATATCAATATTATATTAATATGATATAATTTAATAAATGGGTGTCATATCAGAGTGTTGAAGGTCTCAGTTGATCTTCCCAGTGGTCCAGAGCTGTGAGTGGCAGCACTCTGTGAGTCAGCGTCACGTTCCTTTGCTCAGCCAGCTGGGGGCTAAGGTCAAGGTCAAGGGGCAGGTGAGCTTAAGCAGAGGACAACAGAACACAGTTCTACCACTAATCACACCTCGCTGACCCCAAACCCCCACCTCTCTAAACCACTACGTGACTCTCTCTCTCTGTCTCTCTGGGCTGCTGAGTTCCCCTGTCCTTGACCGCTCTCTTACTCAGCCCACAGTAACCTGCCGCCCAGCCAGAGGAAACACAGTCCTGCATTGACATCCAGCATCTAGACCGCTGCCTATACCACAGTCATCCACTTCCACCCCAGCAGTCCACATGCTGGCTCACTGCATCAATAGGTCAGCGGAGACTTATTGACAAGCCCTTGGCACCAGCAGGCCTGTCCATGCCAGAGTTTGGATTTGTAGTGTCAGTATTAACTCTTTCCCCGCCATTGATTTTCCATCATTTGTGACACAATGCTTCCCCGTAATTGACACGTTTTTTCCGCCTTTCCGTGTTTCCACTGTTATATGGAAGGGGGCGCTATTATGCATCTTCTGAAAGAGTATAGCTCTGAATCCAAAAACAAATAAAGAAAAAGATCTACGTTTACCAGAAAGAGCTGATAGAAGATTCCTCACGTGATCATCAAACATTCAACAGAATTTAAAGTGCCCCATTCTGGTTTTCTGAATATTACCTTTCATGCAGTGTGTAGCTAATACTACACACTGCATTCCAGTTCTACTTCAGCAAGTAAGACATTTGCATAATGCCGGCCTATTTTGTATGTTTTCAAGTTGTCAACAACTTGACCCTCTCTCAAACACATAGTTTTACTGCAAGACTGCTTCTTAATCTCAGAGTTCAACACGGGATTCACAAAACGCTTGCTCTTGAAAGATGGCTCAGTACAGTTTATTTGGATGAGCTTGCTCCTCAGAATCACAACCTGTAAGTATGAATAATTATTGATGTATACATTTTCTACCGGGTTGTTTAAAATATGTAGTTTTGTCTTTTTCGTTTGTACGTTTCCGGCAAACCGACTAACTCATGTTATTACCGTCTTACTAAAATAGTTTTGCAAATTAGCTGTGGGCCACTATTACCTAAAACTGTGTAAATAATGCAGATTGTCTGTTTACTTTGAGTAAAGATAAAGGATGGAGCAAGATTTTTTTTGCAAATTTAAATGTTACATCAGTCATTCACGCTAGTACGTATGCATCGTTATTGATACAGTTCCCGCATGTGCAACGCAATCGATTTGCGGTAAAATCGAAAGTCAATCAAAGTTATTTTTTTAGCTGTTTTTGATTAAAAAAGGGCAATTGAAGCTAGAATATATGGTAACACTTTGCAATAAGGTATTAACTAACATGGCCTAACCATGAGCAATACATTTATTACTGTATTTGTTAATCTTCGTGGATGTTAGTTTAAAATCTGTTAATTGTTTGTTCATGTTATAGTTCACAGCGCATTAACTTATGTTAACAAGATTTTAATAAAGTGTTAGTACATATTTAAATTAACATTAACACAGATTAATAAATGCTGTATAAGAGCTGTTTATTGTACTGTAAGTTCATGCTAACTAATGCAGTAAACTAATGTTAAAGAAGTAGTTCACTTTAAAAGCAATTTTGCTGATAATTTACTCACCAAGTTATCCGTGTCATTCTTTCTTCAGTCGAAAAGAAATTAAGGTTTTTGATGAAAACATTCCAGGATTTTTCTCCATATAATGGACTTCAGTGGTAACCAAACGGTTCAAGGTCCAAAAGACAGTTTCAGTGCAAACTGCAAACTATTCAAAAGGCTTTAAACGATTCAAGACGATGAATAAGGGTCTTATCAAGCGAAAAGAACGCTCATTTAAAAAAAAAAGTTTAAATTCTATAAGCTCAAATGGTCGCCTTGCTCTGTCTCTATTTCAGTGCCTTTGTAAGGGAACACAAAGTTTAGGTGGAATGCAATAGTTTTGTGAGAGAACAAATGTTTTGTGAGCAAAAGCATACAAATATATATATTTTTTCACCCATTTTTTTCGACCATATCCCATCAGGGACTCCATGGTTCGTGACTGGGCAGCCGAGAGTCAATTCTGACCTGCTGCATAGGTTAATATGCACAACCATCAGGGCTGCATCTGCGGACCGGGAAGAAGCGATTTCAGGGGATTCCGGGAAGGGGGACTAACATTAGTTTGTGTTGATGAGGCAAGAGGGCAGGTGTTGCCCGTTCTATTGCTCCACCTGCCACTGCCCGTCAGCCCTGGAAGCGCATGCTGCTCATTCTAATGCTGTCACCCAAGACAGAGTTTCCTCACTTTGCTATCTCAAATATTATATACTTGCTTCCTATACGGAAAAACGATCCCCCCTGACCCACTGTCCTCTGAGCCAGTATCAATCCCGCTAGGTTTATCTCTAGGCTGGACTGTTTGTTTTGGTAAAGCCGCTGCATTCACGTGGCACTGCATGAGAAAGCGTTTTCCCACGAAACCAACCATGACAGCTCATGGCTGCCTTAGATAGGCGTCCCAGAGCCGGTTTCTGTCATGCGATACTCCATGCAGGAGAGCTGGGGTTTTGGAAGCGCTCCCTCAGTGTAGCAAGAGGGCTCGTTAAATTAATGAAACACTCTATGATCAGCACTTTTTTTTTACAGCGCTGCATGCCAGTGCAGCCAGTCAGGCCCAGTTCATGCAGAGCCATGCTTCATCATCACACTTTTATGAAAATTAATAAGAAGTTTGACAGAAGCATCTAAAGCTTCATTTTTAAACTAAAATAATATCCTGAGCTTTCAGTCAACATAAAATACAGCAGATTGATCATCAACCATAAAAATGTGCTGAAAACAAGTGTTTTGTATCAGAATGGTGCCAAATTTGGAGGGGAGGGGTTGAAAAAATCATCAAGTTATTTCACACGTGGAACATTTTATTAGGTTTTGATAAAAGATTATGAAGATCCAACAATTTTTCTTTGGAAAGACATGCAATGATAAATGATGTGGTGTAAGACCAGGAATATGCATATGCACATGCATCCATCTATTCATCATCCACAAACCATAAAGGGATACTTGACTTTTTTTTCGAAATAGGCTCATTTTACAACTCCCCCAGAGATAAATAGTTGAGTTTTCCCATTTTCAAATCCATTCAGACGATTTTCTGATATTTAGAAGAAATTCAGTAACCAGACGGTTTCTGGTCCCAATATGGAAGTCAATGCATGGGACCAGAAACTGTCTGGTTACTGATATTCTTCTAAATATCAGAAAATCGGCTGAATGGATTCGAAAACGGTAAAACCCAACTGTTTAACTCTTGTAACATGAGCCTATTTCCAAAAAAAGTCGATTATCCCTTTAAATTCATGAATTAAATTGCAATATAATAGTCACTCCCAATTCAGTTCCGCATCTTAGAGCACTGCATTATACACAAACTAGATAAAGCAGTTCCAACTGTGGATAAATTGTGACATAATAACCTGTTGTTACGCCACTTCTGTTATTTATTTTGAACTAAAAAAAGGACGGCACAGTCCCTGATCAAACAGTCTAGTCCTTGGTCAGACTGCAGAAAGATATCAAACAGTGGCGCCATGTCTACAGTGGGAAAAGTCTGAAGAAAGTAAACCAGACAGGCGACTGTGACTCTGTCGTGCAAAGGGCCCTGGCAGGGAAGGAAGTCAACTGTAGGAGAGGAAGAACTCTATACCCGTATGCCTGTTTACAAGAATCACCACAAAGCCCCTCCATCCCAGAGTCCTGCGAGGCAGCCGCATCTGTGAGGAGAGATCCGGCCAGGGCAAGAGCGTTTTCCCAGAGATATCAATAAACACACACACTCTTTAACACAAGGTAACATACACAGATGCAGACCAGGCCAGAGACAATGATTATGTGCCATACTGTAGCCTATGTGACCTCCTCCATCATTTTGAGTTTTTCACCTAGATGCCGAAGTTCAGTATTTCAACACAATCACAGAAAGATGACCGAGAAGGAGAAAAATTCATGAGTTCCGTGAGTAAAGGGGCACATTTCATCAGTGGGTTGAAGTAGTGAGATTTCCACGAGTCACAACAAATCGGCACTATGGCTAATTATTATGTCTCATTGTAACAGAGGCTTCTCCCATAGACAGTAAAAGGCTTCTCCCTCGACTTTATGCCTCTATGTCCCCCTGATTGCCTCATAGACAGTAAAAGATTGCCTGCGAGCTTCTCCTCCTGTCTATACGGTAATGTCTCTATTGTACGACAGAAAGTCGTTTTTGTCTCTATTTTCACACAGGGCCGTTTTTTATACATTGTCATGTTTCTTTAGAAATAAATAATAGACAAATGAAGTCTTTAGACGCCTCAGATGTAAAGTTATTCGCTGTCAAAGTGACGCCAAAATGAATGGGAGTCAATGGGATGCAAGTTCTGCTACAATGGCGGCTCCCGCGAGGCTTCAACTTCCGGCTGATGGATTACCCCCTTGGTGCATACACCGTCTCTTCTTCTTCTGATCCATTTGCTGTAGTGGCGGTTAGCAAACAGTGTTGCATTACCACTCACGCCCCCTTCTGGATTGGAGTGTGGATCGCCTGTGACTGACTGTATCTGTCGCCGGACCGTGATGTCCGTACTGTGATTGTTTGAGGCAAATACATCACAGTACCATTACATCCCTAATATATATTATACTATATATGCTATATATATATATATATATATATACAGTATAGTATAATATAGGATATATGAAACTCATTCTTGTATTCCCGTTTACTGTAAAGACCAGACTAGTCTTTCATTTATTTGTCAGATTTTTCGTTATATTTGGCCCAATAGCCAATATGTGTCGGGTCAGTCAGGTTGTAGTCTGGGAGAGAACTACTCTACCTCCACATTCACTCTCAGGAGGCCCAGGCTGGTTCTGGTGTCAGGGAGTTCCCTGCCGAGAGCCTGCGCCCATGTAAAAGAATCACTGGCCCGTCCCATTCCAGGCATTGCAGACGCTGGAAAGAATGCCGTGATGAAAGTTGTGATAGGTTCAGGCAGGATGAATGGTATTCTCAGGGACTGGGGTGGAGATTCTGGGACAAGCTGGAGAAGTCTGCAATGGGGCAATGAGGGTCAGAGAGGGTTCAAATATAAGGGTTCTCCAGACATTGGATGTACCCTGGCTGTACTGTCCTGTCCTCTTCAGTGAGCATTAGGAATGATTCCCCAGGAGTCACTGCAATCTAGGAATGGGCATTAACACCTGGGCATGGAAAGAATCGCTGAAGGCACTTAGTTCTGATATTAGCCACCTATGAAACTTTAGAGCAATGCATACATCAACGGCAGACATGCTGTATAACACAACAGTCCTATATGTGAACTATGTACATTTGAGCCATGATATACAACTGACAAGATTCGTTTGAAATGGAATGTTGTTGATAGGACATTAAGATTTGATATGCCCAGGTCAGAGTATGTGCACCATTCAGAATTGAATTGAATTAAATTTCTGAATTCAAATTGAGATAACAAACAAGATGCAGAATTGCAATTCCAGTCGATTAAAAATGCACCGAAATTCCAAGTTTATACCCTGTGACTATTTTTAAGTAGAAAGACTGGTAAAACCTTTAAATATGGCCTAGCAAGCCATGAAGTTCAGCCTTGATGAGTTTTGAGGGTTTATGGATGGATGGATGGATGGATGGATGGATGGATGGATGGATGGAAAAATTTTTGATATTCCTTAAAATAATCTAAATCTAAAATAATAATAAATATGATGTTTAACCAATCAAATGGTTTGAATTTGAATAATTCTACAGCCATACTTTGATTTATGAGAGATACACATTCACATTTTCTACATTATGGAAATCATAGGTCTCTATAAATGGCTAAATAACTTCTGAGCAAATCATAAATCCAACACAGCACGCCGAGACAGACAATACAACTGTCCTAAACATGCACCACATGCATTTGAGCCAAAACATACTGACACACTGCCTTTGAAATGGAATGCATGCAAAGACAGCCTACTCAGTCTTAGCTGTCTCTACTGGTCAGCTAAACATATATCTCTGAGATGGACACCTGACCCATCCAGCCATCATAAAATGATTAATGACGAGGGGCCCTGCCCACCCTCCCCCTTTCTGCCAATGGACACCCAACACCTGCGGATCGGCCCGGGGCAGTGACTGACACGAGACTCATGCTGTTTCATAAGCACATGGGTCTGTTTACTGTACTTGTCCTGGATGTTTAATGTGTTGCTTCAGAGTGTGGAGAATACAAAGTCAAGCCCACATGCAAAATTAAAAAGTGGCCAAGATTCTTATGACAGTTTTGCCATTTGTCAAAATGTTGTCTCTGGGAGAGAATATACCAAAAAAAAAAAAATTAAAAAAAAAAAAATATATATATATATATATATATATATATATATAAAATCACCTAAAAAAAAAAAAAATCTATTGAGTGTGATTGAGTGATTTTCAACACAGGCCAGTGGTGGAGGAAGTACTGAATCTCAGTACTTAAGTAAAAGTACAAATACCCAGCTAAATATTTACTTTAGTAAAAGTAGAAGTAACACAATGACAACCATACTTAAGTAAAAAGTAAAAAGTACTTTATTTTAAATGTACTTTAAGTATTAAAAGTAAAAGTACTTGCATAACAATTTATTATCTTAATGTCTATTTTCTAATGATTAATAAAACATTTAATTCTAACTCATTCAACCTAATAGCCTACTCCTATAATGATGTTCAATAATGATGGAAAAAAATGTCACCATTTCTGAAACAAGCTTGCAATTAGGCAATATCATGCTTATCCTTAGTACTATATGTTAATAACTATGTTTGGCAGTAAACGCGATTCATTTATGGTGTAATTCTGAACCTCTTGGCTTGCCATAATCCTAACCAAACCAAACATATATTACACACGGTGTGTTTCCTATGCACGTAAAAACTAATTTTCGCGTAGTTGCATGATAAACACACTGCGTGCAAGACGCATTTAGTGTGACCGGGTTGATATACTGTATCTATGGCAACCAAACGTCACTGGTGAGACAAACGTGCAACGAACGGACGGTCAGATTACGTTTTGGCAGGGGAAAAACTGATCAGAAAATGTAACGAAAATGTAACAGAAGCTGTAGAAATGTAGTGGAGTAGAAAGTAGAATAATTGCTGCAAAATGTAACGAAGTAAAAGTAAAAAGTGTGCACTATTTATTGTACTTAAGTAAAGTAAAGATACGTGAAAAATGTACTTAAGTAAAGTAACGAAGTATTTGTACTTCGTTACATTCCACCACTGACACAGGCACATGTTTAGGGAACGTGTTCTCTTCCTAAACCTAGTGAGCTGCCTTACTGCCTACATAGACAACTGCCTTTAACTGAGATGAAACCTCAGTGACAGATTTAAAACACTTTACATTGCAGCAAATCCACAAACCACAATTACAGCTGTAATCAAAATTATTCAACCACCATTGCAAATTAGGTTTATTCGCAACATTTACAGACTTTCAGCTGTTTGCAACGAACAAATCAAAAAAAGTCATTGAAATAGCTCGACACAACAAATGTTTCAAGTGGTTTCCCTAAATACAACTGAAAATGCAACTTTGAATGACTTCTGAAGTCTCAAAATTATTCAACCCCCTGAATAGGATCCCTCACAACAGCACAAATCTGCAAAACAGATGTTGTCTCAAGCATACCTGATGCAACTAATCAAGGGCTTCATTAGTTGAACCAGGTGTGCTTGCCTTGAACACATGAAATATCTGAACTGGCTTGATTTCCAATCAATATAAATATTTTTAACATTACAAATGTCTTTACTGTCACTTTTGATGTAATGCATCCTTGCTGAATAAATGTATTCATTTATTTTTTTTTAAAGTACCGACCCCTAACTTCTGAACCTTCTTAAATTAATTGAACTATGTTTTATTAAAACGTTTTGATAATTATATAGAGATTAGATCAATTAAAATACATTTTAGAAATAATAAAATCTAAGATGGACAAGGCGAGAAATTGTAAATTATATGTATGTTATAAATGAAGAGTTCAGATGCAAAAGCCTCTAAGTGCCATTTGAAATTTTCTTCTAGAATGATCATTTTTATCAAGCTTGTATATTTAAGTTCAGTGATTTCACTTAAATGGCAATTACCTATTAATTGTTATTTAAGTGAAATTACTGAACTTAAATATACAAGTTTGATAAAAATCATCATTAAAGAAGAAAATTTCAAATGGCATTTAGAGGCTTTTGCATCTGAACTCTTCAAATATATTTTTGTTAGTAGACAATAACGAAAGCGAATGACACCGAAAGCCAGACTCATTCAATTTACAACTGGCCGTGCTTGTGAATATCCTTAGATGTGCATATTCAATCAGTGCAGTGGATTCTTGGATTGCCTTCACAGCAAAACTGACATGTGGCCTCAGTATTTTAGAAAAATGACCTACCTTCATGTACAGGAAGGACACCTATGATGCCTTAAAACACTATCTAGGTAGGAAGCTCACCAGGTTTCGAATACAGTATGTGAGTGACAGCTGAAGTACCTGTGGAAAAGGAGGCATGATTTATGAGACTGACCAGCGGTCCACCTCCAGTCCTCCACCTGCACGTAACAAAGCACCAGCCCTGTCACAACAACCACAAACAGCCGTGACCCGCACTGACCCGTGACGACCCCAGTGCCATCTGTTGCTGATGAGCAAGGGACCATTAGCGCAGAAGGGCCCCCTGTGGTAAGACAAAGCACGGGAGCCTCGCACCCACACAATACAGATGCCGAGAGAGCGATGCCACCTGAAAGATTAGTCTAAGTGCTCGGCGTGTGAATGAGCAGAGGCTATCGGGGGCTGACTGCAATCTCCACTAAGAGCCCCAGCTGAGCAGCCTGTAAAACGAAACGGAATAAGCACCTGACCTGTTTGGGTAAACGGAGCCGGATGGTGGCCCGTCTTAGTGAATTCTCCAAGGAGGGGTCGAGGGAGACGGGTGTGTTTTCTCCATCTTAATGGTTCCCACCCGCCTTCCCAATCTTTCAGGCGATATCCCACCCCCCCTCGCCCATAAAGAGGAGACACCTGATCCCTCTTGGGGTTCCACATTCAGCCCCCCTCCCCTCTGGGCATGGTTCAGCCCTGACCTCTGACCCCAACTTTGGAGGCTATTTATATGGGCGCGTACTTGACCTGACAGCTAAAGAAAAGGAAGGCGGGGGAGGTTAAGCTCTATCCAGATGAGAGGTCTGAAGAGAACTCTCTGTACAAACTTAATAAGGGCACCAGGGATAGTTACAGGGCACAACTACATGCTGATATGCGGGTAAAGTTGGGGATGAACATCTGAAGTGCAGAGTTGGGGAGCAAGTATCTAAAAGTAGTGATGTTACTAACTTTGATTGGGACACTTGTTTTTTCTATTAACTTGAAAGTTAATTTTAAAGGTTTAATGTTTAATTTAAATATACATAGCGTCTATTCTAATTGCATAAGTTGTATTAAGCTTAAATAAAAATAATTATGTTGTCACCTAATTGACCCATCGCAGGGAGTTGCAACATGACATCATGACTTTTGCGTAAACATACATGCCACTTTCGAGTCAAGTGGCGTGTTATCTCTACGCATTTTGAGCTATCCGCGTGTATCCGCGTGTATGTCTACGCCATTAACGTCCGAGTGATTCCGCGTGTATATACACGGCGTCAAATGTCAGCGCGAAACGAAGCAAAATGTAGCTCTACATCTGGGGAGCGATCTTTTTTTTTCCTAGGATGGTAAGGGAACAGTCATAAATGCCATTAACCCCAGTGACGGGTAGGTTTAGGGACGGGGTTGAGGTAAGTCATATATTTATATATACAGTAATAACGTTAAGTCAACGGCGTTCATAAACACGCTGAAAAGCGATTATGCGTCTTGATAGCACGCCAAAAATGGAAATACGAATTGGCGTGTCATACACTCATGAGATCAGTCTGGATTGACAGGCGATCTGACCAAGAATAATCCGCCATCCACGGAATCCACCATTTTTGTCCGACCAAGCAATCAGGATAGTTAAAGCAAAAATCGTTTCAGTCGTGGCATGGTGAAAGGCACTTCTGGATTCCTATATCTGCTATAACCACACTATGCAAGTTTGCCAGATCGGGTCGTGTTTCTGAAGTTCGAATGAGACATGAGAACAAACTACAAATTTGACTTGCTTTACGTCAAGCATACAGTAGTCGTTATTTAGTTTTACTGCGTTTCTGATGCAATACATCATACTTTCATAAAATCATGCGTCATAATCTATCTTGTCTGTGGACATCGTTCATTCCAAAGCTGGTGCTGATAAACAGCGAGCATGCGTGCAACAGTAGGATGGGGTATAGTCTAAATTATTTACGACAGCGGTAATGGACAATTCTGCTTCCAACCTGTAGGGCGACCGCAGAGGAGGTAGAGTATTGTTTTATGGTAGGCTATGAGAGATCGACAAAACGAGTGTAGGCTATTACCTGCATCTGATATGGCATTCATTCTTCAATATGATGTCCATAATATTATATCCATTATAAAAATCCATCGTCCATCGTCTATATCCATCGTCTTTGTTCTTCCCATGACAGCGCTCAAACAACTTGTTTTGGCTCGCTCATAAAGACAGTAGTCATTGCCGCCATCTAATTTCAATGTCTAAACAAATTGTCAAATATGTGCTATGTATATAAGCCACATATTTGAGGTCTAAATAATTACGTGCTGGCCTTAAAAACTACATTTCTTGACAACAACAGTAGTATTTATTTTTATTTATTTTTTAAATGGGGGATTTGCTCAACCGCCATGACTCTCGCCATAAGCAGTGATACACACTGTGAAAATGTTCCAGTGTGGATCGCATGGCTGGAAAAGGCTCTCAGCCAATCAGATTCGAGAACTGTTGTGTGTCTTGTACTCCAGTAACTATTTTAAATGACCTTGTAGCTTTTAGCAGTTTCAAAGTAGCTTTCCCAACACTGGTACTTGTCTAGAATAAATCCCACTGGGGATCTGAAAGGTGTGGCGTGTGTTCTCCAAGGCAGGCACTCTTTGATAATACTTTATGAGCCAATAGAATGTCCCAAGACTCCTTTAACACACACACTGTAATAAACACATTCTGTACAGTGTCTTACTAAGAAACACACATCATGCTGGACATTCTGTCAGAGGCAAAACATTATTACGATGTGTTACTGAGGAATTTTACCTCTTTAATTGGTGGAGGGAAAAGAGAGAGAGGAAACATCCCGAAGGCAGAAAAATGCTGGCCAGACACGCATGTGCAGCTTAGCAATAACATCCTGGATCGCGTATTTTTAGTAGGTAAGCTCTGGCCCTTGCTGCCTCGATGGGGTGCTGGCAGGTCCAGATCATGATCCTACGAGCTCTATGGGCACAAGTCATTCAAGGCCATGGCCCCACAGCACCCCTAGTGGCAGACAATATTCCTTCTAAATCTGAAATGCATTTTTTTATGTGCACTCAGAAGAAATATACACAATTTTTACTTTTTTACTAATAAGAATAATTTGTTACATTTATATATCGCTTTTTCTGGGACCTCAAAGCGCTTCACATATGGAAGGGGGAATCTCCTCAACCACCACCAATGTGCAGCATCCACCTGGATGATGCGACGGCAGCCATATTGCGCCAGAACGCCCAACACACCAGCTTACTGGTGGAGGGGAGACAGTGATGAAGCCAATCAGTATATGGGGATGATTAGGAGGCCATGATGGACAGAAGCCAAGGGGTAAATTTGGCAAGGATGCCGGGGTTACACCCCTACTCTCTTTCAAAGGACATTCTGGGATTTTTAATGACCACGGAGAGTCAGGTCCTCGGTTTAACGTCTCGTCCGAAGGACGATGCTCTTTGACAGTATAGTCTACCCGTCACTACACTGGGGCGTTAGGACCACAGGTTAAGCAGCTACCAAGTTTTCTCCGGAGGTCTCCCATCCAGGTACTGACCAGGCTCAACTCTGCTTACCTTCAGTGGGCAACCAGTCTTGTGCTACAGGGTGATATGGGTGCTGGCTTTAGGGATGCAGCAGCTTGTTACTGGGGCATCTTTGTACTTTATCGACCACTAAAAGATTTATAGAATACCTTAAGGGTACAATCTATACTCTAACCTACTAAAATCCATTTTTCAGACCAATCCACCAATTTTAACAGTACTGCCCCAGTGACAAGCTGTTTTACCCCTTTTTTTTTTTACAAACAAAATTTTCTGATAGTGTAAGCAAACATCCAGCACAGTAAAAATGCCTTCTTTCCCAGTCAAAATACCTAAAAATCCTTAAAACACACAAAAATGTGGTGTAGAACTTCATAAAATCTAGAATGATCATGAAATGTACTATGAAACTCTGAGAAATGGCAAATAACACATTGAATTAATTGTGAAATTTTTAAGTTGAAAAACCGGAACAGTATTTTCTTGAAAAACATATTCCAATAATTTTCGTTTTATTTACAACTTTGAAAAAAAAAAAAAAGTTTCAATGTACATTAGGGGCTGTTTACACCTGGCCACTTCCGATCGTGAAAAGACCACGTGTGAATGCCCTCCGAAACGCATCCGAGGCGGATATGAATCTGATCGCTCAAACCACTTCAGGAAGGTGGTCTGGGCCGCATTCCAGACGAAACTGGACAAGTGTAAATGCATCTGGTTGGTGAAACCACATATGTACATTTTATTCCTCGCAAAAATCCTAAAAAATAAACATGAGAGTGTGTTATATTAGGCTATATGTCATGTCATAGTCAGATATGACGACGCTACCGCAACACGCATTACCGCAGGTCCGCAGCTGAGCCCCTATTCATCAAGCCAACGTGCAAACTATCGCAAATCAAAGTGAAAGGACAACACACCCTTAACACACAATCATCTTCATTAAAAGTAAAGAAACGAAATGATCTCACCAAGGCTGTTGGCGCTCTCTCTTATAGGTGGTTTGCAGTCACGTGATTGTGTTGACACGTGGAATGCAGATGGAGGGCAAGGAGTGAAGAGCGCAATGGACGAGATGGAGGAAAATCCGTACTGTACTACTTTAGACGCTATTACAAGAGAAACAGAAAATCGAAACATGTTGGACGTGATCCTTACATTATGAAGAGGACCGATTTTCAACTGAATTGAGAGATTTGCCTGCCATCGAGGCTGTATATATCAGCAACTAACTCGTCTAACAGACATACTTTGAGGTTACAAAGTTCGGAAACTGGTACCATACACGAACAGCCATATAAGTGTATTTAAACACCTGAATAATGTAATTATAAGCCACATAAATAATGTATTAACTCACATTTGACGAAGTGATCACTGCACACACACACACAGGCATTTTTCCATTCGGCTCCTCCCGACCGCAGACGTAGGTTTGCAAGGCATTTTTCCCCGTGTTTTTCTGTCAAATTCTTGTATTTTCCACCCTTATGAACAACAACTTTTGGCACACGATAAAAACTCCTCGTGGTTTGATCGATTTGAGCAACCATAAACGACGCAAAACATAAGCATTTTGAGTGTGTTATAGTGCTTCCTAAATATAGAAAATCACTTCCTGCCCTCCATCTGCGTTTCGCGCCATGGCAACGCAGTGGCGTGACGTCACGTGAAAACAAGCTATTGCCATCTTTGATTTTGAAATTAGCCGATGATCAAGAAACCGCAGCTCATCTGTTGCTTTCGGTGACGTGCACTCCATTAAATCTGCATATAGCACGGGAATTGACGATCGGATTTATATCCCTTTTTCAAAAACACATTTATGTGACCATCAGATAGCCATCCGACCTGAGAAAACGCCAGATGTAAACAGCCCCTTAGATATTAAATCTTGTTTTCATGGAATATACATGTTTATCAAAGATGCAATCTTGTGTGGTAAAGTGGTTTTTGGATTTTTACTGGAAAACAAGTCTCCTTTTGTGCAGCTGTGTAGGCTATGCACCATGGGTCAGGCTATGCTGTGTACACCAAAGGTCCTGCTTCCCAATCCTAAACAGAATGTGAAATTAGAATTAACATAGCCAAAAGGGATACTATGTTGAAAAAAGCATCGGTAACACTTTACAATACGGGTGCACTAATATGCATTAATTCATGCTTAACTAATACACAGACAATAATGAGTTAATGTATAACTAATGAAGAACTAATCCATTAATTAACGATTACTGCATCAGCAACTAATAAAGAGTCTATATGATTAATAGATTAAGAAATACACAAATTGCTATTAATTCAATGTGTCGTTGTGTATTAATTCCTTAATAACATATTTTATTAACTAATAGTGTAAATTAATGTGTTAATTACCACAATTAGTCAAAGCTATGCACTTCAACTTCCAGTTGTCTGCTTTAATTAATCATTAGCTAATGATTTGCAAAGGTATCATTATCTTATGACTTTACTTGTTGGGGCACATCATTATTAACTAGTCATTTAGTAATTGTAGTAATTTTCACATGAATTTGCACTAACAATCGAGTAAGTAATCATGTATTAATGCATATTAGTGTACCTGCCATATTATCTGGAAGTTGAAATACAAGGCTTTGGCTCATTCTGGTAATTAACATATTAATTAACACTATTAGTTAAAAAAAATGAGTTATTATGGAATTAATCCACAATTACATATTTAATTAAAAACAATTCATGTATGAACTAATACATTAACCTTACAGACTCTTAATTAGTTCATTATGTGGTCATCATTAATGAATAGCTTAGATAATCATTACTTACACATTAATTCAGTATTATCTGTGCATTAGTTAAGCATGAATTAATGCTTATTAGTGCACCCTTATTGTAAAGTGTTACCAAAGCATCTCCTTGTTTTATTAACAAAAAGAGTACATTCTTTTAGGACCACTAAAGTAGGTGAATTGGGACACAACACTGGTCTTCAACTTCCTTTGGCACTTTTAGAGGCACAGGCCAGGTCCATAATCCAGCCCTAGAAAAAAACAGGAGATAGTTTGAGTCAGATTACATTTAAACTTTTTTTTTTTTTTTAATAACATGGACAAACAAACAAGTTCAGCATAAACCGGCCCTCACTAGAGCCAGCATACCCATCCACAAACGCATGAAAGCTCACCTAGGCCTTTTCCAAATCACTCAGCAGCTCTTTTCTTCAGACTCGAGTATGATTTCAGGTCAGCTCCTTCGAGAGCGCCATCCAATCCTCGGTATGAAAGGGCGTCTCCCTCCAAAAGCTGCCACCATTCGATGTGTGATGCAAGGACAAGAAGCTTTGCCAGGCGATAGGACACCTGTTCTTGAGAAAGATTACTTTGCTCGGCAACCAGACGAAATATTGATTTTCAGATTTTCTTCCCTAGCGCGCAAAGCCCGCTCGGATTAGAGGGTTATCCCCTCCTCGGACTCAAATGGACTGTCTAATTCCTCCCACATTGTCGTTTGGACCCCCTGCCGAGAGCTCTTTCCAAAATCACAATGACATTTGCAGGGGAAGAACAAAAAAAACAACAAAAAAAATGGGCCCACACACGCTTCAAACGTCGTGTTGTACTTTTCCATTGGCCGTAACGTCAAACAGAGATGTTTTCCTGGAGCGATACGGTGTGTATAAACTGTGGGACTAAACTGGCTCCATTGTTTGGGTGTCGGGGGCGGACAGCTCTTCGAGTCACACATCAGTGAGATCGCCAAAGCGAGACTTGCACTAACAGAGAGTGTCTGAAATTCTTCTGGGGCCTTATCTGCCTCGCTACCAGCATCAATAATACAGTGTTACTCTGTAAAGGACAGATAAGACGGCATCTCCTCTTTACACCCAGAGACGCCTGTGCGTCTCGGTTTAGGAAGGGTCAACACTGACATCAAATGGAGAGATGCTGTTATTGCAGCATCCTAACATGATTCAGCCTCCTTGTGGTCTGCTCTCATTTCAGCAGAGATACAACATTCTGGACATTCATTGGCATCATGAAAGTAGGGAGCGTGCTTTAACTATTCATGATGAAACCTAAAAGTGTGTACAGATCGGTCACCATGTTCCTGGAACAACAACCCGGTCTGAAAACACAGTCCTATCCCTATCCCTAAGCCTAAACCTGACCATAATGTCAGGTTATCTCTAAAATCAGAGGGATGCGATGCCTGGTTCTCAGCCTAACCTTGACATAAACTATAAATGAAAAAACTCAAATCTGATTGGTTGATTGAAATGTTGCTCTTGATCCAGGAACATGTTTTACTTGGTGAAATCATGATACATTTCAGGCCTACACTTCTTTCTCATAGAGGGTACAGTACCCTAAAAAGGCAGCTAGAAGCAAGAACGATTAATGTAAGCTTAATTTAGACTAATATTTGGACATCATCAGACTTCAACGTCAGTTCTCAGCGTGGGTTTTTTGTAGATACATCTATAGGTCTCTGAATGCTAGCGCATTTAATGGGATGTAGCTGTAAACCATCAATATAATCAGAACTTCTGGATAATGATTTAATATTTGTGCCTAACTCATGAGAGTGGCATATTTCATCTAATTGTGTAAACACTCTTAAAAATAAGAGAAAATACATTTTTTATAGCAATGCCATAGAATAATTATATATATATATATACATATATATATATATATATATGAAGAGTTCAGATGCAAAAGCCTCTAAATGCCATTTGAAATTTTCTTCTTTAATGATGATTTTTATCAAACTTGTATATTTAAGTTCAGTAATTTCACTTAAACAACAATTAATAGATAATTATCATTGCCATTTAAGTGAAATCACTGAACTTAAATATACAAGGTTGATAAAAATCATCATTAAAGAAGAAAATTTCAAATGGCATTTAGAGGCTTTTGCATCTGAACTCTTCACACACATATATATATATATATATATATATATATATACTTTGTATATAAAGTATATTCTGTTTACTTCATCTCTCTTACGCCATATATCGTTTTTACATCCTGATATTTTATGTGACAAGTTGTATATAGTTGGTGCTAAATGGTGCAATATTTTGTGTAACCTTTATGAATTCAATTTTGAAAACTGGATTGCAGATAAATTTGAAGCCCTCTGCAAAAAAATTGTGTGAAAGTTGACTTTGAGGGGACATGTCCCACCCGCAAATGACACCTAAGTAGACATGGCTTTATAATCAATGAAAGAACTAGTTAAACTGATCCCTTGAAGCAGGACAAGATGATACCAACCAATAACAGACACACAGTCTTAGGTCACCTCGAAGGGCTTTGTCTAACCGATCGGTGGAAACTCTGAGTAATGCTGTAAGAGCTATTGTTTTGCTCAGTAATCCACTGGGGCTTCAAGTGACACTCCCAAAACAATGGGCCAAAGTTTTTTGTAACCTTTTAGCAATGTGAAAAAGTAGGAGTGACCCAACTTGGAACAGAAATAATGAGAAAAGGGCTTTCTGCTTACTGATCCGATACATAACTCCATAACTCCCAAATGACATCACCATCTTGTCCTCGCTCGCGGAGAGATGTAATTAGCGAGAGCGAGAGAAAGGCACCTCAGAAATGAAAATCAACACATGCGTGTCTCCTCTATTGGCTCAGCAGTCCGCCGCTGCAAAACACACATCTGTTCTCTGGATGATCTAAACGTGCATCATGTTCAGAGCGTTTACAGCCGAAAGTCTGCGTTTTTTCGAATCAATTAGGATTTATTAAATCTGTGTAAAAAAAGAAGATGATGTTTTCATTAAAAATGATCAGCATAATCATAAAACTTTCCTCGGAAATTACATCTGACCGACTGTACAAAGAGTCAAATAACAACACTTTTATATACTTTTAGTTTTATATCATCATACCGTAACTATACGGTGAGTTACTGTTTTTGGGTTAGAGCATATAGCTGTTAAATTAAAGTTTTGTAGCTGAAAATACGATATTTAGCTGTTCATTTCAAAAACAGTAACACACAGATTTTTTAAAGTATGATGCTGTTTTTTTTTACTCTTTTTTTTACAGATTATTTTTTACAGTGTAGTCTCTCACTTCTTTCAAATACATTATGAATTTGAATGTAAAAAATAATCATTCATCCCAGATTTTCAACGTAGTCTTGCATTGTTGACCCTTTTGTATCTTTCTGGACAGATTATCATCCACATTCCCATGTTTCTTCATATAGCCAGGGTAATGACATTCATTATACCTGTATTTCATGCATTCCTTACCATAATCCATAAATGAAGGCTCATTTGGCTATGAAAGAGAGAATTAGAAGTAATGCATTGCCAATCACCGACCAGCCACCAAGGTTGTGTGAAGTTCATTTTCCCTCTGTCTCTGACTGAGCACTACGACGGGGTTGGTGCTCGGACAGTAAAAGCAAACAGCCGTTCAGTGTGACGCCGCACCTCAAGAGTCTAAGAAATGCACAAACCAGGGCTTTTTTTTCTAGCAACAGTGTACTTTAATGTAACTGATTTGGATCGCTCTTTAATGTATACTTTTTTTTGCCAAAACAATACAATGAGGCTGTAAAACATGAAGCAAATAAAACAACGTGGTTCTGTACAGCAATAGTAGCTCATTCACACATTCTAAGTCTGTTAACAAGTGGACATAAAAATATATATATATATATAATAATACAACACTGCTGACTAATACATGGAGGAGAAGAGAGCTGGTTTTGACTGACTAGATATTTTCAGGTAAATGCAAAAACAATTTCTGTGTGGTTTGGAAATGATCGGAAAACAAATGTGTTTGTCTGAGCCTATGCACCGAATGAAATGTCCAGAAAGGCAAGCAAAGCGAGTAAATACATTATTCTAGTGTGCGAAATCCCTCTTACACCATGTCCAGACACATCAAGATGGCTTCCAGCTTAACTGTCAACACTTTATATTATGGGGGGTTTTTACTTGCAAATATCATACATGTGAATTGATTGCTTTGAATTTAATTCATTATGTATTTAAATATCTTCCTTATACATCAAAGTCATTTTGTGATGTCTATGGCCTGCTTGTTCAAACCATCTAACCAAATGTGCACATTTGTTTCAATGCTAAAATTGTGTCTCGATTATGAAACATGACAAGGTAACTTTGTAAACTGTACATTCATTCTTATGTAAACTGAGTACGAGTGGACTTAATTCTGCACAACTTGCAGGCCAACTGTATGTAAAAGTGTGTTGGTGTTTTAAAACAAGCCATGCAAAGTGGACATTAAAGGAGTAGTTCACTTTTACAAAAACTTTTGCTGATAATTTACTCACCCTCATCCAAGATATCCATGTATTTCTTTCTTCAGTCGAAAAGAAATTAAGGTTTTTAATGAAAACATTCCAGGATGTTTCTCCATATAATGGACTTCAATGGGAACCAAACGGTTCAAGGTCCAAAAG
Source organism: Pimephales promelas (assembly GCF_016745375.1). The sequence goes on along the minus strand of NW_024121277.1, from coordinate 3,870,086 downwards.
ACAGTTTCAGTGCAAACTGCAAACTGTTCAAAGGGCTTTAAACGATTTCAGATGATGAATAAGGGTGTTATCAAGAGAAAAGATCGCTCATTTAAAAAAAAAAATAATAATAATAACAAAGTTTAAGTTTTATAAGCTCAAATGGTCGCCTTGCTCTGTTCTGTGATGCGCGTTCGTGACTCTCCTATCCAAACTTGTTTTTTGTTGTTGTTTTTTTTCAAAATGAACGAATCTTTTCCCTAGTCAACTCATTCATTTCGTTCTTTGAATGAACCAAATGACACAAAAAAAAGATTTGTTCATTTTGATAAACAAGTTCGAACAGGAGAGTCACGAACGCACATCACAGAACAGAGCAAGGCAAGCATTTGAGCTTATAAAAGTTAAACTTTGTTATTTATTTATTAAATGAGCGATCGTTTCGCTTGATAAGACCCTTATTCATCGTCTGAAATCATTTAAAGCCCTTCTGAACAGTTTTCACTGAAACTGTCTTTTGGACCTCGAACCGTTTGGTTCCCAGTGAAGTCCATTATATGGAGAAAAATCCTGGAATGTTTTCATCAAAAACCTTAATTTCTTTTCGACTGAAGAAAGAATGACATGGATATCTTGGATGACATGAGGGTGAGTAAATTATCAGCAAAAGTTTTTTTTTTTTTTTTTTAAAGTGAACTACTCCTTTAAGAAAGCTTGTATCTTGACTGAAGTGTGGAGCTTCCAGTGTAAACATGGTGTTGCTGTTATAATTGAAGCAGTCGTTTTTATCTGACGTTTTGCTATTGTTCCAGCTCCTGATTGTTAAGTGCTTTGCATTCTTTTGGAGTAGTTTTTTTTTAAGGCTAAGCAAAAGGCAACCAAACACAGTTGAATATACGTCATATAGAACGTGCATCGAGTCAAAACAGAAAAACAATAAGCCGCCGTTCGCATACCACCAGACAGTGATCAGTTCTCAAACATATAAACGTGAGATAAAATCTTTGGCAAAAATGAAGTATTTACATACAAAAAAAAGAGCAATAATTGTTTTAAAGACATGGGACAGTTATCAGGGAGGCGTGGGTCAAACATCCTGCTTAAACTAAGAATCAATGGGTATTTTCACCTCAAATCACAGTTAAAACACTGCAGTATTACTTTTAATCTAAATTTAGCAAGGATTCAGAACTGGCGTGGTAATTGTAGAGGATGCATAGATGGAGATATGGCTGGCAATACCTGACAACGCCTCACGATGGCAGTATGAAACAAAATACTGAAATCTGCCTGAGAGAATCAACACGAGCGACTAAACAAGTGGGTTTCGCCGAGGGCTGAACACTGGGAGGGAAAGGACTCCAAAATAATAATATTAATAATAATAGTAATACAAAAATAAAGACACTTCCTTACTTTTCTTTACACAAAGCCGATCTTGCAGTAAACACATCAGCCGACTGACTCACTTTCTCTGAAGGAACTTTAGGATGTAATCCTTATATATGCAAAAGCAACAGTGAGTTCTACTTTGAAGCCTATGTCCATCTAAAGCTAAGGAAAAAATGATGTGAGAAAATATCCAATAATGACAAGCTTTCCAAATACATACACTTTACACCATAATAGAATGCTCCTCAAAATGATTCTGAAATATTAGCCAAAATAAAGAGTATTTCTTTTAGAGGCTAATCTTTATGTAGACTATACAATATATCTATGGGTAAATGAGTTAACATAGGGCAAAAAAAAAATATCATACAATAAATATTCAGTAAAATCACTTTTTGAAGTATTTTATATACTTAGCTTACTTTGGGGTAGAATGATAGTGTGAGTGTGTTTTAAGCGAGGCATAGAGATACAGTGATAGATTCACACCTTACTGCCATATACACCCACTCAGACCTGAAGAGAAGAGATCAGCAAGTGGAGACTGTCTGATATGCAACGGAATGGCACTAGAAGTCAGATGTCCATCTATTCCTGTGATTTCAGAGATATTTGGATATTTGCTCAGTTGGGGCTTAAAAGACCATTCAAATAAAGAAACAATTATATATTTGACTGCACTGACATTATTTGTTTCTGTAAAGCTGCTTTAAAGCTGTTACTGTTATTTTCCTGTTTATTGCTGTGAATCTGTATTGTATAAAGCACTATATAAATAAATGTGGCTTGACGGCAGAGCCAGACAGTAACAGAGTACATTTACTTGAGTACAGTACTTAAGCACAATTTTGAGGGATCTGTACTTTACTTGAGTATCATTTTTGGGGAGTACTTATGACTTAACTCAAGTACATTTGAGAGGAAAATATTATACTCTTTACTCCACTACATTTATATCCATAACCGTGAGTCCAAGTTACTACTTAAAAAAAAAAAAAAAGCAAAATATTGGAAAAAATTGGAAAAAAGAAAAATCTCGGAAACCCTTAATTTGTTGTTTCCCTCTCAAACGTCACAGATTGGGACAGCCTATCAGCAATCACATTCAGCTTTCCACCAAACTCAACTCCATGGTCAGATTTAGATAAGAGACGAAACCATGGACGAAACAATGGATGAAGACGCAGCGTCAGAAATTTTCTTAAATGTTAACTAAAGCAACATGGTAAAAAGATGAAAATGACTCGATTTTACTTTCAATTCCTTTTACATTCTCCAAGGTATTAACATTAACATTTTTCATAACTCCATTTTAGGATGTTTCTGTACATAAATGTAAGCACTGTGGCAGTAGTAATGCAATATTTAGTATTGCATGTACTCTTGATACTCAAGTACTTTTAAAAACAAGTACTTCAGTACTTTTAGTCAAGTAGAAATCTGACTGGAGTGCTTTTACTTGTACTTGAGTAAATTTAGCAAGGGGTATCTGTACTTTTACTCAAGTAATAAAGCTGTGTACTCTGTCCGCCTCTGCTTGACGTCATGCCAACACTGAAATAGATGTGAAACATTCACTTTTAAGCAAATAAAAACGTTTTTACTATACTTGCAAAACATAAGCCAGCATTGCGCAGAGAATCCAATTTGGCATCCGCAGTCAAACACATAATTTCTAGAAAATTTCACTAGAAATGAACCGGAAATCTGACATCAGGTGCCATTGCATTGCACTCTTTCGAGTAGAGAAACATCAGTTCTGCTGGATATCTGTGGACCAGAGTTGAACGAAGATTACTGAATCAACGACTCCAGCATCCCACGTTCTCTCAGAGGAGAAGATGTCGTCCTCACTTTTAGCTTCTCCTAGGTCTGTTCTATGAGTGACCTTCACAATCCCCACAAAGTTTTGAGTTTATCCAGAGTGGACTGGAAATTGCTTTTAGTATGGTCTTGCACTTGTAGCGTGAAAAACAGGAGCTGCTTTAAGAAGGAAAAGAGTTCATATGTACAGTTTCGACGAAGCAGCTGTGGTTTACCAAGATATACAAGAACGCTTGAAATATGATTGGTTTGTCCTGACTGCTCTCTTTGGTACATCAGCCCCAGATTTCAGCCTCCTCATCAACCTTTTTTTTTTTTTTACTTTTTCTTGTCCTTTTTTTCTAAAAAACGAGCAACAAAATCCCTGCGATCATTTCCACGTCCCCTGCGAGTGAGATGAAGATCACCTCCTCTCTGTCCTTCACTCCTCAACGCCCACAGTGCACTTCCTCTGTCCCTCTTCCTCACTACCATCCGAATAACCCTTCCTCACACATTCACAACCACACGTTCACACAGCCTCTCAACCAAACATACAGAACGAAAAACAGAAACGTAAAAAAAAAAACCCCAAACAAATCAAACAGAGCAGAATGGAAGTCCTCCAGAGAGCGGCGCTGTGTGAAGAGTTCACCGCTTCTGAGAGTTGAGCATCACTTTAGAGACAAAGTTGACGATGGCTGTGGCCGGCTGATCGGGATCCATCTCAGCGAACAGGTGACTGACGTTGTCTGTTGTGCTCCCTTGCTTTCTGGCCACAAAGCCAAAGAACCTGTGAAGAAAGAAATAAAAGAAAAACTCTTAACATGTAGTATGAGTGACATATCCAGGTCACTATCCAATAGAAGCTTGTTTCCGGCACAGAATAAAACATAAAAAAGGTAATTGTGACTTTTTCTCTCACCAATCAGACTTTTTTTTTTCCGTAATTGCGTGTTATAAGGTCATGATTGAACTATGGCTAAGCCACGCCCCCTCCACTCACTCGAACAAACAGTCAACATTCGGGGACAGGCGCTATGGCTCTGTCACAGTAGGAGACATTTCACAGGAGGCAATTTTATACAAGATTATATATCATCTAAAGGGCCTTAACTATGCATTGGAGGGTTATATTAATAATTTTATTGTTGAGAAGTTTAATGAAAAGCTTCAGCTCCAGGCAAAAATGTACAGGTCACAGTGTAAACGTGATAAACCGCATATCGTTGCCATCATCGTTTGGTGCTACAGTATTTACATGAATCATTCAGCACAACATTGTTGACATTTGTTATCTCGGTTATTTACAGATACGTTAAAGGATTAGTTCACTTTTGAAAAAACTTTTGCTGATAAATTACTCACCCCCATGTCATCCAAGATGTCCATGTCTTTCTTTCCTCAGTCAAAAAGGTTTTTGATGAAAACATTCCAGGATTTTTCTCCTTATAATGGACTTCATTGGGAACCAGGTCCAACCGAGGTCCAAACGACAGTTAATAACAGTTTCAGATGCAGCTTCAAATGTCTTTAAACGACACCAGACGATGAATAAGGGTCTTATCATGCGAAACGATCGGTTATTTCAAAACTTATTCCAAAAATGTAACTTTTCTAAGGACAAATGCTAGCCTTGTAATATATTGTGAGGCGCGTTTGCAACGTCACGTAATACGTAATTTCGTTCAAAAGGTCACGGGCGACGTAGCCGGAAGTACAGAATCAAAATCGTCCGACATCGTTGTTTTCCCTTTTAATTCCTTTTTTGTAAACGGCGTTTGAGTTAGTTTTCACGTTCAACCTATGCGTTCAACTTGTAAACACTCTGACTCTGTACTTCTGGCTACGTCGCCCGTGACCTTTTGAACGTAATTACGTATTACGTGACGTTACAAACGCGCCTCACAGAATGGAGAAAGGCTAGCATTTGTCTTTAGAAAAGTTACATTTTTGGAATAAGCTTTGAAATAACCGATCGTTTCGCATGATAAGACCCTTATTCATCGTCTGGTGTCGTTTAAAGACATTTGAAGCTGCATCTGAAACTGTTATTAAGTGTCGTTTGGACCTCGGTTGGACCTGGTTCCCAATGAAGTCCATTATAAGGAGAAAAATCCTGGAATGTTTTCATCAAAAACCTTAATTTCTTTTCGACTGAGGAAAGAAAGACATGGACATCTTGGATGACATGGGGGTGAGTAAATTATCAGCAAAAGTTTTTTCAAAAGTGAACTAATCCTTTAATGAAGCTAAGTGACATGATGTACAACGCAGCTAGAAGCTAACGTTAAGGTTTTCTAATCTTTAAAATCTTTAAAGGTTATCTTTAAAATCTCTAGCGTAATGTTAGGCTAACATTTAAAGATAACGTTCTAATGCGTTGTTGACTTAAATTAAATAAGGATGTCCTACGCTATCTCGCGACCAATTCGTACGAATTCGTACGAGTGATTAAAAAGTGGCTAATTCGTACTAATTCATACGACCTCACTCGTACGAATTCGTACGATTTGTCCAAACCCACGTGATGGGTAGGTTTAGGGGCGGGGTCAGGGGTAGGTCATTCGTACGAATTCATACGAATTGGCCAATTCATAAAATACGATTTAGCTAAAACGTACTAATTCGTACGAGTGAGGTCGTACGAATTGTTACAAATTAGCCACCTCGTGAAATTCGTACGAATTCTCCTGAGATCGGGTTGGGATGTCTACATCTGTTCTAAGTTATCCACGTTTAGTTGATGTTGTGGTCTACCGTATAACTTATTCGCATAACTTAATCCAGAGCAGACACTTATCTCAGTTGAAATAAAAAACACCGTTGCCCAGCCTCTCGGGAACTAGTGTTGGAGTTGCATGCACCCCATGCCCAACATTTGACCATTTTAAACTGACAAAAAAAAAAAAAAGCGAATGAAAACTGACAAACTGCAATGCATTTCAATGGACGTGGAAGCAGAGAATGTCCGAGTGTATATTGGGTTAGCTGCGCACTGTGATTGGCTCATCACGTTTGAGGGCGTGGCTTATCCATAGGTCAATTGAGAGATATAAAAAGTCATTCTTTTTTTCCTTCAGAATTGGACTTTATATTAATGTTTATTATAACTCACATTTGCAAGTTTATATCTCACAATTCTGAGGAAACAAGTCTAACAATTATATATAAAGTCTAACAAATATTAGATAATTATCTCTTCAATGGTTTTATTCCAAGGCGGAAACAAGCTTCCATACCAAACTGAATAGAACTCGAAAATGATTAGGCTGTGAATCTAAATCTGAATCGTAATAAATTAATATATTTTTGTGATTAATCACACCAACAATTAAAACAGAAATTAATGATTTAAGTATATTTCATATATATATATTATAAATATATTTACACACTGAATCCGTGAATTAATGTAGAATTAAAGTAAGCATATTTATAATAGGCTAATATTAGTAAATTACAAATGTTTTAACTTGAGATGTACAGATTGTTCTGATTTGGAGAGCGGATGCTGAATTAATTGCATACATTGTTACGTTTTATGTGCTAAACAGTCCACATTAATTCCAGAAATTATAATTATAATATATACAACAATTATAATATCTTCAACCGCACAGCGCTCTATAACACAGCCCTTCCAGAACAATCTCTTTCAAACTCAGCCCAGATCGAGCCGTGAGGGCTGTCACATGCCTCATTGCTCTGGGAGTGTAAGTGTTCTGAGATCTGCTCAGATTGTGTGTGAGAGGATCATATTATACCTTTTTTTTCCCCGAGGATCACTTATAATAGTTATATATAATAGTCACTTATAAAAGTTTTTAGAATGAAAAATCCTGTATGTTCTGTGGCCTCAGAGGGTAATTCAAGACACACGTGTGAGGGTTAGCAGGCTAGAATCGGTTGTGTTAGCAACACAATCCCACTCATTCATCATGACACCCCTGAGCATAAGCATTTTATCCCATGATGCACCTTTGGGTGAGCAGCGCTTGAGACTGATGCATATCTAAACTGCTTTCAGATAACACCGTCTGTTAAGCTGCAAAAGATCAAGTTCTTTGCTATCAAAAGCTGGTACTTACTTTGCAGTGCCACCCTCAGGTTTGCTCCACCTGGAATGACATTGAAACAGATTATAAATGTTTTAACTAAAGCATTAGCTAAATAACAGTAGCACATTTTAGAGCTTTAGAGATTTTTTAGAGCATTTCTGGTATTCTTTACGATGCTTTACAAGACATAAAAACGATAAAAGGAAATGTGACTGGTAGGAGCTCATGTTGCCATGTACAATTAATACATCACATATACAACTGTAAACATTGTATAGTTTTTCACAAAAAATATGTGCTTTATTCTCTCCCCTCTATATGTTATTAAGTGTATTAATAATTTTTGCAAGAAAAATGTCACAACATCACATTCATTTAATATGTATGCGATGCATAAAGAACCTTGAGTCGGAAAACTCAAGTTTAAGATTAAAATATATTTAGAAAAATCCTCAATTGTAATAATGAGCAACAACAGAAATACTGCAAAAGCACCACTAATAAAACTACACTTACACATACAGTGGTTCTGATCCTGTCAAATCCACAGATTAATGTATAAATGCTGTGACATTGACTTTTGTGTCTGAAGTAATGCTAATGTTTCAGGGGTTTCTTACTTCCTCTCCTGTGGATCAATGTCGCAGAACGTGACCGTGCTGATGGGATAATGACGTCTGAAGAAGAGCCTGTGGAAGAAAACACAGGAATGTGCTTTTAAAACATGTGCACTTGTAACTTTTGAATGAAAAATAAAGAAAAAACGAAAGAAAGTAAGAAAGAAAGTATGAAGGAAGGAAGGATGGAAGGAAGGAATGGAGTAATTAAGGAAGTAATGAAGGAAGGAAAGAAAGAAGGAGGGAAGGAAGGAAAGAAGGAAGGAAGGAAGAAGAATGAAGGAAGGAAGGAAGGAAGGAAGGAAGCAATGAAGGAAGGAATGAAGGAATGAAGGAGGCAATGAAAGAAGGAAAGAAGAAAGTAATGAAGAAAGAAAGAAAGAAAGAAAAAGAAAGAAAGAAAGAAAGAAAGAAAGAAGAAAGAAAGAAAGAAAGAAAGAAAGAAAGAAAGAAAGAAAGAAGGAAGAATGTAAGGAAGGAAATGAAGGAAGGAAGGAAGGAAGGAAGGGAAGGAAGGAAGGAAAGAAAGAAGGAAGAATGTAAGGAAGGAAACGAAGGAAGGTAGGAAGGAAGTAATGAAGGAAGGAAGGAAAGAAGGAAGTAATGAAGGAAGAAAGAAAGGAAGTAAGTAATGAAGGAAGGAAGAAAGGAAGGAAGTAATGAAGGAAGGAAGGAAAGAAGGAAGGAAGGAAGGAAAGAAGCAAGGAAGTTATGAAGGAAGGAAGGAAGTAATGAAGGAAGAAAGGAAGTAAGTAATGAAGGAAGGAAGGAAGGAAGAAAGGAAGGTGTTCCCTCACTTTCTGTGGTTGTCGGTGAGCGTGATGCCCTGCGCAGACACTTTGAAGTGAACAATGGCTGAGGAGATCGCACTGGTGGTCAGGGTTTCTGAGATGGCTTTAGAGATGGCCTGAGGTCCAGTCAGAGACTCCATATCCACTGAGTTTATATACAGGACATTACATGCTGGGAAAGAGGGAAACATGCACTGATTAATAGCCATGTGGCATCTGACATCAATTACAAGCAAGATGCACCTTTAAATCAACTCTTCTTGATCTTATCAAACATACACACACACACACACACACACACACACACACATATCATTAGTATATTCTTCATTTGCATAATCCAGTGGTTCTCAAATTGTTCTCTGGTTCTCAAACCCCAGGCTAGTTTCAGCCTGACGCAGTTATCATTTTCGAGTCCTGCGCCATGTTGTTTAAATATCAAATTAAATATCAAATTTGTGTGCCTATGGGCTGCTGGTCTGAGAACGAGGTTTGTTCAGGCGCATTGTTGGCGAGTTGCTTTTTTGAGGCAACTGAAATAGACTGCGCCATTGACCAACTGAAACCTGGTCTAGAATCAATGGTGCAATATTTATTTTATTATTTAAAGAGAGCGTTAATAATATGCGCCTATAGGCGGGTGCAGAACGCACATACACTTTGTCCCAAAGATGGTCAGCTTGCACGCTTTAACTTCACGCACAAGGATGTAGATGATGGTTTGTATACCAGTTCATCTTTATTAAAATAACCTGATCCACATTGCAATAGAATTATGTACTTAACCAAAATCTTGCAACAACTTGTAAGCATTCATGATTGATTGGCGTTTGATTGGGCCTTGTCTTAAAGGCGGAGCTGAAAAGACACTGAGAACCACTGGCATCATCTATCAGTAGATCCATGCATCATAATCTAACATCAGACATGAAAAACATGCTATATTCAATCAGAAAGGTGTTCTTGAAATCGTGGCTTTGACAAACAGCAGCAGCCAAACTGTTTTTAGCAGACAGGTAAAGGTGCTTCTGGAGGTCTGAACCATCATCACATGCACAGACAGTAAAAGAGGAGTGCGGCTCTCTCTAGACACGGCAGTCAAAGTCAGGTTAAACACATATGAATTAAACACGCAGAGCATCACTGGGTTTACCATGGGAGTCAGATGAACTCTTCTGCCCTAAATCATTTCCACGGGAGTGACACCAGGGTGGAGAAGAACATGGCAGTTGATATCAGATAATAAACAAGTAAAAATGCTTAGACTATAGAATCAAATTAATGTATCAAGAGAGCATCAATAAAGAGCTAAGATGGAAAAATATTGCAAATAGATTCAAATCTACCAATAAATTATCATTTTCAAAGGTTAAACACACAATTGCAACTTATTTAGGGGATTGAAGTTGTGCTAAACACAATGAACATTAATACATTTAATTCTGTTTTGATTCAGATTCAGTGCATCACTTTCATCGACATTATAGATTTTATATTATATTAAATAAAATAAAATAAAAACCTTTATTTTACAGCGTCCTGGTTACAGTACATGAACTTAGTGATAACAGTAGTGATAGTGATAACAGTAAATCATGCATAATTATGTGCAATTAATCCTCAACCAAACCCTAATCCTATAGTAAGTACATGTTGTTAATTAATATTACTCAGAACTTAAATAATTACACTCTAACAATGATAGCTTAAAATAAAGAATATCCTGAATATTCCCTATTAACTCTATAAATAATATATAGTTTCTTGCTGCAATTGAAGCAAGAAAATATTTATTTTTTTTTTTTTTTTTTTTTAACAAATCAGCTCACATTCTCTAGGTTTCCATTTATATATAATTCATGCAAATTCAATGAATTATATCTATCAGTATTAGGGTTAGGGTTAACATGATGGCATGATGTTAATTACCCCAAAAACTGACTAATCCCTCAGTTTTACTTTTTTAAAAGCAGAAATGTGTAAAAACACTCAAAAACCTGTTTATTATTCAAGCTTTTCTACATGGTCAAGCTTCTGGTTTTACGTTAAAGAACCTGAATCTGGAACATTGCAGTTCTGAGCATCCAAATGGTATAATCAATCTTTTGGAGTGCTCTCGGATTTATTTGCAATTTTAACTGTTGGAAATGAAGCGTGAAAGTGGACTTCAAAGATTTCTTATCCTGTTGCTCCCTCTATAGGCCATGATCAACGACTACTCGGCATCATGGATGGCTTTACTAGAGCATACTAGTCTGCACAACCCCTATTAGACATTGATGTAAAAAAATCCTCACCTGCACCCTGTTTGAGCATCTCTGTCGCCGGGTTAGTAGGAGTTGCTATCTCAGGTGATTCCTCCAGAGGATCTATAAAAATGACATCAGGTCAGAGTCATATTCTGTCACGTCCATCATTCTGTTGTGGGAATTCTTGCTAGGCTAGGAATCAAAGCGCCTGGCAAACATGCGTTCACTCTGTGTTTGAGCATGTCTGTGGCTTCATGCCCCCTGACACCTGGATGGCATATAGCAGTTGGCTGAGGACGCCACAGCGCAAAACTCTGAAAACACTCACGATTATTCACCCTGGGCAAACAGGACATACATCATCAGCTAAGTGAGGTCATGACGAGTGGGAATGTACATGTACACAAACTCATACATTGGGCTCCAAAAGTCTGAGACTACTAGTGAAAATAGTACTTTTTGCTTTAATGACAGCGGCACTCAAACAGACATGTTTGAACATATGAGTGCAGATGCTTCAGGTTCTTATTTTTATGCAAATTGTGCGATATTGCATAACAATGTTGGGTAAAAACACCATTCAAAAATCTGAAATACGCATATAAACCGTATTCGCTCCCATGACAAGTATGCACATGATAAAAACACATTTACCAAATCCATTTTACACGTGCATGTAAAAAAATAAAATAATGCGACTTTAGGTGTGTTCACGCCATGTTGTAATTACAGTCATTATGAGGTTTTAACTTGTAAAAGCGTTCATGTCCTCTTAGAGCTCGTAAGTACAGCTTGTGAAAAGCTCTGTAACACCTGATTCATTTAGGCATTGATAGCGTTCCCATAAAACAATTCCCAATCCGAGGACATGCTCCATATAGACAGCTCCAAATAGAACGTCACGTGTCAGATATACAGTATATAAAAAGCATCAGCAGCTTGCGCAGCGAGTGTGTGTGTGTGGGGGGGGGGGGGGATTTATTTGCAGATTCGGTCTATATTCTTATTGTTCACCAACAGTCAATTACATTTGCAATTTGCATCAAGACATAGTTAATGTCACAAATTTGATTGGTGACCTAGTAATAAAAAATGTAAAAAAAAAAAAAAAAAAAAAAAAAGATAGACATGTTATATTGTTTTCCCTTTTTTCCTTTCAAAATCCTACAATTTATTTCACATTTAAAGGAGTAGTTCACTTTTTTAAAAAAAAACTTTTGCTGATAATTTACTCACCCCCATGTCATCCAAGATGTCCATGTCTTTCTTTCTTCAGTCGAAAAGAAATTAAGGTTTTTGATGAAAACATTCCAGGATTTTTCTCCATATAATGGACTTCAATGGGAACCAAACAGTTTAAGGTCCAAAACACAGATTCAGTGCAAACTGCAAACTGTTCAAAAGGCTATAAACGATTTCAGAAGATGAATAAGGGTCTTATCTAGTGAAACGATCGCTCATTTAAAAAAAAAAAAAAGTTTTATAAGCTCAAATGGTCGCCTTGCTCTGTTCTGTGATGCACGTTCGTGACTCTCCGATTCAAACTCGTTCATCAAAATGAACAAATCTTATTCGGAGTCAACTTGTTAATTTCGTTCGTTGAATGAACCAAATGACATGGAGAAAAATTCTGGAATGTTTTCATCAAAAACCTTAATTTATTTTCGACTGAAGAAAAAATGACATGGATATATTGGATGACATGGGGGTGAGTAAATTATTATTATTATTTTTTTTAAAGTGAACTACTCCTTTAAATAGGGATTTCTTATTATAAATTAGCTTATATAGTTGTATTAATATTAGACTTTTTGAAGAAATTCAATAATGATACAGAATTTAAAAAATACAAGCATATAAAATAAACAACACCAAAATTGAACAGAAAATATATTCATATTACAAATAAAATATGTTATTATTTATTCAGTTCTATGTTACAAAATCACAGATATATTTTTCACATTTAGAGTGAAAGCTGAGCGCTGAACACTGAGGCGCATGGCAGGGTGGCATATATTTTCGGCTCATATTTTCACCTGTTTTTCTCTTTCGGCCAAAAACCAATAAAATGGCATTTTCGTCGGATACATTTCAGCAGCTAAAATCTCGGTGTATCCCTACATTTGAAGAAAAAAACAAATCCCATGTTTTGAGTGGTCTCAGACCTTTGGAGCCCACTGTGTGTGTAGAGAAACAGATACGATTTCTCACCTCTGGTTGGTATGACTAGTTTGCAGGGTAGAGCCAGTGGAGTGATGGAGTGCTGGTAGACCAGTGCGGACAGGCAGCCTGGACACAGAAGATGAAAACAAAATTGGGGTCAGATTTACGAGTGGAAATCAGAGCAGGGCATACTTTACATTTCAACTGTCCTGAAAAGGTCAAACTTTGATGCCAGGCCGGGGAAACTGTAAATCCATGTTGCTGAAGAGTTGTGGCAGTGAAAGTTAGGAGAATAGGAAGGACAGGAATACTAGCATGTGGCGTGAAGTCTTTATTATTAAACCCCTGCTTCAAATATTTTACTATATTAGGAAAAACTAACTCTGGATGGGCTTTGTTTGGGCAAAATGTTTCCTCCTGCGCATGAGAAATTGCTACGAAGCTGTTGCACTGTGGAAGCAAAAACATCCAGGTTGATTGTGGAAAGGAGTCATTGTTGCCAATTTTAAATGTTGTTATCAGCTTTTAAACTTTCCTCCTTTAGCAATCAGATTTTATCAAAACTAACAGGAAATGAAGATTGTTTACTCATTTCACTGTAAGGCCCTTACAAGAATTTGTTCACTATCACAGCTATTGTCCATATATTGTCCTAATTTGAGTGAATTAGGACATATACTGTCAAGCTCAAAAAAAAAAAAAAAAAGAAAGACAAAAAGCACCATAAAAGTACTACAAAATTAGCCTATGACTTGTGAACAACGTCTTCTGAAGCCATATGATATTTTTGTGTAAAAAAATGTAAATCAAATATGGCACTGTAAAAGCAATGTGTCATGTTTGACATCAATGATTTTCAGTCACACGATCTTTTTGTCAAAAGCTATCATATGACTTCAGAAGACTTTGAATACAGTGCTTAAAATGTTTGGACTAATTATATGATATGTTTATGGTGCACTTTGTCATTTTAGGAGAAAACAATGAAAGATTCTACAGATATTTACTTTCTGCATCTATTAGGGGTGTAACGGTTCAAATTACTCTCGATTACAGTTTTAGAGTCACGGTTTTATGTTCAGGGGGAAAAATAATTAAGTAAACATTATCAAACTACAAGTAACAGCACAAATAAATACAATAGGGCGAAGACAGAAATAAAACAAACAGTGCTTATCAGGTTATGTAGGTACAGTATCTTTCAAGTACAGAAATAATCAAATGTGAAACAACATGGCATATAAACTTCACTGTATACATTAAATAAAGATTAATCATGATTAAAGTTACAAAAGCTATTCAGTCTATTAAGATAATTGACTGATTTCCTTGTCTTTTGCTGTTCGATTAACATTAAAAAACACGTCCAACATGAATATTAGGCTTCTGTCACTTTAAGGCTAATGGGCGAATCCAGTATAGTGAAACACATAAGTTGTCTTTCTCAACTGTTTACGTTCACTTAAGACATAACAGACTACGTTTGCTAGAGACGGGCATGTTGACAACTTTTGTGTGATTTTGTGCATTTAAGCGCAAGACATCAATATTTGCGCGCTGTCTGAGAGGCGGCTTTCTGTGTGCTTAAATTGGCTTATTTTAAAACACAGATAGTATCGTGTGACGTTTAGATCATGCCGAACAATGGGTGGAGAAGGGTATGGTTCGATTTTTTTACAGAGAACCGTTACACTCCACAGGAACAAATAAAAGCAAACAAATTTGAAATTACACGAGGATGAACAAATGATGACAACATTTTTGGGGTGAACAACAGTTCCTGTGAGCAGTGGGCGTTCTGGCAGACTTCCAGCGTCTGGAGGAGTGAAGCTTAGATACTATTGTACATTTATTAACATGAGCGTTATTCCCGAAAACACCGAAATCCTGCCAAATTTCACCCACACCTGCTTTCGTTCTCACACAACACAGTTTTTCTTTGTCTACTCTGCTTTTCATAATAAACACGCTTAAACAGCGGTTACCATAACAGGATGTTTGAACTCTTATGCAAGCGGCCCAGCCCCGTTTTTTTTTTACAGTATGTCTCCTTATTTGATGTGGAACAGGGTATATTGGAGAAGACAGCCCTGTCCATTGAACAGACTAGGCCTCCGTGTAATGTGGTCAGCAGACGGTAAATTAGAAAGGGGCCGTCTTTGAGACGTACTTAATAATGTCAGCTGCTTCCACGCTGTCGTTTGGACTACATGTGTTCAACAGCTTTCTGGAAGCTACACGGACAGCTTGATTTAAAGGGAAGGATCCACATGTTAACTTGTACGGAAGAGCAAAAACCACACACGCATTCGTTCTACGAGTTTGACGGATTGGGCTTTCACATTAGTGAACATTCAACAAATCATTCTAGTGTCAATGTTCTCAAGCCATGTGCAATGAAGCAACGTAGGCAAAAATCCTGTGTGAAAAAAAGTCAATGGTGGCCCACACCTATTGGGTTACAAAATAGCAAACACATTTTAAGGTGAACTGTCCCTTTAAAGGGTTAGTTCACCCATTAATGACTCACCCTCATGTCGTTCCAAGCCTGTAAGACAATCCGTTCATCTTCAAAACACAGTTTAAGATATTTTAGATTTATTCTGAGAGATTTCTGTCCCTCCATTGAAAATGTATGAACGGTATACTGTCCTTGTCCAGAAAGGAAATAAAGACATCATCAAAGTAGTCCATGTGACACCAGTGGGTTAGTTACAATGTTTTGAAGCATCGAAAATACATTTTGGTCCAAAATGACAAAAACTACGACTTTATTCAGCGCTGTCTTGTCTTCTGGTTCTGTTGTCAATCCGCGTTCAGTGATGCTGCTGACGTGAGTCTGGTGCGTCCGTGTATTCGGGTTCAAATAAATATGACTGGGCAAAAAAATGCAAGTCTTCCTCAGTGTCGAAATCCTTAGACATTGTTTGCGAAATATTGTTTTGTTTACAGCGTGCGTCTCCCTAAGACTGTAAATGAAGCTCGGGCGCACCAGATGCACGTCAGCATCGCCAATGAACGCTGATTGACAACAGAACTGGAAGACAATACAATGCTGAATAAAGTCGTAGTTTTTGATATTTTTGGACCAAAATGTATTTTCGATGCTTCAAAACATTGTAACTAACCCACTGATGTCACATGGACTACTTTGATGATGTCTTTATTTCCTTTCTGGACAAGGACAGTATACCGTACATACATTTTCAATGGAGGGACAGAAAGCTCTCTGACTAAATCTCAAATATATTAAACTGTGTTCCAAAGATGTCTTACAGGCTTGGGACGACATGAGAGTCATTAATGACATAATTTTTATTTTTGGGTGAACTAACCCTATAAAATCGAAAATGAAATGTTTTTATTGTGTTAGCAACACGCCAACACCGAAAACGGCTCAATACACTGTAAAAATGAATATGCTTTATCTAATCAATAGAATTGTGGCAACAGATTACAAGCAATATTATTAATTAAATTTAATTCCTTAAATGTTAACTATTTAAAATGAGTAAAGTTTACACCAAAAAACGTAACAAAAATATCTAACTAACAGACAGACGTAAAAGATTAATTAAGAACTATTGATTTTATATTGCCAACATTGAAGACGCCTGATGTTAACAAGCAGAATCACTGAAGGAGAAAACCGTAATTTTAAAACAAACCTAAATGATCACCATAATGGTGACTTAAATTTATGTTTTTTTTTGGCTGTTGTTGTAAGTTTTACTCATTTTAAATGGTTAACTTTTAAGGAATTAATTTGATTAATTATTACTCATTTCTAATTTGTTAAGTTAAATGAATAATATTGCTTGTAATCTGTTGCAATAATTATTATTTTTTTGATTAGATAAAGCATTTTTTGCAGTGTAGTTTTAGCACAGAGCTTTTGTTTCATCAAAAAATGAAAATTGTTTGATTTACCAAAGTATGGCTCGTTAGGGCAGCCCTTCAGTCTCACGCCCTTCGGACTCGTCTCAATTAGGAAATGTCTCACCAACTCGTTAGTGACGTCTCCGGCTGCAATCATGAAAAACAAGAAATAATATATTTGCAATGCAATAATTTGCTAAATGTATGTTTGTCGTTATATTAAAAAAGACTTAATGTCCATTTATTTAATATAATAAATAAAAATAAACAAATACATGTATTTATTTATTCAGCTGAGAGTCAGCTTGACTATCCTGACCTGCCAGAACTGACGCTATATTGAATAATATTAAGTAAAGGAGTGAGTAGATGTTTTACAACTAGACTTTTGTTTTCCTTTATGAAACTGCATGTGTTTTAGTGTGTGTTGTTGGGTGTGTGAGTGTGTGCTGAGGACACAACAGCATTATGATCCAGGAGGGGTCAGATCTCATATCTGGAATGCATTTGGCAAATTATTATCTGCATTAGCCAAATGCCTGGAGGAGGCACATGAAATACCTTTCTTTGTAGGCTGCGCTGTTGGAGGTGGAGAGGAAACTTTCATGGCCAAGCCGTAGGCCCCTCTGAATGAATGACTGTCCCGAATCACAAAGGCTCCAGGCTCTTGATCCTTCAGCATGTTGATCGCTAATGCAAGAGAGGAGATTTAAGGAGAAACACATCCTTGTGTAAAAATCCCAATAATAACCAGAAACCAGAAAACATGAAGATTTTGTCCATAGCACTGGACATGTAACAATAAAAAAGCCTTATTGCTCAGATACTAGAAACTTTATATAAATCGCTCTTTAAAAAAAGTACAATAAAAATCCTGTATTGATAACAACAGTAACATTAATACTACAATATAATAATACAGTATTCATAAAATCAGTCCATAAATGCCCTACATGCAAGCATGAGTTGATGTACTATTGATATATGCATTCACCAGAAGTACCCCCCACCTTATAATTCACAAGTTGGAGATGTGAAGGTGAAGGCTATAATATGTTAACAAATTGCTGCAATGTCCCCCGCAGTTTAACACACAGAGATAGGGAGTGAAGGAAAAAAGCCTTGCTAAGGAGGTTTATTTGTTATCGTTAAGACAAGTTAATGAAGCAACAGATGCAGATGTTCGCTGGATTTAACTAAGCACATATGTCCAATGCGTGTGATGTCACTGCATGTGCTTGCGTTTAGAGAGGTCTCCAACGCAGATGATCTAATCCAATAAGAGCACGGAGGAGAACCAGATGTGGAGACCAACAGCGATTGACCTCATATAAGGTGGTGTGAGACATATTTTACTGTTTATGGGAGTTATGAGCCTCCATTTGGGGGTCTAAATATAGATAAATGAACCCTGAAACATACATTTACTGCGTCCTCCTTACCTTGGTCTCTGGAGATATCTGCTTTATACCAGAATTTGGATGTGTCCTGGACAAACTTCACGTTCAGCGTAGTCTCTGGACTTCCATCTGGAGAATGAAACATGCAGTTTATTCAGCAGTCCGTCAGCTATATTACTTTAGTGTGCCTAAGCATATGAATGCCCTACTCTTAATACACACACCTGTTTAAAATTACTCTCAGGATCATCAGTGTCTTGTTAAATTATCGACAGGCACAAGTTTCTTACAGCGCATGACACCATGTATTATTACAATAAAGTCCAGGAGGCTGAATGTATGTAAATAATAATAATAATATTAAGGACAGAATGATATTTTTGTACTATACTAGAAGACATGCAAGATGAAATAGTCTATGACATGCAAAAAATTACATAATTTTATTTTATGGGCATTTATCTGTAGTATTTATGGGCATAGATTTTTTTTAGGAATATTCATGTATAATTAATTCTTTCCCTGACATTGACGTAACTTTTCGTAATTTATGACACAACGCTGTCGAGCCATTGATGGAATCTACATGTTTTTCAATGTTATAGAGTAGGGGGCGCTATTACACATCTTCTGATATATTGAGAAATGCTCTAACATCTGAATATGTTTGAGTCTGCTTTTCATATCTCCATTATGGTTCATAAAGTTTATTTATTAAATAAACAACACATTTAATATTGTGGGGTAAAATATATATATATATATATATATATATATATATATATATATTTTTTTTTTTTATTATTATTTTTTTCAGCATCATTACTCCAGTCTTGAGTGTCACATGATCCTTCAGAAATATGCTGATTTGCTGCTCAAGAAATCATCAAATTTGTAAAAAAGTTGTGATGCTTTTTTTTCTTTCTTTTTTTTGAATCTGTGACATTTTTTAGGGTTCTTTGATGAGTATAATGTTCAAGAGAACATTTATTGAAATCTTTTGTAACTTTATAAATGTCTTTACTGACACTTTTGATCAATTTAACACATCCTGGCTAAATAAAAGGAAATTATTTCCTTCAAACAATGTTGTATATTTATCATCAATAATATCCAAAATTCAATGTAATACAATACAAAATTATACAGATGGCTTTAATATTTATGATTAATTCATAATTAGGGTTGGGTATCGAGAATCGAGTATCGATTGCAACCGAGAGTAAGTTTTCGTTTTTCCCAGAATCGTTCAAAAGTTAAAATTTCGATTCCTAGTTTCGATATTCACAGTCCGCCGAGCGGAAGAAGAAACCGCTGAACAACACCAACAAAGAAGCGTCTACCGTAAGTGTTGGCATAACCGCGCGAGTCGAACATGATACCTTACGGCGGCGATCCAAAGTGTGGCTTCACTTTTCTAAAAATAAGGAAATCTCGGCAAAATGCAAAATTTGTGACAAAAGGAGTATTTTTACAGAAGGAGTATTTTCTTCAGAAAGACCGTTGGTTAGCAAGGTTAGCTAAACTTTTTTGACCCTGCCTCTTAAAAGAATCGGAATCGAGAATCGTTAGGAACCGGAATCGAAACAAGGAATCGCAATCGGAATAAGAATCGTTCAAATTCAAACGATACCCAACCCTATTCATAATGGCATTTAAATGTCTTAAAAACCAGCAGTTGTGTCGAATTAAAATAAATTTTATAGTACTTTTCAATATAATAGCTTTATATTATCTTATTTACATTCATTGTTAACTGAAATGGAATTTAAAGGCATTTCATTTCAACTGAAACCTAGTGGAATCTGTCTTCATAAAGTCTTACCGCACATGTTAAGTTTGGAGAAATCAGGGAGCGTGTTGAAGAAATGAACGCTTGGAGTGCTGCCGCCACTGGACACCGGCGAGGACATCTTCCCGTTGAGCGTCCCGTAGGACAGTCCGCCGTTGGAGCGATCGCTGCTGGACATGCGTCTCTTCTCGGGGAGCTGAGGCTGGAAGGCAGGGCTGCCCTGTCTGAATCCCACTCCCTCCGCGTATCCGGCCGGAGAGACTGGGAAAGAAGGTGTGGATGGAGGCTGGTATCCAGAGGAGCTGCTCTGGCGGGACAGGGCTCCGTGGCGCTCGTCCGGGGTGGTGTAGCCGCTGTACATCGGGTGCCTGTCCAGACTGGGGCTACCCTGCGTTATGGACGTGTGGTGTCCCAGAATGGGACTGCCCTGACTGGGATGTGTGAGAGAAGACTGCCTGCTCAGGACGGGGCTGCCCTGGTTGGGCTGGGTAACGGACGGCTGTCTACTCAACACCGGGCTGCTTTGGTTAGGCAGAATGATCGGTTGGTTGAGGGACGCCTGTCGGTTGAGGACCGGGCTGCTCTGGACAGCTTGTCCCATAGGCTGCCTGTTGAGAATCGGACTACTCTGAGTCCCGTGGGGGACGGGATACTGTCTGGACAGCATCGGGCTGCTCTGCGTTCCCTGGGTCACCATGGTGTGTCTTCCTTGCATGGGACTAACAGACATTCCAGGCAGATGCCCGTTGGCCGGTGTCGTCTGCTGGCCCAGAACGGGGCCGTCCTGATTGGCTAGTCTGTGCTGAAGGTTGTAAGCGGACGTTGCGTCGGGCAGGACAGTGTGGTGTCTTGTCCCAGGGCTACCGGTGAGTGGCTGGACGGTTGTGATGTTGTTTTGCACGGGCCCTGGCAGAGACGGGCTGATATCGGGGGTGATGAAGCTGCCCAACATGCTGCTGGAGGAGGGGTATGAGGGTGTGGGTGTTTGGTATGTTCTGTCGGAAGGCTGGGAGTGAAGGACGGAGTCGACAGCAGCCTGGGACAGAGAATTCATTCCCACCCCGCTGTCGGCCAATGTGCTTTCACTGAAAGACCACAAAATAAGAGAACTGGAATTACTTTAAAATATGCACTCGTATGGCCCTTTACACCTGAAATTAACCCTGTAAACATGTCATGTGAAATAAAAGTCTTTTTTTTTTTTTTTTTAATGGAAGATTATTAAGTCGTTCGACAAAAATAAAAACACTTGAGTATCATGCTGGACACATATGGCTCATATAATATATTGAGTATGTGGAACTTACACTCCAGAAGGACCAAAAAAACACCTTTTTTTTATTGAGAGGCCAAAATGGAGCAAAAACATGCAATTTGGTGGTGTTGCTGATTTTTATATGGTCAATAGTAAGATGCAATTCTGATAGCTTATAAATTAATGAGATTTTTTTAAACAGTATAACAGGCTATTTATATCAAATGCATGTACATTTCAAAAACATCTGCTAATGATATGTGAGTCTGATGAAAATTATAACTTTTTGGCAGTATCTGGATACCAAAATAAGCTGCAGAGTGGACCAAATGTACACCACTAGTCAAAAATCTGTATCTATAGTATGAAACCAGTGTTGTTATTAACTAAAAGTAAAACCATTGAAATTATTTATTTTTTGTCATTGAAATAAAATATTAATTTTTAAAAACTTAAACTTTAATAATTTTACCTAAAATAATATATATATATATATATATATATATATATATATATATATATATATAAATGACAAAAAATTACTAAAATGAAAATGAAAAATGAAAATATAAAAAAAAACAGCTAATTCAAAATATCAATACATGTTAATAAAAGTATATAAATAATACTACTACTGCATGAAACACTCGGGTGGTGTTGACTTACACTGCGTCTGGGCTCTGAATGGGGCTGCTGGAGGAAAGAGGAGTGTTGTAGGCATGGGAAGGCCCAACAGGACGAGCTAAGCTGTCACTGTCATATGTCGGAGACACGGGCGATGCTGGCGGCCCACCTGACCCTGTTGCCGCTTTGGCCACAGACTCCACATAGCTACGAGGCTCTGGCAAACAGACAAAAGGGAGAATACATGTGAGCACAAATTATTTCAAGAGTCAAAACAGACACAACATGACTTGATGACTTTAGTTGCTTGATGGAAATGAGTAGGTTTACTTTAGATATATTATTTATATATATATATATATATATATATATTAGTATACTCTGATTCATGAAGAAACTTCAAGTTGCTTGACCAACTTGATACATTGATTTGAGAGAGATGAGTGAATGGAGACGACTGTTATGTGTAAAAGATGAAAAAAAGGAGAAGGTGATGTCGTTTGTATTTACAATAACACTATAATTCTAAATCTGGTATATTCTTACCTTCCTCATCCTCACTCTCTGTTTTCCCGACGGCAAAAGAATAAAATCATAAGACAGAAATTTTAGAAGTTCAAAGAGACGTGGAGAATAGAATAATAATTGCTTGATTTTTCTTGAATAATTGAAATGATTTTAAAGGGGTAGCTGATAGTTGATATTCATTATTTACTGACCGTCATGCCATACCAAACCCAAATGAATATCTTCCGTAAACACAAAAGCAAAATCTGTTTGGTTTCTATATCAGGAAAGGGGAAGGTAATAGTATTTTCTTTTTGTAAGGGTGATATTTGTCCCTTTTTGTAATTTAGAGAAGGAAAACAGTTGGGTCATTTCACATTTGGGTGAATTATTACTTTTAAGAAAACAAAAAGAGGAAAATACAACCAAAGAAAACAATGTAATCTTCATTAACATTTTTTGCTGGTCCGAATACCAGCAGGCTCCAGTAGACATTCAAATACTCAAAGAAACAGGCCTTATCATCAATAAGCACATGACATCATTTAGCCTAACTATAGGACAAAGAGACCCCTGTGACACATCATCTCGTAATAATGTTAGCGCGTTTATCGTATGTATTGCTCTTGTTTTAGCAGGCCTCAAATAAACTCCCCCGAGAACGATGCTAAAATCAGCCCTGCATGAGAACTTGCTCTAAACTAAAGAGTCTCCACAACACCCCATGGGATCTTGTTAACTCAGAGTCTACAAAAACTAGTTTACGCCCGCTGGCCTCTGAGGATGAATCTCACCAAACCTGCTGAGACAAGAACGGGGCATATCACCCCAAAAATCAAAGGAGAGAAAAAGAAATGTGGACATGTTTTCATCAGGTTCACCCTGGAAGACATGACAAATTACTGCTTTGAAATGAAAGAAACAGTTTATCAAATATCATCTTTTGCTGAGCTTGCTAATACCAAGATTAAATTTAATGAGACATGACAAATTACTGCTTTGAATTGAATGAAACAGTTTATCAAATAATATTTTTTTGCTGAGCTTGCTAATACCAAGATTAAAAGTAATAATTTCTTTAAAGATTAAATATATCCTTAGGACAAAGAGAACGGGTAATCAGCCTAAAGGGGGCTCTGTGCCAAAAACAGCTGACTTGTTGTCTACTGCCTAGGGAGCGACATTCTAAGGGAACATCCTAACTGAAATGGAACCTCATAACTGACCAGTTTGTAGCTTTCAACTTTGATAGCAACTCTGAAATGTACGGCATTATTTTATTTATCATTTTTATTGAGTTTGATGTTAACATGAGGTTTTTTTTTTTTAAAGAATTGAATACTTTAATTCAACAAGATTGCATTAAATTGATCAAAAGTGACAGTAAAGACATTTATAATACTATAGGTTTCTATTTCTAATACTATAGGATTAGGGGTGGGTTTAGGGATCAGGGGGCGGATATGGGTAGGATTAGGGGTGTGGTTAGGGATCAGGGGGCGGAGATGGGTAGGATTAGGGGTGGGGTTAGGGATCAGGGGGCGGAGATGGGTAGGATTAGGGATGGGGTTAGGGATCAGGGGTGGAGATGGGTAGGATTAGGGTGGGTTTAGGGATCAGGGGTGGAGATGGGTAGGATTAGGGATGGGGTTAGGGATCAGGGGCGGAGATGGGTAGGATTAGGGATGGGGTTAGGGATCAGGGGCGGAGATGGGTAGGTTAGGGGTGGGGTTAGGGATCAGGGGTGGAGATGGGTAGGATTAGGGATGGGGTTAGGGATCAGGGGCGGAGATGGGTAGGATTAGGGGTGGGGTTAGGATCAGGGGTGGAGATGGGTAGGATTAGGGGTGGGGTTAGGGATAAGGGGGCGGATATGGGTAGGATTAGGGGTGGGGTTAGGGATCAGGGCGGAGATGGGTAGGATTAGGGATGGGTTAGGGATCAGGGGCGGAGATGGGTAGGATTAGGGATGGGGTTAGGGATCAGGGGCGGAGATGGGTAGGATTAGGGATGGGGTTAGGGATCAGGGGCGGAGATGGTAGGGTTAGGGATGGGGTTAGGGATCAGGGGCGGAGATGGGTAGGATTAGGGGTGGGGTTAGGGATCAGGGGTGGAGATGGGTAGGATTAGGGGTGGGTTAGGGATAAGGGGGTGGAGATGGGTAGGATTAGGGATGGGGTTAGGGATCAGGGGCGGAGATGGGTAGGATTAGGGGTGGGGTTAGGGATCAGGGGCGGAGATGGGTCGGATTAGGGGTGGGGTTAGGGATCAGGGGGCGGAGATGGGTAGGATTAGGGGTGGGGTTAGGGATCAGGGGCGGAGATGGGTAGGATTAGGGTGGGGTTAGGGATCAGGGGCGGAGATGGGTAGGATTAGGAGTGGGGTTAGGGATCAGGGGGCGGAGATGGGTAGGATTAGGGATGGGGTTAGGGATCAGGGGCGGAGATGGGTAGGGTTAGGGATGGGGTTAGGGATCAGGGGCGGAGATGGGTAGGGTTAGGGATGGGGTTAGGGATCAGGGTGGAGATGGGTAGGATTAGGGATGGGGTTAGGGATCAGGGGCGGAGATGGGTAGGGTTAGGGATGGGTTAGGGATCAGGGGCGGAGATGGGTAGGATTAGGGGTGGGGTTAGGGATCAGGGGTGGAGATGGGTAGGATTAGGGGTGGGGTTAGGGATAAGGGGGTGGAGATGGGTAGGATTAGGGATGGGGTTAGGGATCAGGGGCGGAGATGGGTAGGATTAGGGGTGGGGTTAGGGATCAGGGGCGGAGATGGGTCGGATTAGGGGTGGGGTTAGGGATCAGGGGGCGGAGATGGGTAGGATTAGGGGTGGGGTTAGGGATCAGGGGCGGAGATGGGTAGGATTAGGGTGGGGTTAGGGATCAGGGGCGGAGATGGGTAGGATTAGGGATGGGGTTAGGGATCAGGGGCGGAGATGGGTAGGATTAGGGGTGGGGTTAGGGATCAGGGGTGGAGATGGGTAGGATTAGGGGTGGGGTTAGGGATAAGGGGGCGGATATGGGTAGGATTAGGGGTGGGGTTAGGGATCAGGGGCGGAGATGGGTAGGATTAGGGATGGGGTTAGGGATCAGGGGCGGAGATGGGTAGGATTAGGGATGGGGTTAGGGATCAGGGGCGGAGATGGGTAGGATTAGGGATGGGGTTAGGGATCAGGGGCGGAGATGGGTAGGGTTAGGGATGGGGTTAGGGATCAGGGGCGGAGATGGGTAGGATTAGGGGTGGGGTTAGGGATCAGGGGTGGAGATGGGTAGGATTAGGGGTGGGGTTAGGGATAAGGGGTGGAGATGGGTAGGATTAGGGATGGGGTTAGGGATCAGGGGCGGAGATGGGTAGGATTAGGGGTGGGGTTAGGGATCAGGGGCGGAGATGGGTCGGATTAGGGGTGGGGTTAGGGATCAGGGGGCGGAGATGGGTAGGATTAGGGGTGGGGTTAGGGATCAGGGGCGGAGATGGGTAGGATTAGGGTGGGGTTAGGGATCAGGGGCGGAGATGGGTAGGATTAGGAGTGGGGTTAGGGATCAGGGGCGGAGATGGGTAGGATTAGGGATGGGGTTAGGGATCAGGGGCGGAGATGGGTAGGGTTAGGGATGGGGTTAGGGATCAGGGGCGGAGATGGGTAGGGTTAGGGATGGGGTTAGGGATCAGGGGTGGAGATGGGTAGGATTAGGGATGGGGTTAGGGATCAGGGGCGGAGATGGGTAGGGTTAGGGATGGGGTTAGGGATCAGGGGCGGAGATGGGTAGGATTAGGGGTGGGGTTAGGGATCAGGGGTGGAGATGGGTAGGATTAGGGGTGGGGTTAGGGATAAGGGGGTGGAGATGGTAGGATTAGGGATGGGGTTAGGGATCAGGGGCGGAGATGGGTAGGATTAGGGGTGGGGTTAGGGATCAGGGGCGGAGATGGGTCGGATTAGGGGTGGGGTTAGGGATCAGGGGGCGGAGATGGGTAGGATTAGGGGTGGGGTTAGGGATCAGGGGCGGAGATGGGTAGGATTAGGGTGGGGTTAGGGATCAGGGGCGGAGATGGGTAGGATTAGGAGTGGGGTTAGGGATCAGGGGCGGAGATGGGTAGGATTAGGAGTGGGGTTAGGGATCAGGGGCGGAGATGGGTAGGATTAGGAGTGGGGTTAGCAGCTCACACACACAAAAGTTAACAGAGCACAGTAAAATGATCCCAATATAACCGCATATGAAGAGAAAATATTAACCCATTTAAAGATGTATGAGCTCACGGCTCAAGAGACGAGAAAAGGAGAAGGGAGAAATGAAAGGATATTTTGATATATGGCCCACAAGATGCATTTGATCACCCTTTAAGGAGCAAGTCTTGGACGAGTGTCTGCATGTGCATTTCTGTATGTGTGTGTACCGTCTCACCTGAGCCTGTCTGGTGGAGCAGGATATCAGCAGGATTGTGGGGCTTCAGGCCCAGGAAGGACAACGGTGTTTTAGCCAATCCTGGAGGAGATCGACCTAAAGCGACACAGAGCACAGAAAGAAGTTTATTATTCAGAGTGTTATCAACTAAAGCCTTCAGCACAAAACATACTCTATAAGCAAGTACGTGAATGCAAATTATTACAGCTTGACAAGCTTGATTTCTCGTATTTCTGCACTAAGCACTTTTTAAACGCATCCTGCACATACAAATATATTTCAACAACAACAAATCGATTAATTGTGATTAATCGCATCTAACATAAAACTTTGTTTATATATGTGTGTGTGTGTGTGTAACACAAATTTTGTACAAATTTATCAATTTTCCAATTTAGTTCAATTTTAATTTGGACAGTTCACACATGTATTTATTTATTTATTTTAAATGTTGACTTTACTGTTATAAATCAAAGGGGATGATTAAATGTGTACTTTTAACAAATTGACATTTGCAAAATTAATTAAACTAAACTAAACACCCCTAGTTGTGAAATATGTCAGACAGAGATTCATATCGTATTATGTAATGCTGCAAAGATGTGCTATATTGGTCTCGCTATGTTTTTAACTAGCAACTTGAAAATCCCAACACACATCTGGTTAATAGCACAGACATTTGAAGGTAACTCTATCACCCCCTTGAGTACTGAGATTTGTCACGCCAGCGATGCTTTTGCCAACCATTCACGTCTGCATTCCCGTACTTGCACAAAGTATGTTTCTGTTCCTCAGACCTTACAATACAGATCTGTGTGTACCACTTTCATCTTCAATGCCTTAGCTTCCGACAATCTTATCTTATCCTTTGAGAGACTGCCGTGGTACACACTGAGCTTTTAAAGACAGCAGACTGAGGTGGCTATTTCAGTATGTGACATGGCTGGGGAATGAGCTAATGTCTCATGCTCTGTGGCAAGGCCGTGCAAGCGCCTCTTTAAAAGAGTTAACGATGTGATTAACACTCGCTGTAACGATGCCCAGTCGAAAGAACGAAAACAAGACAGATGATGCAGACAGAATACACCTCAGCTGAACAGATCTCCAAAACGTCACATTGAAAACATTCAAGACCTCAATACACAACAAATGCTACGAACAACAGGACGAGTGACTCAAAAACAACGAATAAACAAAGGTGCCCAGCAAAAAAAAAAAAGAATGGTGCGAACACACAAATGGGGAAAATAAATGGTGATGTGACCACAGAGCTGTGGAAAGCAGCACACTTGAAGAAAGGGAGGATTTTGTGTTTAAAAAATGTCTCTAAAAAAGAACAAAAATGTAAATAAATACAAAATATAATACTCATACTCAATTTTGTGTATTGTTGCATTCCAAAATTTGTCAGAGCACAATGCATTATGCAATATACATTGCACCCCAGTGGATGTTGCATCGTGCATGTTCACTTGCATAGTTTAAAAGCCTTGTTTTGATTGACAGGTGAACAGTCCTCTGAGGCTACGTTGAGACTGCAGGTAAATGTGGCTCAATTCCGATTTGTTTGCTCATCTATTTTTGTCACGACAGTATAAACGATACGACCACATGGAATCTGATCTTTTCAATTCCAATTTTTGGCCAATTACATAAGTGGTACTAAATCCGATTTAGGTCAGATGTTTTGAACAGTCATATTGGAGTTCATGCGACTTTTATGTCACTCTTCTGTGCTCATGGGAATTCAAAGATTTTACGTACATAACCGACGTTTTCAAGCCCATTTCGTAAGGTACACTCTCAGAAAAAAAAGGTACAAAAGCTGTCACTGGGGTTGTACCTTTTCAAAAGGAAAACTTTTGTCCATTTTAGGTGATAATATGTACATTTTATGTGCTAATAAGTACATTTTAGGTGCTAATTTGTACATTTTAGGTGCTAATATGTACATTTTATATGCTAATAAGTACATTTTAGGTGTTAATATGTACATTTAAGATGCTAATATGTACATTTTAAGTGTTAATATGTAGATTTTAGGTGCTAATATGTATATTTAGCTACTAATATGTACATTTTATGTGTTAATATGGACATTTTAGGTGCTAATATGTACCACTAAGGTACCAATATGAAGCCTTTGGGTACAAAAGTGTACCTTTTGAAAAGGTACAGCCCCAGTGACAGCTTTTGTACCTTTTTTTTTGAGAGTGTAGTTAGTGAAGGACATCAAACTTTAAGTATTAAAGTGACAGGTAGCCCTATATAGTGACAAGCAAAACTCAAGGGTTTTTATCATAATACGTTTTTTTATATTGCCTGCAAATAAATTGGCTGGCTTCCACGGCAGATCCCGTTAAAAATAAATGGGTAATCTCTTACTATAATGTCCTCTGTGTTTACTTCCGTATGACAGTATGATGTGTGTCATCTTGTTATAGTTCTTTTGCGGATACGGGTCAGTCCAGGACGATGATCTGCTCACACTGGAATCGGATATTGGCCACAGTTAAAACAACAATATAAAGAACTATTTTAAAAAAAAATGGATCTGAGCAATAAATCGGAATTGAGCGCTAAGGCTCGGCAGTGTGAACGTAGCCCGATTGTAGTCTTAAGTGATCGAATCACAATGTTTTGGGCCCTGTATTTAGAAATGACTACTTCAGATAAGATCATGATGTGTTTGTGTAAGTGTGTGTTCTTCAAGGCTGCTTTCCACATGCATTCTGGGTAAGCCAGAGCATTTGCTTGCGATTTGGCAGGGCCAAGTTGACATCATCGCTGACACACATGCATCCTCCACTTACCAAAGAATCCAAATCAATTCTTTGTTTGGCAGAATAAGTGCCTCAGCATTGGACAAGGAGAAGGGGAGGGGGGGGGGGTGTAGAGAAGCTTTTCCAGCCTCTCAATCTCTGCAGGAGGAGGGAGCCACAGAAACGTGCTACCAGAACGTGGCTATTGGAGCATGTGTCTGTCTGTCAATCTCCGAACAGAAATAGAGCCCCTATGGGTCACCTGCTCCCCAGGAATCCAACAGAACCACTTCAGAAAGTTCTACACATTACGTGAGCAGATCTTTTGAATAAACCTCATAACAGTATGCTGAGGATGTTCACGAGAGGGGCTTTCTTTCCAGACATTTGATCATGTTCAATATTTCTTGATATTTATGTATTTGCTCTAAAATGACTTAAAATTATAGTTTTTTCTCTCAATCATTTTGGATAATTTCAACCATTTTAACAGTCAAAAAGGAAAGTACCGTAAAAATCTAATTTTAAAGTAAAAAGGCATGTAATTTTAATAAATGAAAAATGCAATGTAGACTTGATTGCTGAATCTGAGTTATGACTCTATTAATTGAATCAAAATCAATTCAAATTCAATTTGAAATAAAGGATTTAAATTAATCAAACTCACTAGATTCTTTGTTCTTCGACTAAAGTTAAAATTGTTAAAAATACATATTATAAACAGCAATAGTTACCTATACATGTATTTTAACTAAAACATTTCAGCACATATACACTCAATGGGGAGAGTTCAAATTTATTCATTAAACCGACTCAAACTGATAGTTTACTCACCCCCATGTCATCCAAGATGTCCATGTCATTCTTTCTTCAGTCGAAAAGAAATTAAGGTGTTTGATGAAAACATTCCAGCATTTTCCAAAGGTCCAAAAACGAATGAAAGTGAACAAATCTTTTTCCGAGTCATTTGGTTCATTCAACGAACGAAACACACGAGTTCGAACGACTGCATCACAGAACAGAGCAAGGCGAGCATTTGAGCTTATAAAACTTAAACTTCGTTATGTATTTATTAAATGAGCGATCGTTTTGCTTGATAAGACCCTTATTCGTCGTCTGGAATCGTTTAAAGCCATTTGAACAGTTTACAGTTTGTACTGAAACTGTCTTTTGGACCTTGAAACCATTTGGTTACCATTGAAGACCATCATATGGAGAAAAACGCTGGAATGTTTTCATCAAAAACCTTAATTTCTTGAAAGACATGGACATCTTGGATGACATGGGGGTGAGTAAATTATCAGCAAAAGTTTTTTGAAAAGTGAAAAACTCCTCTAACAATTCTAACGCCAACAAGTCTCATTCTCATACTTAAAAGTTTAGACAAAGAGGGATTACAAAACTACTCTAATGAAATCACAAATATAACATGAATATTGAAAATATTGTTAAATATCCTGGGATAATGTAACACACAAGGACAAGATTTGATTGATTATGTTTTGTGTTATTGTAGGCTGAAGCTGCGTTTTGTTCTCTGAAGCCACATCTAGGTACTCATGGTAGCAGGAGTAGTCTGAAGAGCTTCGAATGCGAAGTGGCCTTGGTGTAAGATGTCAGCTAAAGAAACCGACTTGAATCTATTTCAAATGAGGTGTCTGTTGAGAAAAATCCTTTGAAAGTCCAAGAAAAACAGAGCTGCTTAACATTGTGTGCATCTAACCTTGTAAAGAGGCTACAGACTTTTACAAGAGGCTTTATATTAAACCTGTAGGGACAGTATGCTGGAAGGGAAGATGAAGCAATACATTATAAAAACCAAAGCTATCCCTATACAGGAGAAATCCATCTGAACATGAAACCCGAGGCGCAAATGTGCTTGTTCTTGCTTTGAGATCCAATGACTGTGTAGGCTAGAGAAACTACTGACAACAAAACAGTTCTCAGATCCACAGACGTTGGGAATTGCTGGGGAGCAAGTGAGAGCGGGGTCTTTCTGATCTGAGCACTTATGCATGAGTCTATGAGCCAACACAAAGTGTGTGTTATCACTCAAACGGAGGCCACACATCTTTAACATTGAGAGCATGTGAATGAACTATAGCATCTGTTAATGATATCTACTGGCTCACGCAAACACCCCGAGGTAGGGTTGGATTTAACTGCTGCCAGACCTCACGTTGGCTTATAGACAGTGTGTTAATGTAATGTTAGCCCAAAAGATTCTTTTACGGAAAGAAGCAAAAACACCCACCACTATTCTGATGTGCTAATTATGAAACACAGTGGCTCTGTTCCAAAACCTAGTGAGCTTTCTTGCTGTCTACCACCTAAATAAGCAGATGCATCCCAACCCTAATAAGTAAGCAATTGGAAACACTCTACATGGCCAGCAAATCATACAAATAAGTGCTATGCACATTAAATATGACTTTTGTCTTAGCATGTTGCTAAGCTACACTCTTAGAAGAAAAGGTTCTATATAGAACCTTAAAAGGTTCTAAAGCGCCCTAAAATGCAATGCGTGTGAATGATCATAAAATGGGGTTAAAAATGTAATTAATCAATATCAATATAATCAGTTTTTATCTTCTAAAAATCAGCATGATTAAAATGTGACATCAAGTTACTACAACAGTTTAATAAACAATAACTTAATTACAACTACAAAATGTTGCAGAATAATGTAATATATGAATGAATAGCCTATAAAGAACCTTTGTGTCAAAGGGGTTCTTTCTTGTCATTATAGAACATTTTTTTGCATAAAAGTTCCTTTGGAACCCTATGCTTCATATATAGAACCCCAATGAACCCCTTTTTCTAAGAGTAATGGTGAAACATTGTAAGAATAAAAACAAAAATCACGGGTAACCCAGTTTTAACTATTTCTATCAACACTTTCAGTCAGTAATGTTTGAACATTTAACCCGCATTCTCCACCATCTTGGTGTGATCACGTTTCAGCAAAATTCTGCTTGCAAGAAAATGTCCATTGTCCATTATCATTAGCGTAGAGATGTATGCAGCACTGCTCCGAATGAAGTCATTTTCAAACCAAGCATAATTTGCATGATCAACTTAGGGTAACCATGTGTACCTTTACAAAAAACTCCCATTTGCAAGGATTCTGATTGGATTGCCTGTATTTCGCCCAGCAATGGTTAATGTGATCACACCTTTCGAATCTGTAATAATCATGCTCCCTATATTCTGGAACAGCTTTTGTGTTAAAAGCACCCTACAGTATGATGCTGCCTATGTAGGTTTAGAACCAAGATTCAGCGAAGGCTGTGACCCTTTCAAAGAGTTGACAGAAGAAGTGATTTTACAGCTCTATGGCGCCCTCCTCCTCCAATAGGGAAACTTACTCAGGTTGAAGTAAGGGGTTTGTGGCGAGACAGGGAAGGCAGGGGTTTGGGGTAGGGCCTCACCACCAGCGAACGGAGGGGGGCTGACGGGACCCCCATCCATTTCCTCAAATGCTTCTCTGTAGCTATGCATGTGTCTCTGGAGAAAAAAGGACAGGTGGACACATATCCATATACAAATACATCCACATTAATTTTGGTGATTAATACTGGGAAAAATGCAAATATGTCCATTCAGTTGGTCTACCTCCTTGGGTCGCCCCCCAGGGTTCAGAGCAATCGTATTGGCCAGCTCGGGTGAGATGCAGCGAATGGGGGAGCGGACCGAGCTTCCTCGGGTTGGGCTCTCGTCTTGGGAAAGGCCCTCACTGGTAGTCCGGCACCGTCCAGGAACTGAAGCCTCGTCTGGTGACGTTTCACCAAACTGAACTCCTGCCAAGAAGATAAACACATGACTTCATCTCCAACAGATATCTATTTGGGCCTGCAGAAGAACATTCATCACACTTCAAATTTAAAAAAATATCCAAATGTCTTGAACGAATCCATGGAAAACTGCCAATGAGCTCTGAAGAATTAACTCTCTGTCAAAACCTGCAGTGACGTCCAATTCGCACCACATTAAAGCCTGTTGGAGCTACAAACAATGTTCTCATTCAAACAGCCTAGATTACAAAAAGCTGGAATATTAGAGAAACTCAGTGGAATTAAAGGGTGTACTTCTGGATAAAGCTCTGGAACTGCCTCAAAGCAACTCTCAAGCCTATTTCACCACGTTCTGTTTGATACAAAGAGATGACGGTGTAAATGAAACTGGATTTGCGTAAGTTTTCTCTAGTAGGAGAACGGAAACGGATAACTGAAGACGTTTGGTAACTAAAAGCAGATGAAATGCATCTCGATTCATTCATTTAACTTGTTTTCTATGGCACACATCACTATTATTATTGTCTTAAGGATATATTTAAAAAAAAATCATTCACATTCATTCATTAACAAAAAATGTAGCATAAAAAATTGGCCAATTTGTTAAAAAAAAAAAATTATTCGTTTCGCCCAACATATGTAAATGAAAATGAGCATGATGTTCACACTGTTATCTATAATCTAAATAAAACTAATTAAAATATTTTCATTTTGATACAAGTCAAATCCATTGAAATTGCGAGTAAAATCTCCAGTATGCTGTGTGAGGGTTGCTAGGTAGTTAGTGTTGGGGGGTTGCAAGTGTTTCTCTTGTAGGATGAAATGAAAACATGGACATGAATGATACCTTAAAAACCTGCTACTGCTACTCTTCCATAGAATTGCATTAAAAGAGTCATATCAAGAGATTTGAACATCATGGAAAATGTTTTGACTCTTTTGATATTCGCAATCATCCCAAACACCCTAACAACTCCCTGGAAACCACTCAAAACGCTAGCAACCACAGAGGACAATCAGAATAGCAACCACATAGCAACACTTTAAAAGTCTTTAAATTTCTCTTCAGTACTGGGGTGTGCACAAGACTTAGCCAAAGATATTTCACAATTTACTGTTAACTTACAGATAAGGAAAAAGTATGTACAGTCACACACAGTTTTAAGACCATTTAACTGGACTCAGTTTGAGACAGAGCAAAGCATTAATACATTCATGGTGGGAGTGAGTGGAATATCTCGGAAACCGGGCAACCGGCTGAGCAAAATATTTACTAGCTCCCTGAGCGCGGCCTACGATTAATACGTTTGGTCAGACCACAGCTCAGACCATCAGAACCTCACGTGCGCTGGGAAACAACTTGAGAGAGATCGACCACTTCCACTTCTGGACAAGTGGCCACCCTTGTTCTTAAACGTGACGTTAGCCAGACGCTCTGACACACAGGCTGTGTTTAAATGGCTTCTGGAGGTCTGCCCACAAAACAAGCCTTTCAGAACAACAGAGTAGTGATGTCACAAAGAGAGGGTCTTCAAGAGGACGCTCACACTCCATCTGCAATCTATTAGCATGCCTGGATGAGATTCATGCGGTTTCTACGACAATGTCAAACATGCGGATTCCAAAACTGACTGGTCTGGGAAGCGATGAATCCAGCGTTTGGATGTGCTGGGATATCATATGGTGTATATCCCCGAATGTCGCTTCAGACAAGGTCGGGAGAGGAAACATGCAAAACAGATGTAGTACGCCAGATCTACAGCTGTGCATGACAAACTGTTCTGTTACCTTAGTGATCACTCTGTCTTAATCGATTCAAACTGATGTAACTGAGGAACAGATTTTTTTTTTTTCAATCAGAGACGCCATCATTTAAAGGGATACTCCACTTTTTTTTGGAAATAGGCTTATTTTACAACTCCCCCAGAGTTAAACATTGGGTTTTACCATTTTCGAATCCATTCAGCCGACCAGACAGTTTCTGGTGCCATTAATGAGCCTATTTCCAAAAAAGGGGGAGTATCCCTTTAAACCAAACAAACACTATTAGATTCAAAATGTTTAATGAAAGAAGTAAAATACAATAAAAGGCTTAAGTTGCATTAATATGCACCAATATAACAATGTAAACAAAAATGTTTACTGTATTAATATTTTGAATAATTCGTGAGTACATTCTGAGTGATTACGACAAATATATAGTTGAATCTTATTAACGGATTCACTGCATTGTTGTGTAAAATAACTGAAATTATTACAAATGATTCTTGTTAATAATATAAGATAAAGATAAAAGTTGAATCTTTTCCTGGCATACAGTAGCTACTCCTTTCTTAAACCTCATGGATTCAGCATGAGGTGAATGAGATATCTACACAGAGAAGCAGGACACACTGCCCTTTTTCTCTCCATAGTGTTGTTAATGCCATTGTTATATCAGTAATGGGTTGGATCAGACTCAGGAGAAGTCCAAGACAAACATTCATCCTGGTAACTGGCTACCGAACACAGCCCACGTGGACCCTCGAATGTGACCGAAGGCAGTCAGTGTACTAGACGTTTACTCCCCAGTGGCAGATAAGGATGGTATAATGGTCTCCAGACTCAGAGAGGATTTATTACCCTTTGTGCTTCATCTAAATGCTAAAACAGAGGTAAAGAAGAGTCCTTGAATGAAGCCAGTGTCTGCTCGCCGTGGTATTGTTCTCCAGGTCTGGCAGACTGGATCTTGTGACATGGGCTCAGTTGATCCAGACAGACTGGCCTTTGTCCTGCTGCAGTGTAACTTTAACTCGACACATAATACAAATGCAATTTGTTTGAAGAGGTCACCTCGCACAAAGGAGCAAACTAAAGCTTTTACTACTGTTAACTGTTATTCCACCCAAACAAGGTGAAAAAAAAATCCCAGCACAGGTTAGTGGTTAAGGAAGATACAGTAAGGAGAGAAATAAAAAGAGAAAACATAGTAAAAGTAATAAATGGGACTTAAATTAACTATTGCCTTCCTTTGGTAGATAGTTCAACCAAAAAATGTATATTGTGTCTTTATTTACTCATACTCTGGGCCAAACCTGTACGGCTTTTTTTTTTTCTATGTGGAAGACAAAAGACGTTTCTATGATTGTTTTAACTTTTTTTGTCGATAATGCCATGAAAAATGAAAGTAAATGGTCTTTTATTGATAAAAAAAACACTGAGACAAAAACAAATCTTCAAAATATATTTAAAATGTCTAAAATGTTCTGCAAAAGTAAGTCATCCATTTTCATAATTTTTATTTTGAACTATACCTTAATATTTACTTTAGATTACACTTTTTATTTTATTTTTATTACAATTTTATTTATCATCCAATTAGAATTTAGTCACAATGGTTTGTAATAATAATATTGCAGATAACCTAAACAATTTTTATAAAAGCAAGTACTCTCAATGAAGCAAACAAGACCGAGGAAATATACAGTAGGTGGTGAAAGAGCGATAGAACCGAGATATAGCACACAACCACACAACATGCAGAGGTGTTATGAGTTAATGTTAGTTGGAGGCATCAGAGGACCAACCACTGAAGGAGAGAGAGCGTCGGCGTTGGCCGAGCTCAGGAATGCTCTGTCTGTCACTGACGCCTCGGATACGAGCAGTGTACTCTGTACACCACCGGGAAGAGGAGGAGGAGGAATGATGGACCATGGCAGGAAGTAAAGGAAGAAGGTGAAGATGGGACAGGTGTTCCACAAACAGGATAAACATAAGAGAAAGAGGGGGTGGGGTTGGGGGAGAGAAGACATTAGCACATGTCAAGCTAGCATATTGCTAATGGTAAATGGCTTGAATGAAATATGGATGATTGGTAGGCAACATTGCTAACACTTCCTAACATGTAGTATATGTTTGCCTTAACTGCAGTAAGTACGATAAACGCACTCTATCTGTGGGGTCACACTGCGAATGGTAAATGACGACAAAGTGTTCCCTAATTCCAGATAGTGACATGTCTGATAACCAAATCCCAATACTAGATACCGAGAGCTCTACAAACAGTGTGGCAAGAGCTTGTGTCAAGAGCTAGGACTCAATGAGCAGCTTCCTCCTCTTGCTGTCCTTCCCATTACTCGAACACTTATCTATGCTGAGTCAACAATACTGCTAAGCATTGGTCTGCAATAAAACCTAAACAGAGCTGACTAGTTTTGTCCATGTTTAATGTTGGTTTCCTGCATCATGGAACCTTCGACACCTGTCTCATGCTTATTAAACATCCATTTTGTAAGATATTAAAGATAAAGAAGGCATATTCACTGTAGCACCTGTACTGTACAACCACTAGGTGGCAACAGTGAGCCCAGAGTCATATATGTATATATTTTTGACAGAAATTTAGGATTGGATGAAAGTATGCTGTTTATGATGTTTTTGGATGTAGGATCCATCAGCAGAATGTGATAATATATCTGTAATTTAAACTCAACATCGCAACAACCTAAACAAGTCATGGTGAATTTAGCATGCAACAAAACAAGATTGGTTTAACAAACAACTCAAATGTGCTGGCATTATTCTTAAAACATCACAAGGGAAAAACCTAGGCTTCCAGGAAAATCGTTTTAAACTTTCAAGCTGAACAGATAATGTTAACATAAAAAAAAAGTGCACTGCCGTATAACAGCCCTCAGTTGTTTGGGCACTTCTCCAGATGTAATGTACAAATGTTCGGTTTTGGCTTGGCACAAAACAGAAATGCGGTCTGATATTGAGTCTTAAGCCAGAAGCACTTTGGACAAAGCTTTCTTTGTGATCTCACGGTGCTTATGTCAACGCCAACAAAGAAACTCCACCAAAAAAGGCACCGCCTTGAGTGTAAAAGACAAGCTCAACTCATGCACTCAAGGCAGGCATGGAAATGTTTTCCTTTAATATATTTCCCTTGATAGATTGTTTCAATTTGCATTTTGTATTCATAAAAATATGCAGGAGTAATGTAGCCTAATGGTTCATGTAGCGCATGGGTTGATCTTAAAACACTAATTGTACCTTTGAGAAAGTAAATGGGCTCGGAAAGTGTTAAAAGAGGTATTTTAAAGGTTGCTCTTACCAGCTACACGGTGAGCTACAATACCATCCAATTTGTAGTTGCCATCTTCTGGTTCAGACTCTTTGGGCAGAGGGGATGAGGATGTAGAGTAGCTACACTGGGTCTCCTGGGGCTCAGGGGACTGGGATGTGGTACTTGAGGGGTAAATGTTGAGGGGTTTTAACTGAAGAACTCCAAAGGAAGAGGAAGGCACCGTGGACCTGGACATGGGAGCCTGACCTTCTGCCTCAGAAGCGAATGCAGCATGCTGGGATACGGCGGTGGGTCTTTGCTGATTCATGTTGGGTTGTGGAGGTTCATTGGCTACCTGTTGAAATGCATATGGGTATCCAGCCAAAGTGGCCCCTCCACGGTCATGAATGGCTGCGTCAGCCTGGTAGGATGGCCGTGCCTGGGTTTGAGAGAAAGACGGCTGGGTGGTGACTACACCACCTTCTCCAGATGGGGCACTATGGGACTTGGGGACTTGAGTAAGTGCTGGGTCAAGGTCCAGCATCAGCATGTTGAGGGCCTCAATGGACTGTTCAATTTCTTGTTGAGATGCCATTGGAGGGAACTCTGGAAGGCTGTGGGATTCTAGTACAGGGTTAAAGGTGACCCCATCTGTGAGTGGGACCTCAGGAACCCCATATTGTTGCCACACATTCAACCCCCTCTGCACTGCATCCCTACTGCTCGTTGTGCGTGTGGGAGCTCTGGGCATGGATTTCTGCTCTATGGTCGGAGTTGTCCCTAATGATTGAGATCGGTAGATGTTGCCATTCTGTTTGGTGTTGCCACTAGAGACCCCCAAGTGCTCCTGGACAGACGAGGAGCTGTGAACTCTGGGCTCTGGCATTTTCTCTTGGACACCCTTGTCCAAGTAGGGCACATCTTGTCCATTAATAACCGTCTCCGACTGGTAGTATAGATCCGCTGGAGTAGCTCTGCCCTCAAATGACGAGAGGGTTCCGAGACTGTCCACGCTGTTCCCTTCCTGGCTGTTGGGCAGGTCATCATCAAGTATATCCGTCTCTCTATCTATGTTGTTGTGTCCGTTGACGTGAA
The DNA here is from genome assembly GCF_016745375.1 of Pimephales promelas. The sequence continues at coordinate 3,830,472 of NW_024121277.1, read as the reverse complement.
CCTGGGCAGGGACGAGGTGTAGGACTCCTCCGCCTCCGCTGCCAGAGCTGCTTTGGTAACCTATCCGATGCATTGGTGCTTCCAAACCACTGAGCAACTGGTCTAGCTCCTGTTTTTCCTCTGGGCTTAGGGGCTGGGATGACGGCTGACTCACCAAGGCCGGCTGATGGCTGGCTTCATCTGTGCGGTCGGTCTTGATGGAAGCAGTGGAGTTGCCAGAGTCACTGCTTACAGACAAGGCATGGTCGACTGGTGGTAGAGTCTGGTCTACAGCAGGTAAAGCATGATCGACAGCAGCTGGGAGACCATTAGTTGTGACCCCTTCCTCCAAAGACTCTTTCTTCCGAACCTTAGCGTAGAGACTACCATCCAATGGACCTTCTGTGTGAATAACGTCTGAAGAAGACAAAAAGAAAAAAGGGATGCTTTAATGAGTTCAGCTATTTCATATATAGATATAAACAGCCCATTCTCACCCCCAAGGCGTCACTTAACTGACGCCTTGGGAAGCATTTGGACATGCTTCAATATCTGACGCTTTAGGCGCCCTTTAGCGTCAGTTAGATGACGCCCTAGGATCGCGTGTACCCTACCCCCACCCCACACCTAAACCTAACCGCGTCCTTTAACTGACGCTTTCCTTTAGCGTCAGTTAGATGACGCCGTAGGATCGTGTCATGTAAGTGACGCTAAAGGGCGCCTAAAACGTCAAATATTGAAGCATGGTCAAAGGTGACGCCTTGGGGTGAGAATGCGTTGATATAAAAGCAATAAGCAGCTTCACATTGTGCCTAAGAACACCAAGTTATATCAGGTTAATTTGTACATGTATGTGTCACGTTACTTAATTATACTATTAGGTACTACCTGCTAATAAAGTTCTAGCTAGGAAAATCATGAATTAACATGGTAAATAAGAAATACTCATTGAGGGAAAAAAGTAGCATTCAGCCCATTCTTTATGAATTCGGACATAGCAAAAGCTATACTCTTCACTACAATGGTAAAACAACATGACAGAATCCATTCTACTGTAAATCCCAACATATCTGGACATTAAACACTATTGAAGTTTAAAAAAAAACCATTGTTCTTATCTTATTAACAGTTACAGCAGCACTTCATTTCAACATATTTTCTACCCAATCAAGTCCCATGCAAAGCATTCTGGGAACTACTATTATCTTGCCCAGTTTCAGTTAAAGTTAACCCAAAAACAAATGTTGTATTGGGCCATATTTACTTTTTTTGTATGGACAGTAAACATTGAGATATTTTTCTAATGCATTCGTCTTGGCGCAGAAGACAGACATGTATATAGGTTTGGAAACACATGAAGGTGAGTAAATGATGACAGGATTTTCATATCCCTTAAATGGCACCAAAAGTAGTCTTTGTTGGAGAAAAATGATGCCAAACCCTTATTTGTAGTGGACTACTGAGATACTTGATTGTTTTTAAACCATGTCAACACATGAAGTGAGCACTCAGAATATGCCAAAACAAGCAACTCATATAAAGTATTCCCTCCTAAAACATGCACGTGTGTCTACACATGCTCTGAATGGCAGCTCCACCTCGCGCAAGGAGTCAGCTTGCACCTCTCATGAGAAGGACCACGCTCCCAGTCCAAGTCAGTGACTCACCAGTGGAAAAATCACCACATACAAGATTGAAGCCATTTCCTGTCTCCTTGGAATTGTAGCATCATTTCCTATACTCACACATTTACACACACATGCTCGGACACTTCACACAAACACATACACGCCTATTTTGGGGTGGCTGTGTGTCAATGTATCTCTGGCTCTTAATAATCAGTGTCTTGTTTCCCTGTGGTCATGGATTTTAATAACAGACTGTAACTGTTTTCTGACTTTCCAAAACCACTAAGCCACTGTTTGACAGTTCACTCTGCAATGGACGTTTGATATCATCAATGCATTGCAATCCTAGAAAAAAAAATAAAATAAATAAAAATAAAAGAGCTGTGTTCTGTTCAGTGTGCTTGGGAGAATGAGACAGCCTCGAAACCACATACTGTGACAAAATGTCATTCATTCAGATTAAGCCAGCCTGAAAAACTCACGCGGAGTTTCCCATGGTGTCTTAATGCAGGATCTGTCGAGCCGCAAATCTGATAATACAGCTGGGACAAGTGGGCACAATACTCTGGGTTCTACTGTGCAGTTTTTTTGACACTCTAGAGCATTAATAACTGAAGACGAGAGACTGTGGCTCCCTGCTCCCAGTTTTGGCATAAAGTTTGCCCTCACTTAAATGAGACGCAAACCAATGTCAAGTGACTAACCGGAGGCTTGCCTTATTTTTAAGTGCCATTTAGAGTTGTTTTATCTGAAATCATGATATCACAATAAATGCAGTGGAGGAAAAAGTCATATTAATGATGCAGAAGTTGGCCCATGGCCAGCTATATAGAAAACAACTAATATAATCTGCAAATCTGCATACATTTTGTAATCAGAATTGTTATCCTCTAAAAGTAGTACATAAACTCTATGAAATACTTTTCCCAATTTTATGTGTTTTTAAAAGTTCAATTTTTGTACACTTGTAAATATTCTATCAAACAAATAATGTGCTTAATTGTTAATAAACTGCATTGTTATTCCTTTTCAATATAGAATGACATATTAAAACCATCTTCAGAAGGGCAACAGTGTTAAGATTTACATTATAAGCCTTGAACGAGATAATTTAATGCTGATATTTCAACAAATAACAAATTTCTACTTGTCCAAATTGACACATTTCCAGCTATTTTCTATTTTTTTTTTAAAAATCTGATTATTATTTCACAGACATTAAACAAAGTTAAATACACATAATATCTAGTTTACTTGCTACATATATTCTTTCAATAAACCTGCTAAACTATGACTTTTGGTGCTTTCAACCAGGGCTGCAATATGCAGTTGGAGACTAACAGTGCCCTCAAGCTCCTTAAAAATAGACATCCCGGGTTACCTCAAGTGACCTGTTGACCTTTAGGTTGAGGATGTCTTCTTGCAACAAATTCAATGATCACCTTTGGCCCCATGTCACATGCAGCTATGTGACCTACTGGTTTGAGAGGAGGTTAAACACGAGAGTACACAAGCTGATGTCAGTCAAATGCTGCCAACTTTGATGTTTGTTGCACATCAAATAAAAATTGGTCTCCACATGCCTCATATCAGGTTAGTATAGATCTCTATAGTCACGATAACAGCAGTTTTCCATTTTCAAAACCAATTTTCATTGATCAGCATCACCTATTATTCTATTAAACACACTAAAAATACAATTAATATGAAATAATGACACATGATCTCTCACTTACTTACTTTTCCAAGTACTTTCCAAGTACTTTTAAAAGTACTTTCCAAGTACTTTTTATACTTTTCCAAGTACTTATTGAAGTAAATGGTATGAAATTTAGTGGCATTTCTTGTCTTATATTAACAGCACAATAAATAGAAATGAGTCTATTAGACTTCATTTCCACTGCAATACCAAGGTACCACAAAAATATTAGATTTTTATTTTTACTGAATTTTTAATCAAATACATACAGCCTTGGTGAGCATTAGAGGCCTATTTAAATGATTAGTATGTTCAAAAAGTATGTTCACTATTGCTTTGGTACCATAGTGCAACCAACAGTACATTTTGACATCCTTTAAAGCCAAACATTGTAGGAATGAATTTGAAAGTCAAAACTGAGATGTCTATGTTTATTTCTCCTCCTCTGTGTGACCAGGCTTAGCCCCAGAATTTTCCTTTAGAAGCATTGCATGGAAAAAATGAGTTTTCCCCCCAGAGTTTCCCCTAACAATCCCCCAGCTGTTTCAAACATCTCCCAGCGCCCTAGCGCTCCAAAATAACCCCCACCCTGAGCCACAGAGTAGCCTTGTATAAACCACTCAGCAGGTTAAAACTTCAACCGTGTCATCTCAGACGAGCCGCACGGATCTCATGTTTTATTTGCACCTCAAAAACACCTCATGACTTAATACTGACATCAGATGAGCTGTCGCTGTCATTAGAGTCCTGCATCTCAATGTGGAACCAGACACGCCTCTTTCATGAAAAACAAATCGCTTTCTATTTCCGAATGCTTTTTATCACCTGTTTGCAGACATGGGTGATATCACATCATCAGCAGCTTGCGTTTATCCCTAATCATCACCCATAAAAATAGCAAGATGTGAACACATGCTTAGAAGCACAAAAACAACCGTATAAATGCCCCTACCTGCCTTAGTGCACTCTGTAAGTGTCCAAGACGAAAGTTTTAAAAAGTGCCTCTTCTTTCTTGCTCTCGAGCCCCAGCAGCTCAACATTAGTGAGCTGTGGGAGTAGTTTTGGATCGGAAAGCTCTCTCCTCTTTCTCCACCTCTTGTCCTAATGAAACTGTTCTGCTAAAGATGACATGACTCCTTCCTTCTCGTTGGATGTGCAACACCCCTAGTAAGGTGGGTGTGAATTTATCCTCGCCCAGCTGTGTGTCTGGTGTCTACTAGAGTGACATCACTGGGGCTTTCTTTGTCGGATTGGCTTGTTATCCTTCACTAACTCCCTGGCTGTGCTCCAAAACCCAGTGAGATGCCTACATAGGCAACATTTAAAGGCATCATTTGAATGACACAAAGATTGTTCCAACAAAAAAGGCAGCATGTGTCTTTTACAGTGAAGGCAGTCTCATAATGAAAAAAACTCACCAAACAAATGAGCAAGCGATGTAGATTATAATTCAATATTAATAAAAAAAAGAACAACAACATAATTAAATACTTAGACCTTTATCCGTTCAATTCCAAACAAATGCGATCTGGGAAAACCCGTTGGATGTCGCGCTGGTACGTTTTCAGTAAGGTCTAAATATAGATTGAATGTCAGTCAAAATTGGGTTTTCTATAACATCGTGTTTATCATCTCTGAATATATCTTGGAAAAACTCACTAGTTTAGTGCAGAAAAATAGCGATTTATAATGTCCAGCTGAAAAGATGTGTATGAGTAGAGCACTATATAGTGAGCTCACCAGCATAATAGAAACACCACTACTCGATCGTCTATCGGCGCCGTTGATTATTGCTGTCGCCCGTCCGCCATTTTTACGATCAGCGCAATGCATGATCGTATGTATGGCTTGAGTTAGTGACCATCGGTTGTATGCATTCTGAGATACATTGAGTGAACTATATAGGGTATAATAATCATCACTATACATTCGGACAACATTACAAAATGGGCGAGCTCACTATATAGTGCACTATATAGTGAGTAGGGGGAGATTTTGGACAGTGTCGCAAATATCTTCCGTTAAGCTTTCCTTCTCTTAAAACTACAAAGACAGTTCACCTATCAAAATAAACCACATAAAAGAAAAAAAGTCCAGTCCTGGGTGAACTACAACGGCACGCAAGTTTTTTAGCGTTATCGTGTGGTGTGATGCGGAGCACAAGAGAACAACAGAGTTTGAAGCTGCTCGCTTAAAAGATCTTGCTCGCCTCTCAAAACGGTTTTCACAGGTTTAATTTTGAGGTTGCAAGCTTTTAAAAGATACCTAATTAATGATGATTACTAAAATATGTGATATGAAAAAGGCGCCAGTCGTCCCGTTAGCAGGACGTAACCGTTAATTAAACCATTTTTTCTCAAAATTCCGTTCACAGCGATCAGCCGACATCAGATAACCATAACTTTTTTTTACAGATAAACGATAAAGTAGTACATTTTCAATTTATAGTAGTCAAAGTAGTCCGCAATAACCAGGTGGTCAATTCACTAAGAAGACAGCTGTCTATGTAAAAAAAAAAACACGCTAATGCTAAGTGATTGCTTTAAGGAGTATGCAAGAAAAAAAGGTCTTAACTGGTGTTAGGCAAGGCAAAAACAAAACAACGACAACAATGTGTGTTTGTAAAAATCACATATTAACATACACACCCACACAAATTTTTCCAAAATGACCTCTTGCCACTTGAAGATGGAAAAGACGCTGTACGGGGAGATGTTTTCGGAAAATAGTCAATTCAGTCTCAGTATGTATGTATGTAAGTCCTAAGTAGCCTATTTCTTTCATAAAATGTACTAAAAAATAAATAATATAGATGACATATTGGCTCATGGTGAGCGGAAAAAGCGGACTATCTTTGATGGATGATTCAATAAGGCTTTAGTAAGGTTTACTTGGAGTAATTAAAGAGTAAGGTCGTGTAAAGTGCCAGAAATACCATTTTTTTGTGATAAACGTGTTAAATCACCATGATGGGGAAGGGGCTAAAGATCTTTTCCTTGCTCAAGCTGTTAATTAATGATTTCATCTATATCGTTTATCTAAATGTGCTGAACATTGCTGCTTTGTGAGTGATAGTCTGAGCTTTCAAGGACATGGAATGAGATAAAACCAAGAGGAAAGAGGATAAAAAAGGTTCACGGAAGGACTGTACAAACTTCACATGGTGCGTCTGCAGGATATGAATGAATATGTTTGTCTAAGTCGGTCAGAAACAGACTACCAGTCAGCCAACAGAAATCCTGACAATGTGACACGACTGATATCCAGTAATGACAAACACCCACTGCTGTGAATCTAAACACACACTGCGATCATCGCTTTAACACCTGCTGCCAAAACACTCCCACAACCGAACCATCCCCTCGTGAACGAATGTGGTTTAGATCACCACAGCTGTCTAATTCATCAGAGCTCATCTGCATTTACATTAATGCTGTTTTTTTCCAAAGCAATGGCTGTGTTTGAATAATTTAAAGGGGTAGTTAACTTTTGCTGATAATTTACTCACCCCCATGTCATCCAAGATGTCCATGTCTTTCTTTCTTCAGTCGAAAAGAAATTAAGGTTTTTGATGGAAACATTCCAGGATTTTTCTCCATATAATGGACTTCATTGGGAACCAAACGATTCAAGGTCCAAATGAGAGATTCAGTGCAGCTTCAAAGGGCTTTAAACGACACCAGACGATGAATAAGGGTCTTATCTAGGACCCTTCGAGTCATGATTCGAAAAAAGATTCGTTCATTTTGATGAACGAGTCTGAACAGGAGAGTCACGAACGCTCATCACAGAACAGAGCAAGGCTGAAACTTTTTATTTATTTTTGAAATGAGCGATGGTTTTGCTTGATAAGACCCTTATTCATTGTCTCGTGTCGTTTAAAGCCCTTTGAACAGTTTGCAGTTTGCACTGAAACTCTCATTTGGACCTTGAACCGTTTGGTTCCCACTGAAGTCCATTATATGAAGAAAATCCTGCAATGTTTTCATCAAAATCCTTAATTTCTTTTCGACTGAAGAAATACATGTTTCTTGAGCTTCAAATTATCATTAAAATTATTTGTATATGATTATATAATCTGACAGTGATGATGCTGAAAATTCTGCTTAGTCATAACAGGAATAAATTGGATTTTAAAATACATTCAAATAAAATTGTAATATATTTATTTGTTTTTAAATACTGTTTTTATAATAATATTTAATATGTTTGTACCATGCCAATAAAGCTGCATGAATGCGATTCAGGATTTGATGAATTGTGTGGTCGCTGTAACTTTGGTCAAGGGTTACTCAGAAAACACTGTGTAAGCACTTGAGAAGAAGACATAGTGCTGTGTTTGACTTCACCTGCGAGCTCTCTGCTAATGGAGCCTGTGAAAGGAAGTGCAGGACATTAAATATGCATTACAAATGGTTTTGATGGTCTTCTTATATAAAGGCAGAGATGAGAAAGCCTTGGGCAATTAAAAATAAACCTCACCACATCCACTCCAACTAAATTCTCATAAGCAGCTACCACTCTTTGTTCAGACAGTCAGCAAAAAAAAAAATATAATAAAATAATAATAATAAAAATCAGATTTTTGGCCTCAAATCATTTTAGTTGTTTGCAATATGAGAAGCAAAAAGCTGCATTTTTACAATCCTGTTTCAAACCACATCCAACTGTGGTTTGAAAGGTGTAAACAGATTCAATTTCAATTATGCATTTCCATTTATGAATATATCAGACGCTTTTATCCCAAGCATAAGCAATTTGTGCTGTAATTTTACAAGTAATTTCATTACTGACAAGAGAGTCAGTCCTAAAACTGGATCTTAAAACTGAACCAAAATTGAATGGATGCTTGTTTCTGCCACAGAAAAACAAAACAAAAACCTTTAATCTCAGATTTCTGACTTTTTTTCCTCAAAATTTCAAGTTTACATCTCACAATCCTGAGAAAAAAAGTCAAATGCAAGAAAAAAAGTATTTACACTGGAGATATAAACTCACAGTTGGCTTTTTCTCTAAGAATTGCGAGATCTAACATCACAATTGCAAGTTAGAAAGTCTGATCAAAACTTGAAACTGTTTGGAGAATACTTAACCGAGATGATATTTTGGGAATATTTTAATATGTGCACCTGCTCGATCCCTGCAGTCTGAGAAAGACATGCTGTGTGCACGCAGCTCTCCACGTGACTCCAGCATGAGGCCATCGATGGGTAACGTTTCGTTACCGCTTAAGTTGCCTTTAAGGAAAAGCAATCAAGCCCCGCTCAAAGCGCTGGGAACAGACTGGGCGAAACGAGGGCGGCTCTTTGATAGGCATGTAGCGGCTGACTGCGGTTGGGAACTGGCCCGGGCTATTCGCTCCACACACTTACGCACACAGACCGCACACACCAGCTCCTCATCACACACTTCATCATTAGTCCTCAGAGAGCTCTGGAGAACCAAAACAATGAATTACTGAATCAAAACTAAATGAGGCGCTTTGAAAATCAGAAGGATAATGCATGTTGTGGTTCTGCTCACATGTAGTCTTGTTTCTATGAGAATATCTCAACTGTAAAAAATAAAACCGTAATACTTACGGTAAAAAAAAAAAACGACAGCTGTGGTTGCCAGAACTTTACCGTCAAAAATACATAACATAAAACCCTAATGTACAAAAAATTTAATAAAAAAGTTATTTCAACAAAAATTCATAAAATGTGGGATGTCAATTTATGGTTTTCCACTGTAAATTACACAATGAGGTATTCTTTTTCACTTTCAAAAACTGTCAATTTAACGATATTTTACAGTAAAAATGCATTAAATGTACCAAGAGATCAATCACAGTTATTTATTGTATATAGTATGGAAACTTTCTGTTAACCATTTAACAGTTTTGCACTGTAGCATTTTTACCGTTAAAATTACGCTTATTTTTTATGCCTGGTTCAGATTACGCGGTTTTTATTGTCTGTTACGATAGTCACTGTGTCAGATTACGTGATTTTGACTCCTCAAATCTTCCGACTACAAGTTTCTTCCTGACCAGTCATCCCATGCCGTCTTTAACGACGCGCGTGATGTCATCGAGAAGGCGAAACTAGTAGCGAGTGACTTCCGGAAACGAACGTAAACAAACTCTGGATGAAACATCCTCGAAGAAGACAGGGCTGTCAATCCTCCAATGAGAACTTGAGGTAATAAATTGTATTCTTATATATTTTTACTTTTAGTTTTAACGTTAGAACCATCGTCTCTCTTTCGTTTCGCCATTTTTGAAAGTTGTGTACGGAAAAGCTTCTGTGCTCCTATTGGTCAACCTCATACATGTGACGGAACCGTCGTGGACGACCATTAAAAAAATTAAACATGCTAGTCTTTTTGTCGTGATGTCGTGAAGCATCACAGACGCGACGTAGGTTGTCGCCCACTATGACACACTATACAAGATGATACGAACGAATCTTGCATCCCGACGCCCGTTGTCGTTTACGAATACCTACGACACTCTACGTCAAACGGATCGTGCCAAAATCGGGCTAAAATCGTGTAATCTGAACCAGGCATAACAGTGTATCTCGGGTTTGGGAAATGTCACGCCCTACTACGAGTTCCAACACACAAATAACGCAACTCAACCAGGTTTTGCCCTTTTCTTGAGTGTGCTTCGGACGCTAGTTATTTAAATGAGGGATTATGTTCCCAGAAGAAAACTCAAGGCTACAATCAAGACTATTCGGGGAGTTCAGAAAAAGTGACACTGATATAGAGAATAACTCCCTTTGGAGTGGACTTTGTAACTTCGCAGAGCTTTTTTCAAGGTCAAACAACAACATTACACACTAAAGAAAGTTGAAAACATAACAAAGCACAATAGGACCAATTTAAAATGATCTAAAAACATTCAACTCATAACCGATTCAAGGCAAATGGAGTGGCATATCTGCCATGTTAATTCATGAGAATTGTGAATTCAGGTTATGCCATAATGTAGTCAATTATGTCCTTGTGGAAACATGGATCAGTTAAAAGTTTACATATGGATCCCTGACCAGGTATCCATCAAACCAGCAACTACGTGAGGGAATCCCGAAAGGTTTCTCAATCAGCGTTAACAGAAGACGGGTCCACATTACTGGACTCTCAGTCTCGTAAATATCAACACCACCGCCATCTGTCACAGGTCACTGAGAGCTATTTAGGGGGGAATATCTAACCCGTGCTGAGCTATGGGCGTAGGCCTCAGGAATGCAGGAGAAACGGGACAATCTTGTCTTGTAAAGCGTAGGGGAGAGGAGGTGGAGTGTTGATCTGCCGGTAAACGAGGCCTCGCGCTCCTCTAAATCTAAAGACAAACACAGACGACGAGAGGGATCTGGACAGCAGCTGCAGGCATGTCGTGGGTGTGAAGGCAAAGGTCGAAGGTGAACTGTTATGATTGGCTATATGTGAATCCTACTGAAGGCCCTGAACACTGCCTGACAAAACAGCCTACAGAAGACACACGCTGAACAACTGAGACTCTGTGTAAAACTGGACCAACTATTCAGGAACATTCTGGGCATGATGTGCACACAGGCCTTTCATAAGATCTGACATTTGCTATTGTGCAATGAGTTTGGAGTCAAAGCAGTTTAATTGCAGGGATCTGAAGGGACAAATCTAAAGTCTGTTTACATAATATGGACACATTCTGTGTGTATACAGCAGACTGATCTGCCCTGTGATCTGGGATGAAGCATGCATCTCAAGACAGCCGATCTAGGTATCAGATCGCATAAGTATACAGGAGCCAGTGTTGGGAAAGTTCACTAGTTCAAAGTTCAGTTCACAAATTTGAAAATGAACTAGTTCAGTTCATAGTTCATACTTCACAATTAGTTCTTTTTTTCCATATGCTGCTGCAATCTATTATTATTATTGTTTTTTAATTATTGCCACAACCCATATACAACCACAGCAGCGATTATTTTATCGGCGGGCAAAGTTTGCACAGAAATGTACGATTTTTCCCATCCTCACCGACCTTGTCTTAAAACTGATCATACGATGCGACGCCTCCTCGCTGCTTTGTCGACTACATGCTGCTTCTTCTCTTGATGACGCATGCAGCGGCCGCGGTGCGACACTGGTGGCTTGTGTTGCCAGATTGGGTGTTTTTTTCCCCGCTACATTAAGGTGTGTTTTAGCCTGGAAGGCTCTATAGAAATCTGGCACCCTATTAAATGAAGCTAAACTGAGAGAGCGTGCGTTCACGACACCAGACTGAGAAAAAACTGACTGAGAAAAAATCTGTCTTATTACTGTACTGTGAAAAAAATAATGATATATTATTTAAATAATAATTTACATGGCAGTATTTAATGCTTAATGCATGCTATACATATTAATACTATTAATATTTATAATATTATTTAATATTACTAAATTTGTAAATAAATAAATAAATAAAACAATTATGAGAAGGAAAGCTTAATAATCATGAAAATATTGGCAGTGTAATTGTAAAATACCGGTACTTTTATGGCCTTTAAAGTATGCTTTTATTTTGTTAATGCAAAAAATATATTTTAAAATTAGATATAATATTATTATTAATAATAACAAAACGATATTGTTAAGCGTACATCATGTTTGTAATTGATTCTGATCCAAAACCACATTACGGTAATACAATTTAAAGTAAATCGCCATTTTAGAATTTTAAAGTATATTTTTGCGTGACCCATTCAGTGTCTAAAGGCATTACTCCAGACCTCACTGAATAGTACATTCCTGCAGGAGACAGGAGTTCAAGTTTGGCATTTCCTGATCCAAATCCCTCTTTTCTCAGCATCATTTCCTGTCCTCACTCCACTAACCCCATCAATAAGAGAATAAAAGGCTTCCACAGCAAAATCCTGTCCAGAGTCAGTTTGTGATGATCAGGAATCATCTTCAACGGACATGTCCATATCATTTTCACTTCCAACTTATCTGTGAGAGAACCATGGCTTTTGCCACTGAATCTAAACAACACGACGAAAACATCCGGAAGACCACACACGTGAACAAACAGTCCTCAGGTAGTTAAATCCTTTCGAATAGTGCACCTCTGGTGTCATGTGTTAACAGATGGTGACAGTAAAAGCTTAGCATTGTGATGACAGTGCAGTGTCTCTGTGAACGCACTGATGAGAACTAGACTACAGCGTGCTGAAAGGGTTAACCGTCTCGTTTTGTTGGCAAAGCTACTGGTTTCTAGCCACATATAGAGAGGCCCGGACATCCATCGCAAGAAGGTTTTTAATTGAAGCCAGCTTGATGTGTAGACACGTTTATTACGTAACAGTTAGACTGCCAGCCACACAAACAGACCATAATAAAGCTCAGCTTTACACAGCTGAACTCCAAAACGCAATTCAAACACCAATCCTGCAACAACTGTGATGAAACCGTGGCAGACGCTCTGTTTAAGAGCTTAGCTTAAATATGTGCTAACCGCACTTAGTCTCATAATAAGGAAATCAGCTGTGCCGGCAAAACTTTGGGAAAAGAAAAAATACAGTCTGAGTTGGTGAAATTAAACACAGCCAGTGAGATTCATTTAAAACTGCAGTTTTTTTTTTGTTTTGTTTTTTTGGTAAATGCTTGCTCAAAACCTGTTGGGTTCCTATTCATTCTAACGAAGTATATAAGCGCTCTTATATACGCAAGACTTAAAGAGTCTTGAAAACTCTTTAAATTGTTGGAAGTTCTGCAACCAAACTTCATATCATACTAAAAATAATGAGAGAGTGATCATACTTTTGGCATATAAGGGTGACTCTTTATTTATTGGCAGATCTTTAAAAAATAAAACTTCTTCAAACTATACTTCATCTTAAAACATGCTAATATAGATCTGACCACAGACTTGATCAACCGTAAAGTGAGTTATAGTGCGAAATGGATATTGTGTGTGTGTGTGTGTTGACATTAGCTAGCAGTCAATTAATTCAATGTAAAAAATCACCTTCAAATTGAAATATTTTATTATTTTTAGTCATTTTTAGTTTTTCAAAATCATTAATTTTTATTTAATTTTTTTAAGAAAAAAAATAAAAAAGGAATGTAATATATAGCTATAAATAAAGAAATATATAATATATAATAAGTAAATAAATAATAATAATTGAAAAAATATATATATAAAGAAAAATAAAAATGAAATAAAGAAATAAGATGTTCTTGGTGACACCATCATTTTCCATCACATAAAAAAGTTAATGATATTTCATATTTCCCAACAGTCACACTGGTTGGGGGACAAAATCAATGTATCTGACAAATATTTGACAAATTTCACCCAAACACAACAAGACCAAATTACAGTAAAAAAAAAAATTCACAGAGAAGTTCCCCAATTCAAAGAATAACCCATAAACATCTAGCAAACCAAAGCGTAATGCCATTTGTGGTTGACACAAGTCAGAAAATAAGTTGTGAGAGGACAAATCATTCACACAACTTTACCTCAGCGCAGATCAGATCTACTGTCAAGCTTCAACATTCCTCTCCAAACACGTCTTCTGCCTCTTCTGGGCTACCATAGCTCTAACAGTCCAGTCTGGTGTGTGTGTGTGCAGTGAACAGAGACTCTCCCTCTAGTGACTGATAACAAAAAAGCCTTTTTGGTATCCAAGCTGGAGGAGTTGGCTCTTTTTCACACACCATTTCTGTCAACGCCTCTCCAATCCCATCTCCCCGTCGTCACACTTTTCTTACCCAACCATCCCAAAAATTCTGTGGGCAGGCCCTTAGCCAAATATGGGAGGCCACGGTAAACAAGGGCTCAGCGCTGCCTCCTGACTCCCGAACCCCAAGAGTCAGACGACACTGATGGACAGAGCCATTGTGTTTACAGTCACATGACCACAGACAGTTATTCTATAGCAATTCTAATGTCTTGATGGACTTAAAGGAGTAGTTCACTTTAAAAAAAAAAAAAAAAAAGCTTCTGCTGATAATTTACTCACCTCCATGTCATCCAAGATGTCCATGTCTTTCTTTCTTCGGTCAAAAAGAAATTAAGCTTTTTAATTAAAACATTCTGGGATTTTTCTCCATACTGTATAATGCACTTTAATGGTAACCAAACAGTTCAAGGTCCAAAAGAGAGTTTCAGTGCAAACTGCAAACTGTTCAAAGGGCTTTAAACGATTCCAGACGATGAATAAGGGCTTATCAAGCAAAACGATCGCTCATTTAAAAAAATAAAAAATAACAAAGTTTAAGTTTTAACTCTCCTGTTCGAACTCGTTCATCAAAACTAACGAATCTTTTTCCGAGTCAGTTCGTTCATTGAATGAACCAAATGACTCATGACTCAAGCGATCGTTTCGCTTGATAAGACCCTTATTCATCGTCTGGAATCGTTTAAAGCCCTTTGAACAGTTCTTGGTGAATTTTCAAACTTCTTACCGACCCCAAACTCTCGAATGGAAGTGTATATATTATAATTTTTTGTATATTAAATTCATATAAATCTTGCAAATTATGGGCTCAATATTTTCGGTAAAAAATTTGTTTGCATATTAATATAATATTATACAAGACTAATAAGTTTTACCCATTTCAATCACCATTTTGCATTCAACAGTTGGCATGATTAAAATTTTAAATACAAAATTTTAATTATCAAAAACTCAATAATAATTGCATGTGAGCAAGCAATGGGGAAGTTTATATATATCATTGCTCACTTGGGCAAAATACATATGAGGGAAAAAAAATCAATCAAAACTCGCATTATCAAAATAAATGTATTTTGTATGGACAGAACATATTAAATCAAAGAATGCAAATGATATTCTAATTGTTCATGACAGTCTGATTTGTAAACTTGGCTCTGAAAGTAAGACACAGAAAGCTATTTCGATGGATTCCAGCCCAGCATTGCGGCCAGCAAGTGTGTGGTTTCTGAGGTGTACAAATATCAGTGGACCAACAAAGATTGGCCTTGTTTTGCTCTAAGCTTGCCAGCAGCTCCTGTTAAACAGAGAAGTGCTATCTGTGGTCAAGGCATGAAGACGATAAGACATCAATTACTGAGCCATTAACATCCAACGAGAGATAAAGCATTATTATCTTAAAATGCTGCCCTCTCATTTGTGGGCAGGTCTACTCTAATTATGGCGTTCAGTCTAATAGATAGTCACTTACTTCTCTAGTACTGGAGGGAACAAACACTGTACGGCTGGGATTCTTATATAAGATGCATTCATGTTGTTCACCAAAAAAAATCAATAGTCTGAAACCATTGGAAAACACAAAAGTACATTAATATCCACCTCCAAAAAGCACTATTAAAGGATCCTACAAATCCTCTGATGTCAAGTAATAGCTTGGTGAAATGTCTCATTTGCACTTGTGTGCATTGAGGCAGGACAACTCAAGTCATGGCATGCAGAGTTTGACTTCAGCAATCCCATAAATCATGTGTGCGAATAACAACTTATTTTTTTGGCCTGCCCCACGCAAATGATGTTGTATGACTTCAGAAGACTTGGAATATAGTGCACATTGAAGCTTAATGGAAAACACAAAACCATTTTTCATGGACTGGTTAATTTTAAGATGTTAGGCTGTTTGTTCTTTCTGACTGTATAGAAAACATCCAAAATGCACATTTAAGTGTTTATTTTATTACACTATTAGCGTCTGTAGATTTCAAATACAATACATTATGTTTAAATGCCATGCGTCCTGCACTGAGCCAGACATTCACTTTCAGTACATAGCACGAACTTTCTTCTACATTATGAAGGTTTTTACAGAAGGGTTTGTTCAAATATCATTCACCAGATTTGTATAACATTTTATTCCTAAAACCATGATGAACTTTTTTTTTTTTTTTTTGGACTGTTAACATTCTCTGATTTATGGAGTAATAAAAAAGAGATATCCCAAAAAAAATATGAAAGAAAATGAAACAGTTGCCCAGCAAAACACAACGCAACTTCAACATCAAACATACTGTACTAAGCTGACAACACAACAGAAACAAGCCACAACACAACTAAAATGGTCCAAACGGGGCCTATATATATATATATATATATGTGTGTGTGTGTGTGTACTTGTGATAAGGCTATAATTATCACAAATAATTAATATAATTGTTATATTTATCTTCTACTTACAGTACACGTGAAGTTCCTCTTTAATAACACGCAACTTTAATTTAATTTTATTTTTAATTAAGCTCTAGACTTGATTAAGATGAGGTATTTAATGCAGGGTCTAGTGATCTAACAAAATTAGATGTTTTAACAGTTTTTGTTGTACCAATATATTTTTATGGACCCTTGAATTTCCAATGGGGCATTGCATTATCGTTCAGTTCATTTTGCCGTGCCGTTTCTCAACGCATTCTCACCCCAAGGCGTCACCTTTGACCATGCTTCAATATTTGACGTTTTAGGCGCCCTTTAGCGTCACTTACATGACGCGATCCTACGGCGTCATCTAACTGTCGCTAAAGGAAAGCATCAGTTAGAGGACGCGGTTAGGTTTAGGTGTGGGGTGGGGGTAGGGTACACGCGATCCTAGGGCGTCATCTAACTGACGCTAAAGGGCGCCTAAAGCATCAGACATTGAAGCATGTCCAAATGCTTCCCAAGGCGTCAGTTAAGTGACGCCTTGGGGGTGAGAATGGGCTGCTTTCTATGGAGGTGTGTTAAAGCTAAACATGCAATCTTAACTAGAGGCAATGAACTAACAAACTCTAATATTGAACAGTTTTTACAGTTCCAATATATATATATATATTATGAACCCTTACCCTATGGGCTAATACATTTAGAGGCATCTTTTGCGCAATTAGCCCATTATAAGGGGCTGTTTCTAAGCTGCCAGAGGGTGTGTTAAAGTTAGCATGCAGGCTTTATACTAGTGGCAATGGTCTAACAAAATCCACATTTTTACAATACTAATGCTTTTTTTGTTTGTTTGTTTGTTTTTTGCATATACTATTACCGTTAAATTCAATTCACACCGCTGTTTCTTAGCCATGTAAAGGCTTCATAATAGAGTAATGTTTTCCACATTTTAAGCTTTAACTGTACCAGACATTGTATATGACACTTTACATTTGCATAGCTATAGATTACTTGAGTAAATCCATAAATCAATACATGCAGTTATTAAAGAAAATGGTACTAGTAAAAACTTTGGAACATTTGGAAATTTCAGGAAGTTTGGGGGAAATACTGTAATGCACATCCAAACTGTATTCAACTTCTTCAATATTTAGTTTTTAAAATACTTCAGAATTTAGCGTAATAGCTGCTTAATCCAGCAAAAAGTCAGCGAAGGAATGGCAGTGTTACGCGACGCAAGTTCTCTGTTCTCGGTCTATTAGTACCAGTCATTCTCTCCTCTGACAATGTCAGCCAGTCCTGTTGGCATGAGCTCCAGCACAAAGGCATAATGTCTGGCTGCTTATCATGTCTCTAGAGTCGGTCCTCTGGCCGCAGTCGCTCAATGGAGATGTTTGACTGTGTGATAGGCATCTAAATTCATTTGCAAATGTGCCCTTTCCATTCAGGAGTCCTAATGACTGAAAACAGGCTCTCAAGCATGCAGACGTGGGCAGTGTGTTCAAAACTTTATATCAGGATTTTATAACTTTCTTGATTTTTTTTTCCTCAAAGAAGCTTCCAAAAAAAGTGTTAGAGATTATAAAAAAAGAAATATGAAGCAGCACAATGTTTTCAACATTGATAATAATAATAAATGTTTTTTGAGCAGCAAATCTATGGGGTTAGATTTCGGTCACAATTCTGCGTGCGCAAGATCACATTTTGAGCATGCAAAAGGGCAAAAAAAAAAAGAGTTTTGCGGAGAAATGTTCGTCTCACAGATAAGAAAATATTTTGAGTGAACGAAAATCAACTTTGCATTTAAAATAAGTATTTGGATGTGCATGTTCTCTTTCGCAAGTGCAAAGTTTCACTTTCATGCTCCTCTCATACCAGCCCTGAGCGCTCTCTAAGCGCTTGCTCAACACAACCCAGCATTAATATGACATAATTCCAGCCTGGCTTAACAACCAATCACAAGACTCCCTGCATCACCGACAGCAGAAGAGAATAAATACATTAAGGAAGAGATATTTATTTAATGGCTTGAATATTTTAATTTAAAGGGATAGTTCACTTTGAATTAATTTTTGGTATGTTTTAGCTTACCTCAAGGGCATCCAAGATGTAGATTCAATTTTGATATTTTTAGGTCAAACCGTTGTCTATCAGTCATATAATGGAGGTCTATGGTCACCACCTCAAAGAGCATGCACAGAGAAGTCCAAATTAAACATGATTTAATGACTCATAAATGTAAGTACACATTGATGGCCTGATAAAATGATATGAAAATATATTTTATATATATATGAAGAGTTCAGATGCAAAAGCCTCTAAGTGCCATTTGAAATTTTCTTCTAGAATGATCATTTTTGTCAAGCTTGTATATTTAAGTTCATTAATTTCACTTGGGGATGAAGATTACCCATGAATTGTCATTTAAGTGAAATTACTGAACTTAAATATACAAGCTTGATAAAAATTATCATTCTAGAGGAAAATTTCAAATGGCACTTAGAGGCTTTTGCATCTGAACTCTTCATATATATAATTCAATTTGAAAAATAGCCAAATACTGATAAATATTCAAATTATCACTATATTCAAATATTCAAATTAAAAAAAATAATTGGAGGAAATAAATCTTTCTTCATCCTCTTTCCAAGAGTCTCCTTTTAAAAACATAAAACATCCAACCAACCCCAAACCTATAATTGGTATATATAGTATATGTAGCATGTGGCGTCTCATAAAGGGGCATAAAACACTGCCAGGTGATGCCAGGGGCAGTTATAGGGGCTTTGGGATCTGGCCTCTTGACCAGTGGTTTGTATTAGTTTACACCCCTCTTAAAGGTGGCAGCCTATTTCTGCTTGCCCTATTTAAAGAAAGGACTGGTCAAGAGGCTGGCAGACTTTATAGCCTGTCATCTCAAATGGCTTCAGCTTAGAACATAGTAGAATTTAAATGTGTGCTAAACTGACTAGAGCTCCTAAAATATGACCCCAGGGATATTAAAAATAACACAACGATGCAGTCTCGACAGTTTTAAAAGTATTTTTTGGATTGCAATAATCTAAACACACTCTTGTCGAATAGATAAACATACCGCATGGGTGTTTTGGAAGATAAAATTATTTATAGTCGTAGCTGTTTTTGACATTGTGATTGGACAGGAATGGTCTGATTGTCTCCTCGCTGCATGAATTGCACAATTCTCAGCCAACGCCTGGAATATTTTACAAAAGGCCACTGGAAGTCGACGAGGGAAATGGATGCTTGGGACTCAGGGTAGTGCGGTGTGTGTGACTGTGGTCAAATTCCCACAGGCAAACTCTGTGTGTTCTCTATTCAATACTGGGATTGTACCAGCCTCCAGACCGCCCGCAGTACTTTCTGTGATACATCACACAGTAACACAAGGCAAGATCTGGTTGAAAAATCACCATTTTTAGTCTGATTAACTGGTGCTGATGAACTTATTCTCCTACTTTCTAACCATTCACGCAATGACATGGCAAAATATATAAATAAATAAATAAATAAATAAATAGCTCAAATCATTACATTTTTGAACGACCATAACTGTTCCAGGTTCAACAACGGTATATTGACAGCATTAGGGGATCCAAACTTTTCTGAAGAGACCATGTCCACTGGAAGCCGGTGTTTTCCCTATCCTCGTTCAAAAAAAAAATAATCCGTAAACATGGTGTAATCTCAAGAAATATCTGCGTACACACGAAACCACTGAAACCGACTGAAAACGGTGTAGTATATATGCCAGACCAGCATGGGGCGCTGTAATTCTGCCACAGAGATACACTGTACACGGAGAAGAAGACTTTGAGCATGCGTATAACCTTGCGCGCTGTACACGAACCAAGAAGAAGAAGACGAAGATGGCGTGTGACGCAGCCGACACGTAATGTGATGACATCATCGTTTCACAAACTATACGGATTGGCTGTACACACGAAACTGCAAGGGTGTCGTTTTCAGATTTATCCACTTTGGGACCCTCACTCTCCCAAAATGCCGGATCCGTGTGGACGAAACGCCGATACGATTAAAAAAATATACGTATACAGCGAAACGTGTCTTCGTGTGGATGGGCCCTTGATGGCTTTATATGGTTTACCACTGTTGGCTACTATAAACCATATAAAGTGATAGAGTCTGTTCAGAAAATTTTGGACTAAACCTCTCAATATGGATTAGTTTTACGATCTCTTTATGACATTTTTGAAGAGTCAAAGTGTCAGTAGCGTAGCTGTCAAAAGAGGGTCAGAAAGATCTTAGTCTAGCTATGTGAGACTTGTTGCCATTTGACAACCCAAGCATGGTTGGAGAAGACTTTATTATTTTGTCACTACAACATTTTATAACGAATAAAGTAAAAAAAAATAAAGCAGTCTATGATGAAAAAAAAAAAGTGTAACTTGATGTTAAACTAAAACCTCGACAGAATTCCATATATATCCTCGTTGAATTCCTCGCTTGGACTTTCCCTCTCCAGAGAGCTGACCCACCAAATGAGGATGTCTCAAAATCAGACAACAAATCACATGTTTGAGGAGCAGAAGCACACCACAAGTCAAAATAAGGAGGCTCGTAGCTTAGGCCACAAGGGTGTGAGGACAATTCCAGTGACACAGCGGTGTGCGTGTGTGAACTCTACTCGACCTTGTGATTTGTTTAAGAGATTTGTTTTCATCTGATTAAATCAGTCTCTGTCACACGCACGGATTATCACAGTCGTGTACACAAACAGCTCTGTCACCAAACGTTAATACAGCCAGAATGCTGATGAATTGATGTCGGACTGACAGATGACACGGACTCTATGTGAACTCAGAGTGACCAGACTAAGTGTCATGAAACCTTGTACTCTAGACTGATCTGGCAACATCGAGCACAGGAGACTCGACTCACAACTCATTTCAATAGAGTTTAGTGAAAGAAAATTGCTAAGCTAGCAATACTGTAGAGTGCAACAACTTCGATCGATGGTATTTGCTTCGTGTTGAAGCCAGCATTATTTCAGCTTATTTTTTAAAAATAATTGTTTAACTGTGGAAAAACTACATTACCCATGATGCAGCACAGACAATTCCACCAATCAGAGACTCAAAACAAGCAAACGCATGCCGCCCACTCTAATGAAGCGCTGCGAGTTTGTAGCTGGTTGTACGAGGCTTTAACAAAGACTTTATTTGAATCCCTATGGAAATGGGAGATATATTTCTAGAACCAATTCCACTGAAAAACCTGGTTAAATAAAGGTGAAATAAAAATAATAAAATAAAAAGGGGGCGGGCACTGTTGCAATCTATATTCATAAAAAATAAAAAAAACAGAGGAGTGGCTTCTTAGTGAAGTTAATGTCAATTGACAGCAATTAACACTAAAATTGTTGCAATAAATAATTAAAAATACAATAAATACATATATAGCATATTAATTATAAATGATGGATGTGAAATGTGAAACTGGGATATTTGAATTTGTCTGAAGCAAAAATAGAACTGCTTTACTACTATTCTGGCTTCACTGTGGGGAAAATCGAATCATTTCCATTCATTCGTTGAAAATGAGAGTAGAGATTCACTCACCTTCCATGGAATCTTCACAGCGCTGGTTGAAGTTCTCGTAAGAATCCCAGCGAATCAGAGGATCTTGGGTATTGTAGTCCACAGAAACACAAGGCCCGTTCTCAAGGTGGTCCATTCCTATGACAGAACATCTACAGTCAGAAGCTTCTGGGCTCCGTATATATGCGCTATTTACAGTATTTATGTGATTTTGTATTAGCTGAAAATGAACGACAATAAATTGAATTCTTGCCTTGGATTTTTTCTGGACCGAAAGAAAATACAAATTCCACTTTTCCATATTCAGGAAATCTGTCATCTGAAAAAAAAAAGAAATGGAATGAACTTTTTTTACATCAAAATTTGGCATTTTTTTACATCAAGGGCTAACAGTTCAGTTATTATCAATAAAAATGGTCACTTTGGGTGAAAAATGTCGTCCTGTGTTCCGTCCATAGACACTAGACGTCCACTTGGGGTTCTAAGCATGCGTCAAAACCGCCGCCATCTTGGAACAGGGGTCCTTTCAATAGGAAGTAGCTAGGTAAAGCTGCTATCTCTGCTTTTACTTCGAATTCATTGATGGTGGTGGACTTTTGTGCAGCGTATGATGTTCACGGATGAAATCTGAACTAGGAAGCATGTTTTTTTTTTTCAATTCCTTTTTTTTTCTGGAATCAATGATAAATACATGTCTGACCATTGGAACAAAACAAAACAAAAAAAACAAAACGAGAAAAATCGCATTCATGATGATTTATAGTGATTTTATTTCCGTTAGACCTGTGTCTACATTGACGCTGATGCATTAAAGTAGAGGGGCTCCCCTGTTTCAAGATGGCGGCTCTATTGATGCTTCGTTCAAATGAACTGCCGTAGCCAAGGTGACGTCTAGTGTATATGTCTATGTTTTCCGTCTTTTAAACTTCTCCTCAACATGCATACAGTGTAAATAAAATAGTTGCATCAATGAAATGATAGTAAAGTTAGTCCACGGCCACGCCCCCGTGCTATTGGTACCGCCCACGGCGCAAATTACAAGACGGAAATGAAAAAAATCTGTTAGATTTCATTTATTCAAATGTTTGTTTCTGAAGTCACAATTTAGCAGAAGTAAAATTGAAAAAAATGGAGAAAAAAGCAACTACCCATTGATTATGTAACTGGAAAAACAAGAAAAATGAATGTCTGGTTCCAATTTTTACATTTGCATTGTATTGTCTGTAAATTGAATTGTGGGCGTTACGCGGATCCTCCTCAATACAAAATAAAAAATATAACCATGAAACCAACCAAATCTAGTCTCAGACAAAAGTCTGACTATGCATGACCAAATCAAAGCAAATCCAGCGTACCTTTAAACGTTTCATCAAGCTCATCTTTGCCAAAGACGATGCCCACGTCATGAACAGCACACGTGTGAAACTGCACTCTGAATATGACATCCCGGGACGGGCTGCGGAAGCGTTTGTGATAGCACTTGAGCTGTGGAGGACATGACAAAACACACACACAACAGGTCAAACACACAGAGACTGAAAAACAGTACAACAAATCTGCGTTAGGGGAGTAATCTGAACTTCCACTAAACGTTATTTTGACTTCTCCAAGTAAGAAAGAAAGTAAGAAAATAAACAAAGAAGTCAGTTATCAAGCTAAATATTTACTAAAATTATATTGGTTAACTTGAAGGCGTGTGCATAAGACTAACAAGACACCTTTATAATCATGACATGACATATGTTATGGATATGAAGGAAGTTTTATGTATGTTTGTGACAACTGTCATTGTCATTCGCTCAATTATGACATTTGTACTGCAAATATGACATTGTTTGAGATGTCTTTGTTATGACATCTTGACATTACTAAGACAACACAACCTGTCATAAACATGACATAGCAGATCAATTATCAAACTTAAAGGAATACTCCACATTTTTTGGGAAATAGGCTCATTTTACCACTCCCCCAGAGTTAAACAGTTGGGTTTTACCGTTTTCAAATCCATTCAGCCCATTTTCTGATATTTGAATATCAGTAACCAGACAGTTTCTGGTCTCATTGACTTCCATAGTTATATTTTTTTCCTACTATGGAAGTCAATGAGACCAGAAACTGTCTGGTTACTGATATTCTTCTAAATATTAAAAAAAAAACGGCTGAATACATTCGAAAACGGTAAAACCCAACTGTTTAACTCTGGGGGAGTGGTAAAATGAGCCTAGTTCCAAAAAAAGTGGAGTATCCCTTTACGAAACCACCTAGCTTTATTGGTTAACATTACATTAAACTGTCAGGTGGTTGGTTTTGACATTGGATGTCATGAAGCCATTATAACTCTTTAATAACAAATTCATAGAAACATATCAATGCTTTGCTGGATTGACAGGCAGAAATATGAGACTGGCATTATTGTCATGTTGTCTGAAGCATAAACACAATTGTTTTGTACCACTTTTCAAGGTGGACGACTTTGTGGTTTTGCATTGCCAGTGTAACTTGCTTCACTTAAACTTGCAACCACGATTTATGCTTCTTTGTTCAGAAATTATTTTCTGTGGTAATCGACATGGCACAAGTTGTATTGAACTTGTATTGAACCCAGAACATTCCTTTAAGAGCATGGCAAATCACTCAAATGCAATCTTGCGTCAACACACGCACAACTCTGCACAGAAAGTTCTATTCATGGGCTTGGAACGGATTGTTTGAGAGGTTTTGGATGCTGGTCGCCTCGCCTTCCCATGTTGCAGCAGAGCCAGAGATGTCAGTATAGCGAAAGTATGTAAAACAACAGAGCCTCTCCAAAACCCAGACAAGGACATTAAAATGTCCTCACTGGCCACTGAGGAAACTGTATCCCTCGTTCTGTAGCCCAAAATAACTATAATTAACCTACTTAACTTAGGGCATATGGACGTAAAATGGACAGCTTTTCAGTTCGGAGAGTGAAAGAAAACAAACACGACCAAATTGAGGAAGATGGGGGCTGGCAAAGCATTCTGCGGTTTTCCCAAACTGCAGCAGAGACTCAGTCGCACACATGGGGGGTCCCGCCACGGAAAAAGCGCATCTCAGTCATTCACAATCAGCAAAATGAAGCTTTTAAAAACAAAGCATTTATCTGAGAATACTAAAAACAAATGATGTCGGCAATGCAAATTTGTTCAACTTTGATTTCTTCCTAAATTTCGCTCAAATTATGCTGATAATATCAGTAATCAACTCACTTATGATTTTTTTTTTAGTCTAACACCTACATTGATCTATGATCTGCTTTGGCCAAAGCTCAACGCTGCAGTTTTGGCTCTAAAGATGTCCTCTATAGATCAGCTCTGATTGATTTCAGAGAGAGTGCTCCTCTATGAGCACAGCATTATGATAAAGCACTCAGCTCGTTTTGGCTTTCTCTTCCAAAAAAGCTTTCTGGGGTTAAATGCAAAGAAAAAAAAATCTATGCAGAGAAAAGTGTCTCTCGTCAGGAATAAATGTGTGATGGATGAGCCTCTAGACATCCTGCTTTATTATTGGCGTGTGTGGCTCTGGGAAATGCCCATAAATGGAGGAAAAACCTGTGCCAGATTTAACCCCACAAGTCAAAAGCAATATGAAAGTACATTTTACATAGATACAATTATAGGTCCATAAGATTTGTTGGTATTGTGACATTAATCACACAATAATTATGAATATTTTCCTAATTGTTTTACTTTAGAGATTTTTTTTTTATTATTATTCCCATTATTCTCAGTGATGATGACTCCCATTACTGTTACAGAGTTATTGGGAATTAGAAATTTACTTTAACTCTATTAGTGAAAATGTAAGATTGTATTATATTGTCTTTTTTTTTAAATAACGTACACGGTAATATTTTTATTATTATTATTATAAATCATTATTCTTAACTGTAAAAATATATTTTCATGATTTGTAATCACAACATTTTTTCTTTTGTCAAATCAACTTAAATAATTTATGTACTTCAGATAACATAATATTTTGAGTTTCTGATGCTTAAATCAATCTTCTTCATTGTATTAACTAATTTTTTCCAGTTCAATGAACTTAAAATTAAGGCAACCAGGTTACTTCATTTTTTAAGTTAAACCAACAATATTTTTTACAGTGTTGCTATGATTATTTTTATATGGTTTGATCTTGTTTTGTCGGTTTATGTGCAACATGCTGATTATTATCATTTAAAAAATATATATATATTAAGGAAGTACAGCAAAAAAATACCATTGTGTAAAATAAAAAAAATAACAAATACAATAAAAAACAAAAAACAAAATAAAATGTGAATATATAATTTAATATATCTTAACAGTCATGGAAATAATGTCAGAATTTTATGGTTCGAAAATAAGCTTCATTTTCTTTATATAAAAATGAGGATTCTTTTGAATTAGGCTTGACATGTGACCAAGGCATGTTTCTGACAGGTTTTGTGAGATTCATTCTTACCAGAATGTCTCCTTTCAGGAGCAGGCCGGGTTCGATGGTGATGCAGATGCTGGTCTGACTGTCTCCTTGGACGTTACTGCAAATACCAGTCGGACACACACCCGTTAACCTCAAACAACCTCACATTAAAAACACAAACATGAGCCTAAACATACGAGTTAGTAATGCTTGACATATTTCTATTTGTATTGAACTGAAAGGGTCATCTCTACTGGTAACAACAAAGCTGTAGTCTGAGCATGGAGGAAGCTACAGGGGCCGAGTTCAGTGATGTATGGGAAAAGCACATGCGGGCTACTCAGAGTGTGTGAGAGTGTGTGTGTGATTCAGAAGCCCCCAACCCCCAAAGACCGAGATCCGCCTGTGATTGGACGCCCTGAACGCTGGGCTACATGCCAGGGAAGCATGAGCAATACCGTGTAGGAAAACATGGGGTGTTTCTTACTAGATCCCAGATGTGTAGACGGGCTGCATGGCCTGGTAGATCTTGAGGAAAGGGCGGCAACCTGAGAAACCATGAGAGAGAACAAAAACAAAATGTTAGCAGAGCTCTAAAAGTGGAATATCTAAAAGGTCTTCGTCGTGGAAAAGAAATGCTCTCTCTAACTCTCTCAGGCCCTGTTTATTCTAATTATATTAACATGCGTCCCAGATGATCCCATCACAAGCAGAGGCAAGATTTTATGATGTTTATAGAATATTTTAGGGTATTTACTCGGTCTCCAATGTGTCTCCTGAAACTACTTGCGATCTTGAGAAGGATCAAATGACTTGTGATAGTTTTCTAAATATTTTTATTTGGCTATTTTTTACAAGCAATTTTTCTCAAAGTTTGACAGGTGGTGAACAATTTAAAAATATATAACTAAAACTCCTAATAAAACTTGTTTACTTTAAAAAAAATAATTTATAATATGAATTTCACAACGATGAAGCATTATAAAAATTAAATAAATATAAAATATAATTTTTTTAAATAATACATTTGTTTTATTTTCTAAATAAAATGTAAATTACACACACACACACACACACACATATATATATATATATATATATATATCACAAGAGGTTATATATATATATATATATATATATATATATATTTGGTAAAATATGGACAAACACAGATGTTGGGTTAAAAATGTAATTTAAACATTTAACCCAATGGCTGAGTTTGTCCATATTTTACCCAAAGATGGGTTAAAACAACCCAGCCTTTTAGAGTATATATATATATAATATATATATATACATACACTGGTGGTGGGTGAGGAGAGACCCTGACATGATTGTAAAGCGCTTTGGGTGTACAGTACATATGAAAAGCGCTATATAAATGCCTCATTCATTCATATATATATATATATATATATATATATATATATATATATATGATAGCCAACTGGGTGAACTACCTATTTCAAAATAATCGTAATTTGATTAATCAGTCAACTCGAATAATTTGATGTTGGAGCTTTTTGTCAATGATATATATATACACAGTATATATATATATATATATATGTATATATATATAAATCAGTGGACACCTTAAAAGTCTTTACGGTCCAGCATTTTAAGAACACCACACATATCATGTTTGGGAGGATAGATTTGATTATACTACAAATGTGATGTGGTCACATGTTTGTCTGACTACGCCCGACTGTGGTTTCATTGATCAGATTCTGGACCCCGTCTACAGCTGTATTTAGCGCTGACCTCTTGTGATCGGATCACCCGAGACGTGTGTAATAGAGCAGCGTGTTGTCAGTCTGACAGGAAGGTGTCAAAAGCAGCAGGACTGGAGACGGACCCCAGAAACCTGCCTTCAACACCTCCGGGAGTCACTGACAGATGGCCCACAGCCAGAGCGTTTCAGCTCACCTCCTTTGGACTCGAAGTTTGGGATCCCGTGCATGATCACATGGTGCAGAAACAGGGGCTTGTTGTTGATCTTGATGTGGCCGGAGAGCAGACCGCTGAAGTACTGCACGTACCTAGATCAAAACACAAGATTATCAGAAATAAACTACAACTAGTGGACAACAGACAACTGGGGAGGACTAAGTGCGTACTAGAGATGTCAAATATATATATATATATATGAAGAGTTCAGATGCAAAAGCCTCTAAGTGCCATTTGAAATTTTCTTCTAGAATGATCATTTTTATCAAGCTTGTATATTTAAATTCAGTAATTTCACTTAAATTGCAAATTGTCATTTAAGTGAAATCACTGAACTTGAATATATAAGCTTGATAAAAATGAAAAAATAAAATTTCAAATGGCACTTAGAGGCTTTTGCATCTGAACTCTTCATATATACTGTATAGTAATACTTAAGTTAGTCGATCAAGGCATTAGCATTAATGCATGACCTAACAATACCTTTACAACATTTATTAATCTAGGTTAACGTTAATTTCTACATATCCTGATGCATTTTTTAAATTTTATTTTAAAGTAAAATTACCATTAGTTAAATGTTAACAAATGAAACGGTATTTCAGTTACCATATACACTATATGTTTTAAAAAAAGAAATGTCTAGAAAAATAAGAATAATTAATATTTACTAAATATTTTGTATATTTTTAAATAAAGGACCTATTGGACATCATGTAAGTTTTTGCAGCCCGTTCTCATCCCAAGCAGTGATGCGCGGGTCAATGTATAAACAACCCGCAACCGACCGACGTTTTCAGCTACCCGCCCGCAACTCGGACCGCAAAAAAAAGTAAAAAACATTGTACCTGACCCGCTTCCTGGCCGCATTTTTTAAAAGTAGTAAATAAATGCTCATCGGAGCGTTATTGGGCCATAGACGTGTAACAACACAGCATCGCAAGAAGACGTAGGCCTACACATAACAAAGGCAAAGCCAGCACTTTGGTCATCATCTTTCATTATTTCAGTAAATGTCTCCCACACTTTTACTCTTTCTATTTGTGTATTTGCGGAGCTTCCACTCCCCAGTCTTCACCTTTTCTCTTGCCGCCTCCATCTCTCTGCAGACTGTAGTGATCGTAGACATGGCCGGTTCGTGAACGAATCGTTCTTTTTAGTGAACCGGTCGAACCAGTACACTCGAACTGAATCGTTCGAAACAGTTCGCGTCTTGCGTCAGTGCTGATCCACAAGTTACTAAAGTTACTCACTTTCAGACATGCCTGACAGTCGCCTACGAATCGAAATAAATCAATATCCAAAATTATATTTTACTCCAGTAACTCCAACAGTTCACTGAACCGAGACATGTTGGTGCCACTGTTGAGAGAAGTGATGAACACGAGCAGCTGATACTGCGTATACCGAACGCACAAGGACAGCGGTTCTCCAATCACTAGTAAAGAACCGAGAACTGTTTAGACTGAGCTTGTGTATTATCTTCGTGCCAGTTATTCAGCAAATAATGTGTAGGGCTGTATATTTCATCAAAAATTGTGTCTAGTACTATATACAGATGTTTAATAGGCATCTTTTTTCAAACGACCCGACCGACCGCGACCCGAATATCATTAAAAACATTTTTGGATGACCCGTAACTGCGGGTAACCGCGGGTGACCGCAGGCACCCGCTCATTTCGGATCAACCCGCGCATCACTGATCCCAAGGCGTCATATACTGACGCTTTTGCCAAAGCGTAGACATCCAACACACATGGCACCCTTTAGCGTCAATATGAGACGCAGATATATATGGGCCAGAAGGCGCCTCCTAGTGGTCTAACCCTAACCCTACCCCAGACCTAAACCTACCATAACCGAAGCGTGTTATATTGACGCTAAAGGGTGCCATGTGCGTTGGATGTCTACGCTTTGGCAAAAGTGTCAGTATATGATGCCTTGGGATGACAATGCGTTGGTTTTTGCTGTGGTATAAATTTATCGCTACTGAATTTATCGTGACAACCATCCGTTTAAGAAACACAGATCCACCTGTTGTATAATCTTGCCAAGTGTGTGAAAGTCTCAGGTTTCCAGCAAAAGACATATTCATGTGAGTGTGTATTACATAACATACTATCTAAACACTGTTGTCAACACCATTTAGGGTCATAAGACGGATTCATCTGCGTTTTGCTGCGTTTCCAAACCCTTAGCACAGATGTCAGATTTTATAAACAGGAAAAAGCATTTTTTTCTTCTTGAACGTTGAGGTTGTGTCTCTGGAGAGGGACAGTGACCAGTGTTTCTGCATCTTCCTGGCAGATCGCCCGAGTCCTGGTTTCCCATGAACATTCAGTTGTT
The DNA here is from genome assembly GCF_016745375.1 of Pimephales promelas. The sequence goes on along the minus strand of NW_024121277.1, from coordinate 3,799,751 downwards.
CCAGGGCCCCTCAATTCCAGAAATCACAAGCTTCTTCTTTAGTCCTGGAGCAAGCTCTTGACATGACTCTGCTTTTCCATTTTCCATGAAGGGAGCACAAGTATGTGCCCCAATGAAATCTAGTTTTAATGAAGCCTGAAGTGCCAGTGCTTCCATATACAGATGGCATGCTTGATTCTGTAAAAGCAGCACATCCGTGGCCAAGTGTTCCCTTATGAGGCATAAATGGGTGTGTGTACAGGCATGTGCTCCAGTGTACACGTTTATCAGCGTAACTGTACATCGGGATCCAAACATCATTGAAACTAGTGGAAAAACATTATTTTCTATAATATAATGCAAATGATATAATCACCATTGCAATCTGAGTGAAAGGCTGAACTGGAAAGCACTGGAGCTGACATGACCATTCCAGATAACATCTGTTCAAAGAACGTCACGTGATCATACTCCTCATTTCACTTATTTAAATGGGACCTAGTTCAAAGTCTTGATTTTGTTTTAGGGGTCTATTAGAATAGGTTTTCATCATTCAACATTTTTCACATTTGAGTGCTCATCACAGAACAGAGCAAGGCGACCATTTGAGCTTATAAAACTCAAACTTTGTTACTTTTTTTTTTTTAAATAAGCGATCGTTTCGCTTGATAAGACCCTTATTCGTCATCTGGAATCGTTTAAAGCCCTTTGAACAGTTTGCAGTTTGCACTGAAACTGTCTTTTGGACCTTGAACCGTTTGGTTCCCATTGAAGTCCATTATATGGAGAAAAATCCTGGAATGTTTTCATTTCATTTCATTCCAGAATTAAACCCTTAGTTTCTTTTCGACTGAAGAAAGAAAGACATGGACATCTTGGATGACATGGGGGTGAGTAAGTTATCAGCAAAATTTTTTTTTTTTTTTTTTTTTAAAGTGAACTACTCCTTTAAACACAGCATTTTAACAACTTTTGCAACATTATAAATGTATTTACAGTCACTTTCAATCAAAGTGCGCCCTTGCAAAAGTATGAATTTCTTTAATATCTTTAAATCTTGCTGACTCAAACTTTTATTATATTTTCAGTATTAGCAATCACATTGAATTGGATTGCAACTGCAGCAATAGCTTGAGGACATCTGATCTGAGACCTGGTTGTAGTGAGATATGTGATTTGCATACAGAATTATAGTGTCTGTAATGAGGCAAGATCAGACATGAGGTGCCCAGAAAGAGATTACCTAACTTTTTTTTCTCATTTTAAGAACACACACTGCCATAGTATATGGTTAGATGAACAACACATAACCCAACTTATCCTAAATAAACTACACAAGCATGATTGGGGTACCGTTATCTAGAGGTGAAGCTCATAAATTTGAACAATGGCTGAATGCTCACAATGAGGGTCAAACTCATAAAGAACAAAGATAAGAGGTCAGATGGGGAAAACAATGCACAACTGACCTTCTCTGGGAAGGCTGACCCACAGGAAGCACTTTATCTTCATAAAACCTCTTCATGGCAAACCTGTCCAGAGCCTGGTCCGCACTGCAGAGAAACAGGAAACACGTTTGGGGAAATTTCTCCGAAACATTGCAAAAAAAGACGGCATATTCTTAATGAGGATCTTTGTCTAGTTTTCCGGTGAAAGTATCTAAATTGCTTCTTGAATTTACTGGAAGCTTTCTGTTCATAAAAATAGCACTTTTTGCATTAGAGATGAATTTGATCAGCACTTAATTTGAGTCTTGAGACAAATCCTCCTTTGTAAAGTGATGCGTTTTGGCAGCCGCCCCTCCCCGCTCATGTGTTACCTAACGTGTGGCCAGTCTTGTGATGTGGGATTAAGGTCTTTCCATAATAAGTGTTCAGAGGAGCATCTTTAACTCAATAAACACAGACAGTACGCAGTCTGCATGTCTTACCTCGCCGATATGTTGCTGTAATGCATGTACGCAGCCACAACCACCCCTGTTCGACCTCGGTTTCCCTGCATGAAGAGAAGCGGATGGGATTATCAAACAATGCAGTACATTATTTCATGTCTTCACCATATACGTCTAAATATTTAGAATATTTAACATGTTTTCTTTTTTGTTTCTTTTTCAGATGGAAGTCATAATAGTTTGTTGCACACTATGTATGTCACATAAGTGAAATTCTAACATGGAAATACTGTCACAGTCTAAAAAATGCTGGGTTGTTTTAACCCAATTTTGGGTCAAATAAGTACAAACTCAAACATTGGGTTAAAAATGTTATTTTTAAAATGTAACCCAATGGCTGGGTTTGTCAATATTTGACCCAAAATTGGGTTAAAACAACCCAGCATTTTTTTGAGTGCAAGAAAACACACACACACACTTACTAAAATGAAAATGGAAAATATAAAATGTATTCAAAACATTAATAAATACAAAAATACTACACTCTAAAAATTGCTGGGTTGTTTTAACCCAACTTTGGGTCAAATATGGACAAACCCAGCAATTGGGTTACGTTTATTATTTACATTTTCAACCCAATGTTTGGATATGTCCATATTTGACCCAAAGTTGGGTTAAAACAACCTAGCATTTTTAGAGTGTATATTAATGGTAATGACCAAAATAACGGTGAAAATGTACATCACAGCTGCAAAAAAACATGACAGCAAAGTACATGACAGAAATACAACATATTTCATCTATGGTTTGAGTCATTTTGAACACAGTTATGCTCTTTCTGAGTGAACATTTCCACCATCGAGCCATTGCCTCGTCTTTCCACTGTTACAAAGAACAACACAGGTTGCCATAACAATGCAATGTTTATGTTTTCCTGTTAAAAAGGCAGTATATTTGTGTTTATGGCATTTCTGGCCCTTTATAAATCCAGATCACAACCTCTCTTGGCAGTGCTGAAGGACTCATGAAGAGTTTTACGTATGGTAATGGGTAAGATGCACTGAAAGAGTCGGGTGTATTTGAAATTTAAGTGGAAATACAGTGAAATGGCTTTCTGGAAGCACTAGACCATTTCAGGATTGATGAACCAGTGGTCTAGAAGATAACCCACAAACTCCTCACGAGGCTGGTTTCTCACATTTATACTCACGGACAGAATCCCTTTCATTAGAGAGGCATTTAACAATACCGCTATCCTCAAAAACAACATTTTACAATATAACTTCAAAATGCATTGTCATCATTCTAATGTTTATAAGTGGTAACCAACAATGTGACTTAACCAGATCAGAAGGCGATGAAAGAGTAAATTCAAATGAATTGTTTAAGAAAACAGATTAGCTTGAACCTCAAGACTGGGTCAGGCAAGGGCTTTCAAAACAATGGTGAAGTACTAACTTTACAAGTAAATTCAGATATGTTTTCTCACTCTGTAATTGCTTCATAAATCTCACTGTTCAGACCACCATAACCTTTGGGCCCACACCACCCCAGTTTATTAGGAGTAGCATGAGAACGCCATCTACTGACAAAGCACTATGGGTACTATTTACAGTAACTATAGGCCTACTGTGCAGAGAGAAAATTATTATTCAAACAGCAGCTTCAAAACCTAGTGCGCTTCCAAAATCATCAAAACTCTCATGATACCTTGTGAGACTCAAATCACAATAGATCTCAATTACAAGTAACACGTTAGCATTTTGCTAAGCTAACAAAACAATACTTTAATAAGCATTAAAACATGTAACAACTTGTAATACATATATCATTTTTTCTTTTTAAATCAGTATTAAATAACAGACACACACACACACACACACACACAAAAGTCGCTGTTTGGATTTAAATAGACAAATGCTTTAGAGTCGATGATGGAACCATTAATGTTGCGATTAGGCTATTATGTTTCAACCCTGTTATGTGTTTGGCAACAGTTCTTCTAATCCTAATTGATGGAGTGCTTGACTCTTGCATTCCCAATACAAGATCTTGAATACAAAATGATACACCACTTGATGGAAATAACATCCAATTTCCATTAAAGGGATAGTTCACTTTGAAATCAATTATCAGCTTACCTCAAGGGCATCCAAGATGTAGGTGTCTTTGTTTCCGCAGTATTTTCAATTCTGATATTTTTAGGTCAAACCGTTCTTGTCTGTCAGTCATATAATGGAGGTCTATGGTCACCACCTCTGTGACTGTGGTTACAAGAGGTAAAAACGATATAAATACTGTTTGTTTTCTCAAACAAATCGCTGGTTTTGTGTCTTAGGCCATCAATGTGTACTTACATTTATGAGTCATTCAATCATGTTTTATTTGGACTTCTCTGTGCATGCTCTTTGAGGTGGTGACCATAGACCTGCATTATACAGTATGACTGACAGACAAGAACGGTTTGACCTAAAAATGTCAAAATTGAAAATACTGCGGAAACAAAGACACCTACATCTTGGATGCCCTTGAGGTAAGCTAAAACATGCCAAAAATTAATTTCAAAGTGAACGATCCCACAATTTCTGATCAAGATCTTGCATTGACAATGAAAGTGGCTTTGATAAACACCTGGAATAGATTTCTTTGCAGTGCATTATGGGCATTGCCTGTTGCATATATCTTTAGAAGAGCTTTCAAATCATTAGTGCATTTATAATGCTCTCAAATCCAGCTCACTTTTACTTTGTCTTATCACATGCTGAGAACAACAACCAAAACAGTACCTTATTGTGTAAGACCACTACATTGTGACTGTCAGCATTCATCCAAGTGTCCATAGCTTTGCAGATGCTGCAGATCTTATCCAGAGCTGGAGCGTGATGGTCCGGCCAGCCAAAATCCAGAACCTCACCCAAACAAACACACACGAGCATAAGTAAGACCAAAAGAAACCAACATCTCTACAATTAGATAACATAAAACAGTAAACTCAACTTACTTTGGGATTCAGCTTGGAGATATCATATCGCTTTTCACTGAGGTTAAAGAGCTGTAAAATACATTTTTTTTAATAAAAAACTTATTAAATTAACATAAATACAATTTGTAAATTATTTTAATGGGATTTTTTCTACATCTGTGATTGTATTGCAATTACTAAAAAAACTCAAATTAGTACTCAAAGCAGTAACACTATTTCGATAGTCCACTTTACACATTCTAGTAACTATAACTTGTCAACTAACTCTCATTGGAGTATTAGTAGACTGCTTAATAACTACTGATATTTTATTTTGATGATCCCCAACAGACGTTCTTGATTATAAGTAAATTTGTAACTATATGTAAACTTATTCTTTTAACCCGAACTGTCTACTATTACTCAAAAGTTGCAAAGTTACCAATAGTTAGTAGAATGTCTAAAGTGGACTAATCTAAATAAAATGTAACCCTTAAAGCTTAGTTTTGAGGTCTCACCAAGTAGTTATCACCATGTTTAGAGCGTAGCATGGTGGCCACCTCCTTTATGTTAGCGCTGTAGCTCGGTTCTTCTACATTACTGGGGAAGGTCACAGAAATGATGCGTTCTGTAATGTAGACCAGGTCCACCTCATAGTTTTCCTCCATGGCCTGGATCAAACTCAAACTCCTGCAAAAATTAGAAGACCAGATAACGGTAAGAGAACATTAGTAATTAGTGTTGTCAAAAAACTCGGTACTTCGGTACCAAGTCGGTACTAAAAAAAAAAAAAATGTTACGGTACCAGCTTTTCTAGGTACCGAATACCAGGTTAATCCAATTCTAGACGCGCTGTCTGAAAGGTGCACAGTTGCGTCCTCTTCATAACGCTGATGTCTCTCTCTCTCTGAATCCACTTGTTGACACGAAAGGAGGAAAGAGCCACATATGGAAATATTTTATATAAGAGGTATAAGAGATAAGAGGCCGATTACATGCAAATTCGCAATTTCAAATATAGGCGCGAGGCAAGCGCGCTCATAATAAAAACTCGTTGCATAGCAACGACAGACGCCGCGTGAGAGCAAGCGCTTTGGAAAGAATAAGCACGCACAAAAATATAATAAAAAAAAACACGCGCGATATGTGAACGGCCTCTAAAGTGGTTTCGGGGTAGTTTTACTAATACATGAGCACAGTAGTATCCAACCAACACCAGAGTACTGGCAGAACGGGAGAAACACCGGTGCACAGATCTTCTAAGAGCAAATTTATTAAAGGTGCAACAATTGACTAACGTTTCGATGTACAACTACATCTTCATCAGAGTCCTTGGAGAAAATGAGTAATGAAGCCCTTAATAAGGATCATCAACAGGTGTGATTATACGTAAAGGGGGCGTGACTCGCCCAGGGCGCACTCATCCAAGCCAAGGTGCCACACTCAGACAATCATTAAAAAATCATCAAAAAAAAAAAAAAAAAAAAAAACAACATGTATGAAAAGTAAAAATAAGAAACATGTATGGAATCCACATAGTATCAAGGGAACATCTACAACTCACAAAACCATGCACAAACATTTTTTGTTCACAGAAATTACAAAAAGCAAGATAAGTTTAATTCTTCATTTAAACCAAAAGGTTCAAGAGTGTTGAGCGTATGTATCCAGAACGCTTCCCTGCATAGAAGTTTATTAATAATATCACCACCTCTGCATGGGGGTGAAATTTTCTCAATTCCCCAAAACTTCAAAGATGCAGGGGAACCATGATTGGCCTGCTTATAATGCCTTGCCATGGCATAAGTTAAGTTCTGAGTGCGAATTGCTGTTTTGTGCTCAGCTATTCTTAGTTTCAATTGACGTTTTGTTTGACCAATGTACACCAGTCCGCAGGGACACTTTAGCGTGTATATTACGTGAGTGCTGTTACAATTAATAAATGAAGAAATAAAATATTTCTTACCAGTACGTGGATGTGAAAAATCTTTGGTGTTGGTCGAATTGGAGCATTGCGCACAGTTGCCACATTTGTAAAAGCCTAAAGGTGGGCTAGAGAGCCAGGTGGTACTGGTATTGGAGCCCGCGTTGGTATTAGTATCGACGCATCCCTATTTATGTCATTTAATGTCAGTGCCAGATCTAGGCGTATTCTTGCCTTTATAACTCAGCAGTTTTAAAAAGCCTTTTCAAAATTAAATATGAATGCAGTTTTAGATTAAATAAAAGTACAGTCAAATCAAATAAAACATGTTTTTTCTCCTGTAGCCTATAGTTTGGTAATGCTACAATAAGATACCATTTATCAACATTAGCTACTTCACATCAACACATTGAGTGAACAATATATTTTTACAACATTAATTAATGTTTGTAAATGTTATTTAATACAAACACTTGATTGTTCATGTTTGTTCACTTCATTCATTGTGCATTAAATAAATGTTAACGGATTAGAACTTTACAAACAACTTTAAAAATGTGTTAGTGCATACTATTGTTTATTTTAGGTCATTTTATCTAATTTTTTTCTAAAGTGTTTATAATACAAATGTACAGTTTCCATACTTGTAACCGTGATAAACATTTAAATATATGTAAATTTAAACTAAGCTTTGGTACCGAAATTGGTACTGAGAACCGTGAATTTTTACTGGTATTGGTACCGAATACTGAAATTTTGGTACCGTGACAACCATAGCTGTCAACGTTGAACATTGAAAATAAGGGAGTTTTCCCGGATTCCATCCCCAAAATAGGGGATTTTTTTTTACACGATTCTTACCCACAAACTTTAAAAATAAAGCACTAATCCTTAAAAGTCTAGAGAGTTAATAACTAGCCTAGAAGTGTCATTTAAAGAAAAAAAATCTACATTTGGATTCGCGGTGTGTTGCTCTTGCCTTTACGACAACAATTTCAACTATTATCACATCTTCCAAAACCCACAAAATGGGGAATTGGGCTGTCTGTTTATTTCAATTACATTTACACATTTTGTGTAGTTTTAAAGAGCCTATATTTAGCCTGGTGGTGGACCGTCACTCAGAAGACACTCTTGTTATTGTAGCCTATCCCATCTTTATATCCTCCTGAGGCCCAGAATGTTTTTTTTTCCAAAAGTTTTTTCTTCTTCTTCGTGTAATCACATTGTTAAGAGCATAAGAAACAAATAAAAATAAAAAAAAGATATTTTATTCATATGTTATATGACATTAAATTATATATAGGCAAAACTAATGGCAATATAAATCGATTATTAGCCTATAATTATTATTTGTTTAAATTACATTGATATTTGAATTTATGTAAAAACCTTGACTTTCAAACAACAAAATGTAAAATGTAGGCCATTCGAGTACAAAATGACATATAAACATCGTTTCCTATTTTTTATTTATTTTTTTGCCTGGAAACGCTTTCAACGCTTTGCGTGTCGCGTGAAAAAATAGGCGTCAGTTCTAGCACGCACGCGTTTTCTGGAGACGCGCGTGTCACGCGGGCAGTGTGCAAGCTCTAATCTGTAACATGGGAGCCGAAATAAAAAACGGACTCGCCATTGTGTCTCCGGCCAGCGCGCGCCGCCCCATCCGAGGATAAACGACTTCAAGACGAATCAGTCCGAGCTCGTACGTCTCACACAATCAGAGTAAAAATACGGGATATTTTACGGGAAAATACTAAAACGGGAATACAGCGGGAAAAGAGCAAAAATACGTGAGCAAAAATAACATTCACTCAAGCACAGTCTTGTGTCTCACAGTACATGACATCATGAAATCACCATGTTTTTTTTTTTTCAGAAGAATGCCTCACCTCAAACATGTCAGCGCTGAACAGTCTATTAAACACATATCTGATGTTCAGTATGGTTCGAATAAAATATAGTGGGGAAAGATTGATCGCAGAGATAAACAAACGAGATATGAAAATATCCTGCATTCCGTGTGTGCAGCAGGGCAGACCAAAGAAAACAATCACTGGTGAGGCGTAGGTCTGCCAAGGATGTAACCACAATCAGCCCCCATCTCTGACCTCACTTTCTCCTCAGGTCTGGATTTCAAGGCAATCAGAGAGAAGTACAGCAGGAAGACGGCCATCTTTAAATCCAGTGCTCCGTTCCAAAACCTAGTAAGCTTCCTAAGAAGGCAGCATTTTGGTGTGCTCCCAAACTGAAAACTGTTTTAGAGAGTTGGAGAATCCCAGAGTGCATTGTGACTATAAAACACACACAATTGAATGCAATATTTTTTCATACATTGAGCATGTCTAAATGCATTCTGGTATATGCAGTACAGTGGCTTACAAAAGTTTTCAAACCCCTTATTTTTTCCCATTTTGCTATGTGCTTGTCTTAACTGTTAAACTATACACTCTCAGAAAAAAAGGTACAAAAGCTGTCACTGGGGCTGTACCTTTTCAAAAGGTACACTTTTGTACCCAAAGGCTGCATATTGGTACCTTAGTGGTACATATTAGCACCTAAAATGTACATATTAGTACCTAAATGTACATATTAGCACCTAAAATGTACATATTAGGACCTAAAATGGACATATTAGCTCCTGAAATGGACATATTAGTACCGGAAATGTACTGTACATATTAGTACCTAAAATGTACATATTAGTACCTAAGTGTACATATTAGCACCTAAAATGTACATATTAGCACCTAAAATGTACATATTAGCTCCTGAAATTGACATTAGCTCCTGAAATGTACTTAGCACCTAAAATGTACATATCACTTAAAATGTACATATTAGCACCTAAAATGTACATATTGTCACCTAAAATGTACATATTATCACTTAAAATGTACATATTAGCACCTAAAACGGACAAAAGTTTACCTTTTGAAAAGGTACAGCCCCAGTGACAGCTTTTGTACCTTTTTTTCTGAGAGTGTAATTTAGATTAATTGTTTGATTTTTCACATCAATCTGCACTCCATACACCATACTGACAAATCAAAAAACAAATCTGTCCAAATACTGAATTAAGTACTGTACATTGCATACAGTAAGTATTTAAACCCGTAACTCAGTACTTATTTAAAGCACCTTTACAGACTGAAGTTTTTTTGGGACATGACAAGCTTTGCACATCTGCATTTGGGGATTTTCACCTCAGATCCTCTCAAGCTCTGTTAGGTGGACAGTCACATAGATGTTTGATTGGGTTCAAGTCCAGGCTCTGGGTTGGCCACTCAAGGACATTCACAGAGTCTTGCATTGTCTTAGCTATGTGCTTTTGGTCATTGTCCGAGGTTCTGAACGCTCTGGACCAGGTTTTCATTAAGGATATCTCTATATTTTGCTGTGTTGAGCAAGTTCCCCAGTTCCTGCCAATGAAAAAAAGAAAAAGAAAAAGCTGATGCTACCGTCACCACTTGACTTTACTGTTGGGATGGTGTTGTGCAGGTGATGAACAGTGCCTGGTTTTCTCCAGACACGAAACTTACTAATGAGGTTCATCAGACCAGATAAGCTTGTTTTTCACAGTCTGAAAGAGTCCTTTAGGAATGGTTTTGCAAATTCCAAGAGGGTTTTTATGTTGTCCACTGAGGAGAGGTTTGAGTCTGGCCATTCTGCCATAAAGCCCAGATCGCTGGAGTGCTGCAGTGATGTTTGTTCCTTATTCTAGTATCTCTCATCACCATTTATGACCACGGAGCTCAACCAGAGTGACCATCAGCTTGATTACCACTCTACACTCTCAGAAAAAAAGGTACAAAAGCTGTCACTGGGGCTGTACCTTTTCAAAAGGTAAACTTTTGTCCGTTTTAGGTGCTAATATGTACATTTTAAGTGATAATATGTACATTTTAGGTGACAATATGTACATTTTAGGTGCTAATATGTACATTTTAAGTGATATGTACATTTTAGGTGCTAAGTACATTTCAGGAGCTAATGTCAATTTCAGGAGCTAATATGTACATTTTAGGTGCTAATATGTACATTTTAGGTGCTAATATGTACACTTAGGTACTAATATGTACATTTTAGGTACTAATATGTACAGTACATTTCCGGTACTAATATGTCCATTTCAGGAGCTAATATGTCCATTTTAGGTCCTAATATGTACATTTTAGGTGCTAATATGTACATTTAGGTACTAATATGTACATTTTAGGTGCTAATATGTACCACTAAGGTACCAATATGCAGCCTTTGGGTACAAAAGTGTACCTTTTGAAAAGGTACAGCCCCAGTGACAGCTTTTGTACCTTTTTTTCTGAGAGTGTAATTTAGATTAATTGTTTGATTTTTCACATCAATCTGCACTCCATACACCATACTGACAAATCAAAAAACAAATCTGTCCAAATACTGAATTAAGTACTGTACATTGCATACAGTAAGTATTTAAACCCGTAACTCAGTACTTATTTAAAGCACCTTTACAGACTGAAGTTTTTTTGGGACATGACAAGCTTTGCACATCTGCATTTTGGGGATTTTCACCTCAGATCCTCTCAAGCTCTGTTAGGTGGACAGTCACATAGATGTTTGATTGGGTTCAAGTCCAGGCTCTGGGTTGGCCACTCAAGGACATTCACAGAGTCTTGCATTGTCTTAGCTATGTGCTTTTGGTCATTGTCCGAGGTTCTGAACGCTCTGGACCAGGTTTTCATTAAGGATATCTCTATATTTTGCTGTGTTGAGCAAGTTCCCCAGTTCCTGCCGATGAAAAAAAAGAAAAAGAAAAAGCTGATGCTACCGTCACCACTTGACTTTACTGTTGGGATGGTGTTGTGCAGGTGATGAACAGTGCCTGGTTTTCTCCAGACACGAAACTTACTAATGAGGTTCATCAGACCAGATAAGCTTGTTTTTCACAGTCTGAAAGAGTCCTTTAGGAATGGTTTTGCAAATTCCAAGAGGGTTTTTATGTTGTCCACTGAGGAGAGGTTTGAGTCTGGCCATTCTGCCATAAAGCCCAGATCGCTGGAGTGCTGCAGTGTTGTTTGTTCCTTATTCTAGTATCTCTCATCACCATTTATGACCACGGAGCTCAACCAGAGTGACCATCAGCTTGATTACCACTCTACACTCTCAGAAAAAAAGGTACAAAAGCTGTCACTGGGGCTGTACCTTTTCAAAAGGTAACCTTTTGTCCATTTCAGGTGCTAATATGTACATTTCATGAGCTAATAAGTACATTTTAGTTGTTAATATGTACATTTTAGGTGCTAATATGTACATTTTGGGTGCTAATATGTACAATTTAGGTGCTAATATGTACCACTAAGGTACCAATATGCAGCCTTTGGGTACAAAAGTGTACCTTTTGACGAGGTACAGCCCCAGTGACCGCTTTTGTACCTTTTTACCAAGGCCCTTCTCATTGATTGAGAGGTGTGTGTCTTTCCAAATCATACCAATTCAATTGAATTTACCACAGGTTAACTCCAAATGATATATATAAATTTGCTACGTTATCTGTTTTTTTGCTGCAGTGTCATCATGGTGTATGTGTAGATTAGTGTAGACTGTAGATTAATTTGAAGGAGGAAAAAAATTAAAGCAGTTATATAAAGCAGCAAAATAAAATGTGGAAAAAAAAAACTCAAGGGGTTTGAATACTTTTGCAAGACATCGAAAAAAATGGGGTTTGTGTATGTTAATTTAAATTTTTATAGTAAGTTTTTCACAATTCATTTTACAAAATGCTAACAAAGCTCTATTGAAATCAACCATGAGTTTGCTTCCTGTGTGCTTTAGTGATGTAGGAAGCAGACAGTAAGGCAGCTCACCTTTAGTAAATTACACTCAGTGTTTGAACTCAGGCTGTGTAGCTTTTGGAAAGATACCTGTTGGTGAGGCCCATTTTTGCCCTTGTTTAGGAATCAAGCCATGCATTGGAAAATCTGGATTTCGTCATGTTTTCTGGGCATTGCAGCTACAGTAAATCATGTAAATCTCTCCACGGCTGATTTTAATCGAAAAGCCATTCGCATTCAGTGCATTTCAGAGAAACAAATGTAAATAACACATGATTGTGAATGGTACAAGACATGTAAACATTGCACCACAATGTACTTGCACCACACTGTCTGACAAAACACACGCAACATTGCACAGCTCTCAAGAGATCTCTCTGGATGAACTCAGTGTGTGGAAAATACAAGGCGTAACAATGTCTGAACAATCCTTTAATTTTAAGGATTCCCCCGTTCACAATCCTTTTGAAAGCCCAAGGTTCGTGCATTTATTCACTTTTAAACAAACATATCCATCCATCTTAACCAGTGAAACAGTGCTTTAAAAAAAGAAGTCACTGTTGTCTATGGTTAACTATTTGTTTTAACAAAAGTTTTTCACATTTTCAACTGAGAATTGAATAAGTTATCAAGTGATGATCAAATGATGCAGCTGATTCATGTGCCTGGATCTCAAACGCTTTTCATGTATTCCATGGGCATGTTTGTACCGTTAACTGTTAAATGGCAGCTAAAACAACACAGATAGTGCATGCGAATAAAACAGTGCTATCAGTGGGTGCAATTCATTCTCCAGAATAAGTTAAACTACAGTACCAAACAACTCCATATCATTGAAAAATACCTTGCCATAAAAAATAAAACAAAACAGGAATGCTGTTTTTAACAGAAAAAAAATGGTTCGTTTTAACACTAGAAGTGCCAGAATTCCAAAACTACTAGAACGGCCACGAACGGTCATTTTGACCGTTAGATTCAAAACAGTGTTTATTTCATTGACGAATAATTTTCATAATTTTATTTTCGTCAACCGCATTTTTTCAAAGACGAAAACGAGACGATAACTAAATAAAAACTAGGTTTGAATGACAAAAACTATGACGAAAATGTTAGTGACGATATGCGAAACGGTCAATAGGCTAATAATAATAATAGGACTAGCAGAACTAGTGAACCGCCCATGCAGCAACAGCGCAGGACAGGGCAGCAGCGCTCACCAGGATCATCCGACATGAATGGATCATCTGGATCCGCCGTGTCTGATGATAGCAGCCGGACTCTGACTCTGAATCACTCTCTAATGATATATAGCCTATAGATAACGTAAGTATTATAGATAACTGTAGTCTGGTTTTATTTGCTTATTTCTGATCAACAACTAATGTAGAAATTATTATATAGCAAACACCGCTACAGAGGTGACCGGACGGACCTTTCTGTTGACAGTTGAGAGAGAACACGATCAACCGAGGAATATTTAACAAAAAAATATCGCGAAATTCAGTGCGGTCAATATGACCGTCTATGGCCGAAATAGGTAAATATGTTCATTTTTTTTTTTTTTGCCTTACGTTTACGTAACTTAATTTATATGAAAAGCATTTTAAATGAAAATACAGACAATTTTAGGAAAAGTCAGGTACCAACAGGATTTTATTATTTTTTTCAACAAAGTTATTGTAGATATAAAATTCAAAACGGTCAAAATGACCGTTGTGGCCGTTCTAGTGTTAAGGTTGTGCCCAAATGGACAGTTTCCCAAAACAAGAGACCAACAAAATAGCAGCCCATTTAAATAAAGAGTCAAAAATTCCCCCTGGTAGCTGAAATGGGAACTGAAGTATTCACAAAGCATCGTCTCACAGCCTGGCATGAACACACCCAACAGCTGAGAGACATAAGACCATCGGAATGGATCCGAGATCAACTCAAGTGTTATATAATTGGAGACTGATCTTTCATTTGTTTGGAATAATCTTATCTTTTGGTTTGCATCCTAGAATGCTTTCTAGAGTGTTTTTGTTCATAAGATAGCCAATTCTGTTAAATGTTTCTGATAGAAATGAATGCGTGTAACTATGATAACAGGGATATGTTTATTTCCATGGGTGGGAAGTGTCTCCTTTGCTACCAGTATCTATAGCAAGCGATCACTCAAGATAAATGTACCATTAATAATCTTATATATGTGGGAGAGGAGCCCTTTCTTTTAGGACTTTATAACTTATCCCCTGAGAATGTGTAGATGTTTTAAAACTTGTTGATCCTTTGCACTCATAAAATGCTATAAAGAATGTGACACCGGTCCAAGCAGAATCAGATGTCAAACAGAGCTGGATTTAGGAATGCTATGAAGATCCCTTGAGATTTCACTAAAGCAGCACACATAGCAACACGTGAGATATTGACTACACTGATTTCTGATGAAGACAATGATATCTCTCACCTGGATGGCCTGTGTCGAGACTCCATGCTCTTGGAGGATTTGGTTGAGCCCTAAATGAAAAAAAAAAAAAAAATAGTTAGAATAAGGAAAGCAAGTGTCTGTGGGAGGCATCAGAACTTTTTTTTAGAATTTGCTGTTTTCTGTTGGTTATGTATGAACACAATTCGCTATATTTATGCAGTGCAAAAATGCAAATATGCTTAAATAGGTGCAAGACGAGATCATGCATGGAAATTATTTTGATTTCTGAATTTTTTTTTAATGCACAGCAGGCCAAAGTCAATAGAATTGTATTTTAAACTTTAATATTACATTTTGTAAAAGTATAAAGTTGTTAATGTTAAAATTACTGATATAATGTCAATATATTCACAAAACAATGTAATGACCGTAAGGGTGCACAATTATGCAATTTTTGCTCAAAAATCTAGTAAAAAAGTACTATTAAAAAAAGCTATCGGTAGAGTTTGGAATCAACACAACACACAGAGAACATTCTGTTCAGCTTATGCAGATAATCTCGAAATGACCAAATAACGTCCAATTATTCAGCCTGGCTGATACAGCGGACTAATAATGATCTCACAAATACGACAGTTACCAGATGTTTTTAGCCCATTTCCTGTTTAAAAATGACCGTAAACCAGTTATCCAAATGGGAGGTTTACTCTTCATCTCCAGACCTTAGACTGTTCTGCTGATTACACCAATGAAAAGGCCATTTGTTTGGACCAGTTTCTTTTTGTTTCTCCATATGCAAAACAGGTTGAAGAGTATGAGTGTGTGGTCTGTATCTAACATTGAACATGTCATCTCAGCTGTATGTACTGTAAAGGCAATGACAGCCTGTGAGGTGAGGTGAGGTGAGGTCAGGGAATGAAATTATATGGATTTAAAACAGGAGACATTGAAAGGTGAAGTGTGTAATTTCTGCAATATTTTTTTGCAATTTGGTTTGGTGCTGGTAGAGGGACAAAAATACACGCTTCACCTTTAATATCACATCTAGATACAAATAAAAGTTAATGTGTCTCACTCTGAGTCTTGCAAAAGTATGAGAAGATGCGTGGTTTATGCTCACCGTCGAAATGACATACAAGTGTATGACTGACATGACTAAAAAAGGAACAATGCTTACTAAGAAAACCCAGAATCCAACGTATAATTATACACAGTGCTGGGGCCTTTTCTAGAAACTGTACTTTAGACTTTGTATGCTATTTCCCATATGTAGCAGTCTTAGAATAGTACAGAATAACTTGAGGAAGTGAAATGATGGGAACATTTCAAGTTCAGATGTCTTCAGAAAACATTTTACTGAGGTTTAAATCTTAAACTGGGACATTGCTTAATGAGCGATGCCATACAGTAGTGCATAACTAGAATTGTTTTTTTTTTTTTACTATAATATTCACTACAGAAATTGCCAGGATTACAGTGTGTAACAAAACCCAATTTGCTATTCCATTTGGTTAGCAAAATATGGAATGAATATCCAAAATATCCACCCCAAACTCAAGCAACTGATTGAGTCAATGTCGTTGTGATAAGACCCTTCCTCCTTCCAATAAATAAATAAATAAATTCCAATGAAACGCATCAAAACGTAAAGAAATAAAATAAAATAAAATAAAATAAAATAAAACACATCATCTAATTTCCATAACTTTTACAGGTCTGGAAATCAAATCATTGACTGTGGGAACTATGTACTTTTTAATTAATTCATTATCTTAAATAAAGACTTAAAGGAACTGTCCACTGAAAATTTTTAATTTTGTCATTATTTACTCATCCTCATGCCTTTAAAACCTATTTGACTTTTTGTTTCTTCTGTGGGACACACACAAAAAGAAGATAATTTTTAAGAAAGTGTCAATATTTTTGTTAATACAACGAAAGACAATGGGGTCTAAAATAACAGTGACTTTCATTGTGTAAAAACGGTCGAAACATTCCTCAAAATATCTTCTTTCGACAGAAGAAAGTCATGACGGTGAGAAAACAATAACAAACTTTTTATTTTTGGGTGAACTATCACTTTAAGAGCCTATTTATGGTGTGTGTGTATATATACTGTATATATATATATATACACACACACAGTATATATATATATATATATATATATATATATATATATATCATTGTTTTTTTGTTCGTAGTCTTTCTATTTCAACATTTCATGGTTAACTCAATGTGTAATTAATTAAATCAATTCTTTATAACTCGGTGACAGTTTTTTCAAAGCAAATCATACACCTTTTTACTTTCGGTGTAGGAGAATTTATTAACTAAAATGTTCCCACACAGCATTAGTTTCCAAAATAATCCTCTTTTCCGAGAATCCAAAAAAAATCTACCACAATATTGTTTTCACATATAGTACTTAGAGACCAATCAAGCTTCAAATGATCAGACTGTAAAAGACCATTAACACATTTTGAAGAGTAACACACTTTTGTGTGTATAGATTACTGGGCCAGGCCATTATGAACACTCATAAAGCAAATAGAAACCCAAATAAGCCATATAAAGAGATTGCCAATAGTCCGAGCAAGATATTGCGACACACTCCGGTAAAACAACCTTGGCATTGCAAACCCCCTCTCTCCATCCACAGGGTCCACCTTCCATCTCTCGCCACACCGTGCCCGGCTCCAAAAACATTCCCTTAATCAGCCGATAATTGCGACCCCCAGAAGGACGGCCAAGAAAGGGTGGGTGGGGGGTTGGACGGGGTCTCAGCCAGGCTTGATCAAAACCAGCTGGAAACACTGCTTTCGAGCGGGCCCGACAAATGAACAATCAGAGAGCGCAGGGAAGAAAGCGAGGGATAGCTTTGAGGAAAAAGTTGCAACTGCACAAAGACCAGAACACTCTTAAAAATAAAGGCTTCTGACAGGCACGAAGAACCTTAAATCCATTGCATAAAAGGGGAAACGTTATTGTGAGAACCGTTCACTGAAAACCCGAAACGGTTCTTCTATTGCATTTTGTAAAGCGTACAAAGTCAGGCGTAAACCTGAAGGCCTACCTTAAACAGGTAACCCGTACTCCACCTCCACGCATCACGCAAGGAGGACAAGCGCCTCCGTAGGGAGCCGCTGGGATTCATGGTCGGGAAATAACGCTTCCCTTCTTCTTGCATTCCCCTTTTCCCGAAGCGCGCCCCACGTTCCTGGCTCTATTTTGGTTCTGCGCTGTGCCGAAGATGCCACATGCCTGGCGTCAAACTCAAGCGGACCGCAGCTTTCTTCCTTCTCCCACTTGGAGAGTTACTCTTTCCCTTGTTTCGTTCCCTCCCGCCTCCCTCTCCGGCCCCTCCTTGTTCCTCGGCACCTCTCCCCTCCCTCTTTCCCATGCTGTGCGTGTGTGCGCTGCTGCCACCCGCGTTTGTTTGGATCTTCCGTCTAGCCTTCGCTCTCTCTCTGGGTCACACACTCAGCAGCTGACTGGAGGAGATGATCAATCTGACCTCACAACTTCAACAATTCACATTCGTGTCACCTCAAGGAAACCATGGCCCATCACCTCACTTTCTTTAGGATAAAACGTAGTATATAAAGAATTTAAAGATCAGACTTTTTTTGTTTATACATAGTTTTCATCCCTGAGGTCCACTTTGGATGCTAAAAATAGCTGTAGTTTTTGGTCATGATCATTTTCCATCCTCTCGCTGACCCTGAAGCACGCTGTGTTATTTTGCAGCCATGTCTTTAAGACTTCTATGTGAAATTGACCTTTTTCACATAGTGTGATGATGATGATGCATGTTTTGCATGTAAATGATTAGAGTTACGTTAAAAATAAACATCACAAATAGGATCTGATGAACTTTAAACATTTGACTTTTGCACGTTCTAGTGTTTATAGACAACGGCATCAATACTTCAAAACCTCCATATTACCGCGCTGTGGCTTTCACTTTCAGAAAAAAAAAGTACAAAAGCTGTCACTGGCGCGGTACCTTTTGAAAAGGTACGCTTTTGTACCTAAAGGGTGCATATTGGTACCTTAATGGTACCATGAAGGTACCAATATGCACCCTTTAGGTACAAAAGTGTACCTTTTGAAAAGGTACCGCCCCAATGACAGCTTTTGTACCTTTTTTTCTGAGAGTGTATGGACCACATTTCTGAATCCTAAATAGGTGTTGTTGACGTGTAAATGTGGGCGGCTGTACGCTACTGTCTTTGTCGCTTTGACTTCAGAAGATCAGAAAGCATCTTTGCGGTTCAGTCTATAATAAATGCTCTTTATTACTAAATGGAGAACGTTTTCATAGCACAATGAAGCCTTTATATGAAAAGTTGAAGATTCCTCATAATACGACTCATCCAAATCAGAGCCAGAAAGAATGCAAATCCAATGACTATAGTCAAACCAAAGCCAATTTCAAAACACATCTATCTCAACCACTGCTTCAGAGCAGGAGAATTATGGTCGAAATTAGAGAAAAACAGACAAGCATATTATGAAGCTCTCCTTGAAAAACAAGCTCTTGAACTAAAATGACATGGCACAGGAAGTCATATGACAAAATGACTTTGAGATTAAAAGGGTTTGTTATTGAGAATCAAAGATCCACGACTAACTGACCATGAGAGAACCTTGAGGTGAGGGTGGTGCAGGTTTCCCATGATGCCTGAAGACTGAGTAATACTGCCTGACAGCTGCAAACAGACACTGCTCCAAACATCTAGAGAGCTATATTTTGGATTATTTACAGAAATGCACAATGCCAAGAATAATGCAGCATGATAAATTACAAGCTCAATGTATTTTAATTCACAGGAATATACAGCTTTTCGGCCTCAGGGCACTAAAGAGAAAGAAGCCTGGAGGAATCAGTTTGAACTTCAATTAAAGGGGTCATGAACTGGCTTTTAAAATTGTATTATATTGTTGTCTCAGGTCAACTTATGACGTTCACTTGGTTTTTACATTCAAAATGAATAAGTAATAGGCTATTTTGTACCCTAGTTTTGAGCCTCGCTGAAAAACGCTCGTCTTTTATGGGCGTCTCGCATTGACTTGGACTTAAACGCCCACTGCTGTGAGTGGATAACAGTTTTGCATATTATAATGAGTTTCGACTCACCCGTCGATGCACTTGGGGGAAATTGTTCTGAAAACATCCAATGTTGTAAAATGGCAACCGGAATGATTCGCCCAAACATGTTCGACCCAGAGTCCGTGTGTTGCACCATTCCTGTCAGATCCAATATAGACGGCACAGCACCGTTCTTTACTCTTAATCGGTCTGCAAATCCAGTCTTGTTTACAAAACAATCCTCGGTGAAATGAAGCGAACAGACGGACAATGTTTTACCTCATCAGCTGGAACGTCATTAAAAACAATGTTTATCCATGCAGTCCTATTGGAATCCACAGGAAGCTTCTGCAGCGACTGTCTTCTTCCACAACCAGGGGCATGTTTATTGCTCGGTGGCTCGATCCAGTTTGTCATCACGAGGTGTTCTCTAGCTATGCGTGAAATGCACGAATCGGTGGGCGGGGCTAAACCGGCCGTGTTGAAGTAGGAGTTGATCTCCTGGGTGGTGTTGGGAGTTGGGTGGTGTTTTATCCTCTTTGACGTCATAGTTCCCCACTTTGAAAAAGGAGTCGTTTGCTGAGGCTGGTGTCAATAAAAGCTTTCATTGGACTAACAAGGACGTTTTCAGTTCTGAAACTTACAGGATATTCTTATAATATGATGACCTCTTAGATGTCAAAAGCTCAAGGAAAATTTGATTTCTCAGTTCATCACTCCTTTAATTAAGCCCCTTTGTGGCGAGCAGGACAAGGCCGAGCGCCAAGAGAGAACAGCGCGAGGCCAGTGGCGTGATTGATAATGAGCGACACCTGCACAACGCACCACAACGCAATTCCATATCATAATCATTTTCAATTTCAGATCACAAAGACTTAATTAATAGTGGGATTACATAATGAATAATAATTGAACAATACTTTTTTCGTAACTATTATGAGTTTTTCTTTGCTTGGTCGAGTTGATAAAAAAAGCCATTTTTGCCATTCACATGAAATAACGACTAAAAAAATAAGTCATAAGCCTCTACCAACTGGCTGTGGAATGAACAAAAACATGGCAGTAATTCCACTCCAGTTAACACAGACTTTTGGACAACTCCTGGATAAGGTTTAAAACGACCCACCCACTTTCAGTTTGTTCTTACATCCCTGGTTACATGTAGGGCTTTGCTTTTTTGACTACCCTCCAGCTCAATATTGTATCAATAAAACGATCTAATGATGTTTCAGGGGGATTATAAGAGTCTGTTGCTCCGTCCCTAAATCTCTGAGCATACTCATGCTCCAAACGAAAGTCTGACTTTTATTTGGATCAAGGCAGTTAGTCATCCACAGCTGTGTCTGGAGTGAGTGTTCTTCACCCAGGCATGAGGAGGATGAGGAACGGGGTGGACGGAGGGGCTTCTGAGAGGGGGGCTGCGGCACAAGTGAACACACATGCTTGAGATACAACTCAGATCTCTGCTAACCAGTTAAAGGGACAGTCACCCAAAAATGACCATCCTGTCATTATTTACTCATGTATGATGTTAAAAGCAACATGAAATAACAGATGTGGTCACTTGTATGGGAAGAGAGCTGAAAGAAATGTTCTGTTGTGTTCTTTTGGAATAAATAGTATCAGGTTATGGTTGAGTGTACTGTCCCTTTAAAGCATATTCATTGGGCAGTCATTACAGGCCCAGCGAGGCTGTGTTTAGCTAATCCAACCAATAATTTGAGCTTCAGCACTCCGTGAGGTTTAGACTGGTGAAGTTTAGACTACAGAAGCTGCATAGCAACAGTGTTCGCTAAAGACCTAAATATTTATAACTTAAAGCCGTTATTTCTGAAGCTGTCAGTAATGACTTTACACCGTGTTCAAACTGACCCAACAAACGGCAACACTTCAAACATTCTTCTTTTGGCTGTTGCACTTGAATGTTGGAAACATAACCGTCATGTTCACACTGACCCAACAATGTCAATGTTCACTTTAAAGAAGGTGAGTGAAAAGGAAAAGTGTGTGGATGAAGGCAGTGTGAACTACAAAATGTGCCATTGGCCATACTGATGTTAAGAAAACATACATAAACATGTCGACCTTCAAACATGGTTTGAAATACTCACTGTTGTCTCTATATGCTTCAGAGGGAGGTCATTGCTGGGTGCCTGAGGTAAAGAAAACAGAAGAAAGAAAGTAAGACACTAACAAGTATAAACAACTGGAAAGACTTCAGAAAAAAAAACACAAATTCTCCAGATTCAGAATCAAGAGTGATTTTTTTTTTCTATATGCACCAATGGTGCATAGTAATAAACAGCAATATTTGGATCTACCTAGTTCCCTACATATATTCACAACTCACTAATGAATGAACTCACAAATAATCTTAAGAGACAAAAAAAAGTGCATTAAAAATCCCTGTAATACTAACAATATTACTTCAATGCAATTCAACTAATCATAACTCAATGTACTATCAAAAAAAAAAAAAAAAATTGGGGCATATGTGCTACCAACGCCAAGGTCATTGGTTCAATCCCCAAGGAATGCATGAACTGATATATTGGTATAATTATCTTGCCCAAATGCATACATGAAAATGCAATGTGTACACTATTTGGTAAGGTAATTCTGTCATTCAATAGATCAAACATCGCCCACGATTAAAAGAGAAGACATGGGCTGGGTCCAGTGTGTAGGTGCATCACTAAACAGCTTGGGTAAATATTTAGACAAGAGCACATAGCTCCATCGTCACCGTGAACTGCCCAGTGGCTGAGAAGGACCATATACAGAAGTTTAGCGCAGGATCTTCAGCACAGTTTATTCCCCCGTCAACCCTGAGCCAGAGAATGGTCATAATTTATGAGGACTCTGGCCCCCAGGAATCCATGATGTCATTCATGGGCCAGCTTGAGTCTGGCTAGCCTCAGAATACCCATGTAAGTCTGAGATGGCACAAGAACACAAGAAATCACCATGTAGAGAGGGCAAGGCATGGGCAAGATAGCGCTGAGATCGCTATGTGCTGCTTTACTTTTCCAGTAACGGTCAACTCTGCGGTTCTTTAAACTACCACTGAACTCGAAGGCACGGTTGAATAGGTCGAGATGCATTGGGTATAAAAGATGTGACCAGCATCCAAATAATTCAAAACCTAAAGAAACCCTTAAAAAATGTGATTTAAAATGAAAAGTTTGTCGATGAAAGCCTTGCTTGATAGCTTGGATGCCAGCCGAACTTAGCTCTGTCCACAACATTTGAGGATGGGAAGTTCGGTCTGGACTTGATCTGTTTAGAAACAAGTATCGAACCAAAGCTGTTCGGACCAATCAGATTGTCAGGGCGGGCCTAATATACGATGATGGACAGATGAACAACCGTAACGTAATCATCCACGTCACCAAAGAGCGTTTGGCTTGAATTCGTTTACAACAAAGATGGAGAATCTAGACTGGAGAATCTAGATGTGTAGATTCCACCGTCGTGTCTGTTATAGAAGATGTACTGTAGACAGCCCATTCATTTTAATAGAGGAACAGAGAACCGCGATCAAGACATTTGTCGATCCAATTAATATATATATACGTATATATATATATATATATATATATATATATATATAATGAATTGATTTTTATTTAGAAAAATAACATTTAATTCAAATTATTAAATAAAAATAAATAAATAAAAATAAAATTTACCATTTTAAAATTATATATATATACTGCTCATGCATATTACATAAGCAATAAGGTACGAGAGGCTGTGCTTTATCGTGAATAAGTAACGGCTGAAGGGCGTTGTTAGGCTCGACGCAAAGCGGAGTAACCCCTTCGGCCGTTACTTATTCACGATACAGCACTTGCCTCGAGTTCCTTATTGCTTTTATAAAACGGTTACCACAAAATACAAATATTAAAGTTAAAAACATATGTATTAGTGCAACTTTCTTAAAATAAAATCACTAAAAGCCTTTCTTCCGCTAGAAAAAATAGTCCCTGAACGTGAACAGCAACAACGTTCCAATGTGTAATAAGCATGAAAGCTCAAATAAAAACAACATAGTGTTGCGCAGTGATAAATAGAACAGCTATTGACCAATCAGAATCAAGGATTGGAACTAACTGTATTATATATATATGCATGAGCAGTGTTATATAATGCGTCAAAAAAAAAATATGTGAAATGCATCCAGGGAATCGTCCAAAACCTGAAGGAGATTCAAAACAGCCTGTGCTGAAAGGCGAAACCTCAGGCTATTGAGGTCTGAGTGGTCAGTGATGTAATGTGAATCATCAAATCTCTGTGTTCCGCAAGAGACCCTACATGTCAGTCTCAATTCCTGAGAAAAAACACTCTCTAAGTCTATCTTCCAAGAGTAATAAAGATGGAGGGAAAATATACCGCAGCTGAAGAGTTTGCACTACTGCGGCCCCCAAAACGGCCTCCCAGAGCTGAGACTCGACCGCTAACTAGAGCGCATCCGCTCCCTCGACACCGAGCGAGAGCGCTTGGCAACATCAGATTTCTGTGAGCTTTTGAGCGCCTCATTATGTCCATCTAGCATGACCACCACCAAACCCATTATAGCCCTCACCGGTCACACAAAGACCTCGGTCCACTCGATGCAGGACGACTGCTGGTGGAACAACACAGAACCTGTTGGGCTGTTCTAGATCACCTATCTCTGTTATCTGTCTCTCCTTTGTCAAAAAGTTACTTGCAGAAGTTTTTACAAGCACATCTGATGGAAAGCAGAGATTTTCAGAGACGTTAACAACACACAATTAAAGCCAGCATGCAAATTCACAGGTAATATAAACTCCCCTCAGCAACAACAAAATCTAGTTTCAAAGCAAGGCAATGTGCAAATCAGACGCATGATAATGGGGCCGCTGGGAGCCCTTTTCATCCTCAATGATCCAAATGTTAAAACTTAGCACATTTTGCAAAATGTAACACATTCTCTCTCATCTTGCTTCAACTGCTCTCAATATTATGTAAACTCTTCTCCTCTACTGCTTTCTGTGTCTTTGATCCTTTAATCTTTTCTTGTTTTAGAATCGACCTGAAGTGAATGTAAAAAGACTATGATCATGTAAAAGTACAAAATAACCGTAATAATAAGAATAAATTAGACACTTACATTATTTTATTTAGTGCACAAACTTTGGCGGCCCTAAAATACTAAACCTAAAATGAAAAGTGAATAAACTGAAACAAGACAAAAAAGAATGCAAAACCTTCGAATCATAGAGTGAAAACTAATGTGAACACCATGGCTTAAAGTATCTTTATGTATTGACTGCAGAGACCGTTTCCCAGGATATTGGGTTAAGAGTATTGCACCATAGTAACGATGGTGAGCAATATTTTGCATTGAGCAATTCTCCAAATCCTGAGTCACCACAATCTTGGATAAAAGCTGCCATTTTTGAACATCAGTGGCAAAGATTCTTAATCATCAGGCTACTATTGCCAAAGTAAAGTCAGTGCTCTGGTCTTACATGCTCAGCGAGACTTCCTTCAGGCTTATGTGGTTTAGACTGCTTCTTAAAATGTTAACAAGAACTGATCTTTCTCAGCTCCATCAGTCATACTGGAGCTTAGTGGACAGCCATCCTGTACAGAGAGTGTCGGGTGAGGTCAGTTTCATCCTGTTGTTTCACAATAATTGCTCTAGCAATCAACTTGTAAAGTCTTCCTGGAACTAAGCTGGAGAGAAAAAAAACATGCACTTTTTTCTATAGGATGGGTGGATGGATGGGTGGATGGGTCGGTGGGTTGATGGGTGGATGGATGGATGGATGCATGGATTCATGGATGCATGGGTGGATGGGTCGGTGGGTGGTTGGATGGGTGGATGGAGGGATGGATGAGTGGATTCATGGATGCATTGGTGGATGGGTCGTTGGGTGGGTTTGGATGGGTTGGTGGGTGGATGGATGGGTGAATGAGATGATGGATGGATGGATGGATAGGTGGATGGATGGATGGATGGATGGATAGGTGGATGGATGGATGGATGGGTGGATGGGTGGATGGGTTTGGATGGGTTGGCGGGTGGATGGATGAGATGATGGATGGATGAATGGATGGATGATGGATGGATGGCTGGATGGATAGGTGGATGGATGGAGGGGTGGATAGGTGGATGGACGGGGTGATGGATGGATTGATGGATGGATGGGTGGATGGATGGATGGGCAGGTGGATGGATCGGTGGGATGATCGGTGGGATGATGGGTGGGTGGGTGGATGGATGGATGGATGGATGAATGGATGGATGGATGGATGGATTGGTGGATGGATGGGTGGATGTATGGATGGATGGATGGAAGGGTGGATGGATGGATGGATGGATGGATGGATGGATGGATGGATGCATGGATGGGTGGATGGATGGATGGATGGATGCATGGATGGGTGGATGGATAAATGTTGGCTTGCCTTGTTTGAAAGTTAAATTTAAAGGTTAATGGACCAGATTGCAAGAACAATCACACTTTCTTGACAGAACAGTACTTCAATAAATTCAACTTCCTCTAATTTCAGTTCCACTTCCTGTGAGTGTAGCCAATTCTAATTCCAACGAATTGAAAGACAATTTTTAAGCGTTACTATGCGACAAAGTTTGAATAAGGTATTGTGTTTTGAAAAATTCCTAGCCTTAAGTATATGAGCCACAGGATAGTGAAGCATGTCTTAGTGATCACGACTAACAAGGGCCACCTGACAGGATTACAGGAGCAGATCTGTGCACCAACGGGCGCTCAACTTGATCAAAAACAGAGAAATGCATGTGTGACTGACTTAATTTGGTCCAGACTGACACGGCTCATCATATGATCATACCATTCGCTTGAACCCATTCACAGAACACAAATTATAGCCCACTTAAGTAAATACTGCAGAAAGAAGAAAAAAACAGGGAGTTTCCTAGCAGGAAGGCACAAATTGAGTGAACAGAGCCTCCTTTAAAATGACATGTAGCTAAAATAAACTCAGACGGTACTTATGCGAAACCATGAATGTGCTATTATCATTATAATTAATATTTCTATCCTAAATCTACACAGGTCAACATTTCCAAAACGAGTGTCATCTGCTACACTGATTCTATATCATCAAAACAGACTTTCTGTTTACTTAAAATTGACTAAAATGGTATAATGCTATGCTACATTGAACTGGGAAAGGCTGAATTCACCACTACTGGATAGAGTGTAAAAGATATACTTTCAATTTGGAAATGTGCAGAAACCCCCAATTTAGATTCTGCAGAGATGATGCAGATGTATGACCAGGGCTCTCAAGCGTCACTCATTTCGGTCTTTTGTCACGCACTCCCGCCACACATTGTATTTCTCATGCAGAAAAACTATTTATAATATATTTAATATGCCGCAGCGCCCAAATTGTCTCTGGCCGCGCCACTCTCACTGTAGAACGCGGCCGTGTGCGTCTCCCCTGCTCTCGTCTCGAGCCAGTCACTTATCAGCCAATCAAAAAAAAGGAAGGGCTACACAAAGGCTAGCCAATCAGAAAATAGCACTATTGTATCTGGGTAAGATTTAACGCAACAACCAATAAAAAAAGCATTTCCTGGAATTGTTCACGTGATTCTGCAACAACATCTCTTGAAGAGATTCTCTTCCAAAAGTTTCGTTCACCCGCAGAGGAAACGACTGGTGCTCAGAGGATCACTTTGAGCAGAGTAGGTCATGATCTCCTGTTTTAATGTTACAACAAATTTACAAATTGTTTGACACAAACAATGACAACTTGACTGCTGTTATAGAATCATATTTTATAATTATCCTGGCCATGGACACATAAATCATTGCATCTGTCTTTCAAAGATGTCAGGTAAAAAGCAAACAAGCATCCTCTCATTCGCCCCCTAAAAAAGCCCCCTAAAATGGCTGGGCTTGAACCGAATTGTTTTAAATTGGAGCCAACACCACAAATGATAAAGGAGTCCTTTCCCTCTCTCTCTCTCTCTCTCTCTCTCTCTCTCTCTCTCTCTCTCTCTCTCTCTCTCTCTCTCTCTGAAATTGAATAAATAATTTGTATTTGGTTGAATTGTGAGTGCCATGTGTCAAACACTTTTTGCAATTAATAACAACAAAAACACTAATAATAATATTTTTAATGATGAAACACCCCCATTCCAACCCCCCCCCCACACACACACACACACACACACACACAATGTAACATCAAATTTAGCATTTTTATGAACAGTTATTTTTTGTTAACCTTTCATCATGTCTTGAAGTATCACAATAATATCGTATCGTGAGTTCAGTATCATGGTATCGAATCGTGACAAAACTTGTATGCCCTGTATGACGGTCCGAAAAGATGCAGTAACTAGAGAGATATACACAGTAATAAACTAAAGTCTTAGTTTTTGCATCATCATAAAAGCTGTTTGAACTTGCAGAGATTTGCTGTGTAATGTTATGATGTTTTCAACATCATTTCTGTTGAAAAATGGACATCTGCAGAACAAATGCTAGCACTGCATAGCATAGTTTACACTCTGCAATAGAAGACTTGTTTTATGACAATCCAAAAACCTGCAAAGCTCTTGGAAAATCCAGCTTAGGCTGGGAGTTGTGTTTCGAAAAGATGTCAGCTGGTTTCTTGAAAGTCTAACAAGGTCTGCAGTCCACTAAATAAACACAGTAAACAGAAAGAAAAAAGAAAAACTATCTGTGAAAACAAAATAAACAACATTAAAATAAAATAAAATGGCAGGAATTTAAAAAGGGCCACAAATGAATTTTAGTTGTAGACATGTAAACATTTTAATGTTCATATACTGGTATGACCAATCAGTAGCTGGTTAGTTGATGATCCAAGATGGTTTCCCAGCTGGTGAACATAATTTAACCAATCAACATCTGCTGATCCTGGAACAACATTCCAATCTTCCAATCAGATTTGAGGGACAAGTTTACGGTTTATGTCAAGTTTAGGGTTATAAGCAGGGTTAGGTGTCTCTGCTTCGTATGGGATAGAGTGTATAGGAATAACGTGTTACTGGGGTTAGGATAGAGTTAGGACTGTTTTTGGACAGAAATGTTTTTCCACGATCAACAAAATACATTGATCCATGTACATGTCTTACTTGGCAAAATCATTGGGACCTTTACCAGCTATTGATTAGCTAAAAACCAAAATTCTGACTCTAGCATCTGAATGTCTCAACAGAAATCGAGACTCATCAGACCAGGCAACATTTTTCCAGTCTTCAACTGTCCAATTTTGGTGAGCTCTTGCAAATTGTAGTCCTTTTTCCTATTTGTAGTGGAGATGAGTGGTACCCGGTGGGGTCTTCTACTGTTGTAGCCCATCCGCCTCAAGGTTGTGCGTGTTGTGGCTTCACAAATGCTTTGCTGCATACCTCGGTTGTAACGAGTGGTTATTTCAGTCAAAGTTGCTCTTCTATCAGCTTGAATCAGTCGGCCCATTCTCCTCTGAGCTCTCGCATCAACAAGGCATTTTCGCCCACAGGACTGCCGCATACTGGATGTTTTTCCCTTTTCACACCATTCTTTGTAAACCTTAGAAATGGTTGTGTGTGAAAATCCCAGTAACTGAGCAGATTGTGAAATACTCAACAACATTAACAACCATGCCACGCTCAAAATTGCTTAAATCACCTTTCTTTCCCATTCTGATAATCCTTTAGGTGAGTGTATATATAACTCCTTTACGGTCAGAAGCCAGGATTATCCCACTTCTGACTTTGGATGGAAAGCAGCATAAGTGTTTGTTAAGTAGTGTACCCACAGCGAGCAGATCTACAGTCACAGGAGAGACAGAGATGGGGAAGCGTTTCAGTTTGGGAGCTGAGGGTGTGTCCACATCAGTTCGGTGAGACTGGTTCCTGCCCTCCCAATGTGGTATTCCAGCCTTTCTTCTGGGATCCCGAAATACTCTGCCTTTGTTTTGCCAGTCTCTGCATTTAGAACAAGGCTCCCTGTGTGCTTCTGTTTCATTTCGGTTAGGTTGTAGTTTTATGTTTCAGCCTGTGCCTTTATTTCCCCCCTGGAATAGCGATGATCAGCAGCTATTTGTCCTAAATCACCCCTCAGACCATAATTTGTATGCAACAGGTATAAAAGGCATTTTTAAAAGCTTTCATGTGCATTTCTGTGGGCCACAGATTTATATCCCAATGAAAATTCCTTAAACCGCACAGTTAAAAGAGGCATTTTGTCAAATGTACCATGTGCTTGTCCAACTAATGATGGGAAAAACTGCCTGTTCTATGTTCAGTGTGCTTAGACATTTAGTCACTGATGTAGTTGAGCTGCTTACAGAACTGCGACGATGTAGATCAGATCTGTCCTCAAACACAGTGCAGGGTTACGGAAACAAACGGAAACCACAAAGGGGAGGAGGCATTTGAAGCCAGAAGCCTATGTACACACTCCATATTGTCTGCTGCCACCTATTGGTGGCTACGGGAAGTGCATGTCCCTTCCAACAGCACAGTGCATTTCTATGTTTATTTACATCATAAATGTAGTTTAAATTTGTAGATAAAACTTTAATATACTACTGTACTATTTAAGTACTGTAACTTCAAGCTTCAAATAAAAGGCTCAGTAAATATAGAAGTTCCTTAAGCTAGCCAGAAAAAATATATTTGAACACAACCACTATCACATCAACAACTCCTACTGAGTGTTCAGAAACTTAAAGGGATAGTCATCCAAAAATTAGAATCTAGTCATAATTTACTCAATGACTTTCTTTAATGGGAACACAGAAAAGGGGTTTTAAAAATGGCATGAGGGTGAGTAAATGATGACAAAATTAAAATTTTAGGGTGAACTATCCCTTAAAGATAAAGATCAGAGGAACTAGAGCAACAACAACTAAATATAAGAGTAAAGTGTCTGTAGCAACTACAGCTCTGCAGCTTTCACATTTAAAAAAGCAGTGCCAATCATTCTGTAAATCATAATCTAAGTCATAATTTGATGTTACCGAAAAATAAAAAAATAAAAAGAAACCTTAAAGGCACAGCTGCAATATAACGGCAGTTTAATCAGAGATTTGACAGAAAACGATCCATGAAAATTAAGTTTGCAGTGCACAAAAAATTTGACTAATATTTAAACAAATTTTCCAAAAACAATGACTAAATTATTATATAATTAAAATTATTTAGAATTATATTTGTATTTAATTATTAATTGTATTGCATAAAAAAATTGAACAATAATGAATTCATAAATTCATGTAATAATTTATGTAATCATTATTTTTAATCAATATATGTATTAATGGTTTTAAAATAACTAATTAATCAAAATAATGAGTCCTGAAATGGTTGACTGCTCATTTTTTAGGGGCTTGAGGGCTTGGATAGGTCACAGTATAGAGAAAAAAATCTCTGATGACCGAGGCACTCCTTAATTAAAGTGTCTTTATTGCAAAAATGACATGTCCTAAACGGACAAATTTAAAAGGCGTTTTAAATTGGTCCATTTAGGACATGTCATTTTTGCAATAAAGACATTTTAATTAAGGAGTGCCTCGGTCATCAGAATTTTTTTTTTCTCTATACTGTCTCCTAGATGTCCTTCCTTGGACCGAAGAGCACCCGAATCAAACTTTTAAAAAGGAATTGAGCAGGCCATTTATCTTGAATCTAGACGGCTTGGATAGGTCATCAAGGATGTTGATTCCCTTGCAACCCCTCAGGATTATTTGATAACTCTGTTTTGGTTCATAAACTGTAGAAATGAGCTGTTTGAGGAGGCAAGCAGCTGTTCGGCTCAAAGATCTGGAGATATCTGTCGAAGTGCGGCATAGAACACCTAAAAAGGACATGTTTCATTCCTGTGTTCAGCACCTCAGAGTCAATTACAGTGTGATTTAAATGTGTTTGGTTAATGTCCAGGCATGGCTGAAACAACAACCTTTGAGAAAAAAATAGACAACTAGGAGGGGAAAGTCGACCAGGTCTCCAGTGTATCTGACCCGGGCGGCACAGGTGAGGAACATGACTTTTCTCTCATGTTTTTTTTTTTTTTTTAGAGGCCACCTGCACAAACGTAAACAGACAAGACATTGTGCATTTCAGTGGCACTCTGTGTTTATATCATGCTAATGGAGGGTCCGTGCCTGCCTTTCATCTCGGGAGAGTTCTACGGAAAGAATTCCGAAGATGGTATTCGGCTAAACAACTCTGAACTGTGAGAACCTGCGACAAGAAACGTCCTAAAAGCAAACCTCAGACCCTGGGTTAGCGCTCACAACATGGGAAGGACCCCACAAAACAGACTCATACAAGTCAAGCACTGCACAAAGAATCATATGCACGAAGAAAGCTTTAAAGGGATAGTTCCCTTTGAAATTAATTTTTGGTATGTTTTAGCTTACCTCAAGGGCATCCTGTAGCTATACTGTATTTTAGGCCAAACCATTCTTGTTTGTCAGTCATATAATGCAGGTCTATGGTCACCACGTCCAAATTAAACATGATTTAATGATTTGTAAATGTAAGTACACATTGATGGCCTAAGACACGAAACGAGCGGTTTGTGTGAGAAAACGAACAGTATTTATATCGTTTTTACTTCTTCAATTAGCCACAAAGCGCCTGCGCCCTCAGATCACTTGGACGTGGCTGTGGTTACAAGAGGTAAAAACTATATAAATACCATTTGTTTTCTCACACAAACCGCTCGTTTCGTGTTTTAGGCCATCAATGTGTACTTACATTTACGAGTCATTAAATCATGTTTAATTTGGACTTCTCAGTGTATGCTTTTTGAGGTGGTGACCATAGACCTCCATTATATGACTGACAGACAAGAACGGTTTGACCTAAAAATATCAAAATTGAAACTACTGTGGAAACAAAGACAGCTACATCTTGGGTGCCCTTGAGGTAAGCTGAAACATATCAAACATTAATTTCAAAGTGAACTATCCCTTTAAAGGGCCTGGGCACTGGGAATACACACCGAAAGACCTTGAAAGACTGGGTCTGCTTAATGTCATCCGAGGCCCGGCATGTGTTTCACCCTCTCATGGCCAATTATGGCCAATATCACATTGTGGCGAAGCAGACGCAGACCAGATGGCTCTTGAGAAAGGTACTGTCCACAGCTCTGAGAGAGAGAAAGCCTGAAGCATGTCTTCAATATGCAACCAATGCAGAGAGCATGAGATAACGCCCACGTAATGTACGTCTGGACGTCTACTCGTGTCATATCAAGAAGTACAACACAGCAGATCACCCTGGATAGGGAACGTACTGTACTTTTGAATCTCACAAAAACATGACCAGCCAGTTGCACAAACAAAGCCATTATGTTAAGACTGTGTCTTAAGAACTAATATGACCAACTAGCAGGCTGATTTGAAAAAGTCTTAAAGGGGTCATGAACTGGCTTTTTAAATGTTATTATATTGTTGTCTGAGGTCAACTTATAACGTTCGCTTGGTTTTTGCATTCAAAAACATCAAAATGAACAAGTAATAGGCTATTTTGTACCCTGGTTGTGAGCCTTCCTAAAAAACAGTCGGTTTTTATGGGCGTGTCGCATTGAAGACTTGGAAGTAAACACCCACTGCTGCGAGTGGAGAACAGTTTTGCATATTATAATGAGTTTAACTCACCCGTGGGGGAAAACGTCCTATGTTGTCAAATGGCAACCGGATTCGCCCATACATGTTCGACCCAGAGTCCGTGTGTTGCACAATATTCCTGTCAGATCCAATATAGACGGCACAGCACCGTTCTTTACTCTTAATCGGTCTGAAATCCAGTCTTGTTTACAAAACAATCCTCAGTGAAATGAAGCGAACAGACGACGATGTTTTACCCTCATCAGCTGGAACATCATTAAAAATAAATTTTATCCATGCAGTCCTATTGGAATCCACAGGAAGCTCATGCGACTGTCTTCTTCCACAACCAGGCACTGCACAATATTCTGTATTGCTCGGTAGCGTTCCAGTTTGTCATCACGAGGTAAGCATGTACATGTATGATACTTATGTGTGTAATGCGCGAATGGGTGGGCGGGGCTAAACCTGCCGTGGTGAAGCAGGCGTTGATCATCTTCTGCGGGGGTGGTGTTTTATCCTCTTTGACGTCATAGTTCCCCACTTTTAAAAACGAGTCGTTTTTAGAGGCTGTGTCAATAAAAGCTTTTATTGGACTAACAAGGACGTTTTCAGTTCTGAAACTTACAGGATATTCTTATAATTTGATGA
This sequence comes from Pimephales promelas, assembly GCF_016745375.1. The sequence goes on along the minus strand of NW_024121277.1, from coordinate 3,765,436 downwards.
CCTCTTAGATTTCAAAAGCTCAAGGAAAATTTGATTTCTCAGTTCATCACCCCTTTAAAGAAAAATAAATGTACGACTAACACGTGTGTTCTGATGTTTTCTTAATTTGCGGTTGTTGTTTTTTTCTATTTGCGTGTGTTTTCTTCAGTTGCAGTGCGTTGAGCTCTCTCAGCCACCGTACTTTTGCACATGAATATATCATATCATAATGATCATAAAACAACACATTACTCAAAAAAAGTTTAAGTAAGCAATTGCATTGGTGAAAAAAAACAAAAAAACTTTTCATCCAAAATTGTACATTCATATTGACATTTGATCGTTGTTATTCGGCCTCAGATCACAGGTCTAGCCGACAGCCAGCCAACTCATTTAGTGGAGGAGAATTTACCAAACATGGAGCGAGGAGAAAGCAGGTCTACACGATTCAGCTCGACCACAGAAATATTCCTGAATTCACTGAAAAGCCATTAAACAGGGTTGTTTTTGGCTTCACTGAGCTGCGTCATTGTAAACACAGAGTTCAGCAGCTCTGTCCTTGCTGAAGGCAATGTGTGTGTGTGTGTTGAGGGACAGCGGACACATTTACAAAGCTTTTCTCAACAGACTTTAGGTAAATAAATCAGTAAATATTGCTGTTTGAGAAGTTCATGCTGCAGGTCTAAACCTTACATAAGCAGATTCTTCATTTGCACATTCTGTGTGGACGGTTGCTCTGAGTTTCCTTTAGAAATACAGCCACGGTTGTCCTTAAGATCAGTTTATTTGCTCTACTTTAGTGAAGTTCAGCTGCCACAGGCCTCCACTGTACAGTAACACTCACTCACTTCAGACAAAACACCTCTGAGTTTTACCTGTCAATATTTACACACATCATATTCATCTAAAGATGATCCCTATAACATTCAGTCACACTTTAATTTAGGCTCCACTTCTCACTATTAACTACAATGTTTTCCACAAACTCCTAATTCCAATTAATAGTTAGTATGGTAGTTGTGAAGTTTAGGTATTGGGTAGGAAAAAGAGATGTAGAATATGAGAATGTCATTAACGTGCTTTATAAGTACTATAATAAACAGCAAATATATTAGTTTTACGCATGCTAATAAGCAACAAGTTAATAGGGAATCGGACCTTAAACTAAAGTGTTATCTAATATTCTTATGTTTACTTTTTTATTAAAATTAACACATTATTAACAAAAAACAGCCTGCCCTGAACCTGTCCTAATTCTAATATAAATAAAATCATATATTTATAATACATATTTATATATTCTCTCTCTCTTTCTCTCTCTCTCTCTCTATATATATATACACATATATATACACACACACACGTATAAAATAAAAGTTAGAATAAATAAACAATAATTAATTAATTAATAATATATAGAGATATGGCAGTGATTAATATAACTGGGGGGGGGGGGACTTGAACTTGTCTACAACACAATATTTTAAATTATATGGCTTATATATTAAAATAATAATAATAATAATAATAATTCAAATAATAATTAAACAATATATTTGTATTTGTTTTACATGCATGTTACTTATATCAACAATACCCCAATATTAAAAACTAAATTAAAGACAGTTTAACATAAATAATTCTATATTTGAATATCATATATAATATACTAACAGATTATAATATACTATAGATATATGCATCTTTAAAGGATGTTCAATATAAATATTTTGTCAGCACCATCAGATTTTCGGTGATGATGATTTAATAAATGGAGCTAAATATTAGCTTGAAATCCCTTTTCTCAATTTGTCAATATTGTTGATGCATCACATTATTGATATGGCAGTACAGATAATATCTGACAATGTGGATATTTGTGATAGCACGTTTAACGTATTATAATAGAGACATGGATAATCTCAGGAATAGTTTTCTTTGTCCTCCAGCATCTGTTTCTTACACTTCTCTTCAGAACATCAGCTTTATAGTTCAGCTCATTTGTCTGATTTTAAGTGTGTGTTTATGGTGTGACCCTCCTCATTCACTCTGCTCGCTCTACAATGCCATACTTCATCTGAGAAGTGATTGAGGGGACGAGACCCTGTCCAACTCATGAAAGCCAAACTATCCTCCAAAAAACAACTAAAACTGTCCATACTGAGGACACTGTGTACAACAAGAGACGCGGGTAGAGTAATGATGGATTCTGGCTTGCCTTGCGTTGTTCATAGGAGGAGGAGGAGGATCTTTTTGGAGACCAAAAACAAAATTCAAACCAAAAAAGGAATGTTCACTATGCTATCGCTCATGCTTTGTTATTTCCCCTGGCTTATTTAGGTCTTGGGAGAGATCTGAACCGAAGACCCCAAGCTTTTATTTCCTTCTTATAAATATTAATGGTTGTGGGATGATACGTTGGCCTCCAAAATAGGCAAAAATATCTCTTTATCATCAATCTGATTAACAGAGCAGATTCCAAAGAGACGACTGTTCTAGGAAACGATCAAAAACGGGTCATCAAAACAACCACAGGAGTTCTTACCAGTTCATAGTTGGCAACAGGAACGCAGGAGGAGGATACCTGCAACACACAGAACACAACCGTCAGGACACATTCTGGGACGTTAAAGTCTACATGTTGACGTATTGGACATTCAACAAGTATAAAATGCAGGACTGGCTGTATTTGATCATTGTTGGGGTTGTGAAAAGTGCGGGATTGGAAAACAAAGACTAAAGAAGAATTCATGCAACTGATTCTATTTGGATAAAAGGTTACTAAGACAAACATTTTGCTTTCATTTGAAAAAGCATGCATGGGTGAATTGTGCTCAATAAAGAAACATTATTGGGAATTATGAAGAAAGTAAACATACGGCCACAAAACACTGGTGTTTTACACACAAAGCAGACACGGGGAATTCACTGTTTATATGCAACTCCATCCCAATCTTAATGTATTATTTTTAACATACTACTTTATTTTTATTAAAATGTTGGTTTAGTTTTTATTTTAACGTTTTTAATATATCAGTAAGATTTCATTTTAATATTTCTATAGATTAAGTTAAATCTAGAGGTTTATCTTATTTATTTCAGTTAATTGCCAAGGCGAATAGTTTTGGATTCCTAATTTTGTAACAATGACACTTAATTTTCTTTAATTTAAAACACCTATGGACAATTCAAAATCCTTCGCTGAGGCAATTGACATTCCTAATCCCAAATTATTTATTTCTCACATGACACTCATTAGTATGGAAGCTTGTGTCCGCCATAGAATGAAAAATAAAAAAAGGTAATTGCGACTTTTTATCTCGCAATTATGACTTTACATCTTACAATTCTGAGAACTAAAGTCAGAATTGCGAGATGTAAATGCAGAATTGCGAGATATACAGTAAGTCATAATTGCATGATATAAAGTCAGAATTGCGAGATATACAGTAAGTCATAATTGCATGATATAAAGTCATAATTGCATGATATAAAGTCAGAATTGCGAGATATAAAGTCAGAATTGCGAGATATAAAGTCAGAATTGTGAGATATAAAGTCAGAATTGCGAGATATAAAATCACAATTGCGAGATATAAGTCAGAATTGCGAGATATAAAGTCAGAATTGTGAGATATAAAGTCAGAATTGCGAGATATAAAATCACAATTGCGAGATATAAGTCAGAATTGCATGATATAAAGCCGCAATTGCGAGATATAAAGTCAGAATTGCGAGATGTAATGTCAGAATTGCGAGATATAAGTCATAATTGCATGATATAAAGTCAGAATTGCGAGATATAAAGTCAGAATTTTGAGATATAAAGTCAGAATTGTGAGATATAAAGTCAGAGCGTGATATAAAGTCAGAATTGCGTAATATAAAGTCGCAATTGCGAGATATAAAGTCAGAATTGTGAGATATAAAGTCAGAATTGCGTGATATAAAGTCAGAATTGCGAAACATAGAGTCACAATTGCGTGATATAAAGTAGCAATTGCGAGATATAAAGTCAGAATTGCATGATATAAAGTCAGACTTACGAGATATAAAGTCAGAATTGCGAGATATAGAGTCACAATTGCGTGATATAAAGTCAGACTTACGAGATATAAAGTCAGAATTGCAGATATGAACACCTATATAATCATGAAAAAATAATGGTGATTTTAACGGTAAAAGACTGTTATTGGTTAACAGATATACCAGTTTGTTTGTTTTTTTCCTAATCAGTTATGTACATTAGGGTTTTATGTTACATTTAATGTTGTTAAATTAATGTTTATTGCATTTTCATGTGTGCTACCATGATGGTGTTTAATGTTTGTGTAAATGAGACTGTGGAGCTTCTATAAGTATTAACCTTCTCATGGAAGACTACTTGTGATGAGCTTTGATTGCTCATATAAAACTCTCAGCACTGCTGTGATGATTGTTGGTTGTCAGTGTATTACAATAATACAAAACAGATATCAATTTTTCAAAAGGTTGGTAAATCAACATTTTATCAGATAATGAAATACGGTTTATTACTGTAAATTTTAAGTTAAGTCTGTAAAACCATTAGCGTTCCTACCGCATTTTTAACGGTAAAGTTCTTGGATAGCCGTAAAAAAATACTGTTTTATTTTTTTACAGTGTAGTGCTATTACATATTGATGTTTTTACATTTTGAAATAAATAATTAAAATTAAATTACACAAACAAAAAATTATATAAACAAAAACTGATAATAAAATACATACAAGCCCATTCAAAACATTTCTACAATAGTATAATAAAATAAGAGTCACTAAGTCACAAACAGATTGAAACATCACTGGTTCATGTTTTAGAAGCAGGCAACGAGAGCGCTAACCATTTCATAAACAGGATTGGAAAGTCACTGATGTTTAAAGGTGATTTGCTTTGCCGGAACTCACAATCTGCTGAAGTCCATTATAATAGGATTGCTTCTCAGACCACTGCCACAACTAATATCCCGCCGCTCACAAACAAATGAGCTCTATGCTTCACAAACAGGATGGCGGACCATCATTTCTGGTTTCCAGGCAGAAATGGACCTGAGGAACACACAAACAGGATGCCTTCTCCACAGCTGTCTAAAAGCACACACAGCTGTCTATAGTCAGTCAGTGACTAAACCATTCCAATTCAAATATGACTAATGAGTCCATACAATAGACAAAGCAAACTGCAAATCAGACCCATTTCTCAGTAGAAATTAAACACACACACTCTAAAAAAATGCTGGGCTGTTTTAACCCATCTTGGGGTCAAAAATGGACAAACTCAGTCATTGGCTTAAATGTTTAAATGACATTTTTAACCCAACATTTGGTTTTGTCCATATTTGACCCAGATTTGGGTTAAAACAACCCAGCATTTTTAGAGTGCACACACTCTAAAAAAAATACTGGGTTGTTTTAACCCAATTTTGGGTAAAATATGGACAAACCCAGCCACTGGGTTAAAAATGTAATTTAAAAATGTAACCCAATGGCTGGGTTTGTCCATATTTTACACAAAATTGGGGGGAAACAACCCAGCATTTTTTAGAGTGCACATTTATGAATCAATTCACTCTTTCCACAAATCACTGGCGTATTTTCATATACTGTCATGTTATTTCTTTCAGTCAATCCACTTTATATACTGTACGCCCCATGATGCTTTGCGCGGATTATGGGTGTAGCTTCCGTTAAGCTGTAAACAATCAGTGAAAGGCTCGCTCTATGAACCCAATACGTTAAAAAAGTGTCAGAATGAGATGACATTAATCGACTCACCCTTCAACCATCGAACATTAAAATAAAATGTAAAAGTTTAAAAGAATTAACAGGTACATTCAACAGACGAAAAATAGCACGAGTCTTTGGTTAAATATCACTGTAGTAGGCAAATATCTGTATAACGAGCCTTAATCAAAAATCTTCAACGTTACGATTTCCGTCATTTTGACAGATTATAAATTGCATTTATCCGTGAAAACAAACCTGGAAAGAGACGTGAGGATTTGAGGAGAATAACGAGAGATTCTTCGTGCATTCCAATGAATTATTAATGGAATATCGTAAATTAAATTCGGGAGAACAGACCACAAATGTGCCGTATATGGTGTCCTTTTTCATACTTTTACAGCGGATTGCAAAAGAAAAAAGAAAAATCATCATGAGGAAAAGAAAGCAGCAACTGAAAAGAGCTCTTGCCATAGATATTCATAGATTATGCCATAGATTTGGAAGTTCAAAACAAGCACATTGCATTGTGGGATACAATGTTGCAAGGCAATAAACCAAATCTTCAAATGCTGGAAAATCATGGAATGAGCTCCCAGAAGAAATTGTGTGTTCCCCTTCAATTAATTCCTTTAAGAATAGGCTGGATGCGTTTTGCCTGTCAAAAGATGTTATGTATAATTATAAAGTTTGTCTGTAACTAAGAAATTAATTTTATGTCTTTAATTTAGGATGTTAGGAAACCTCAATTTATGAAATTAATGTGTTTTTTTTTTTTTTTAAATCAAAATGTGAATTTGTATATATATCTAGTTTGTATCTTTTAGAGTCTGGAATAGAGGATTGTGTAATCCTGTACCAGAAATTCTTTCAATAAACTTCAATAAAAGAGGCCGTGCGTTACAGCGATTTTACCACGGGTAAGCCTGTGACTTATCCGAACCCACAAACATAACGCTGGTTTGTTTCTCACTGTTTAAGGGCAAATGTGGTAAATAAATAAAGTCAAGGCAACACGGGTCAGATTGCGCTTCTGTCATTCCAAGTACAACTATTTATGAATTCTCCGATTTCAAGCGTGTCTTGCAAAATTTGATTCAGATGAAAGTGAGGAATTTGACATGGTCTGGAAGCCATCGGCTCTTACCATTTGTTTTGACAGCTGAATATACGTGTTCTTTTCAACCATCTGGCATTTGTGTTAAATTTGCTCGCTCCGTTTAATTGCTCGTCTTAATGCTGACGGAGCACATCAGGTTTCCCCAATGTCACTTTCACATTTATCAATGACCTCGACCTGTCATTGATAAAGTATTCATGAAAAAAGGTGCTGAGCCTTAACTAACTGAGTTTATAGTTTAACAGGTGTCCTGCACCTGAAGATCACATGTCTTTTATTGGTGGTGTTTGCAAAGGCATTACAACATTATTATTAATATTGCTCATACACTCTAAAAATGTTGGGTTGTTTTAACCCAACTTTGGGTCAAATATGGACAAACCCAAACGTTGGCTTAACCCCAGGGTTGGGTTTGTCCAGTTGACCCATAGTTGGGTTAAAACAACCCAAACATTTTTAGAGTGTGCATATCAATGGCATATACATGCATTGGTCCATTCCATTCAAATCTTCTTCAGGGAATGTAAAAACCGAGATTAATTCTAGAATAAAAAGTCTAGATAGTCATGCAAAAGGTCTGGGACTGTTTACATGGCAACAATGATCAGCCTCATACTTTCATTATGTGAACAGGAAGTTTTCTCCTTAATAAGTGACATGAGACGTTAAGCATGACTAGTGCTTCTGTTTGATTTGACTTGTTGATAAAAGATGTTATTCCAGCTGTGGATGTGGAGCTGTAAAGCACATAAACAGTGAAAAGCTCTTGTTTTCTCTCGCTACAGGTCTCAGCATATCTAAACGCATGCACTCACAAATGATCAACCACTGTAAACAGGAAGACTGATAAGAGTGAAACAACAAATTTAAGCAAGCTGACATCCCACATTTTGAATAAGTTAGACAAACATGGATCCTAGAACATTAGTAAAGCTTATAGTAAAACAGCAGAAAATATACAACGGTCTGAAATCACATTGAAAATACTGTGGCCAGTTGCATAAGCTTAGCCACTATGTTAAGAAATAATTTGACTTATTTTTCTGATTCAAATTAGACCAATCTACCTTCTTATGTAACTTAGGACCAGTCTTAAAAAAAAACAAAAAAAACATTGATGACTAACTTTAAAGTGTAATTTAATATCAGTGTAAACTAAAGGGGTTTAGGGTTTCAGACCAACATTGAGGTTATTTGCCAACAGTTAATTGAATAATCAAAAGGAAAAAAAAAATAAAACACTGCATAGTTTACACTGTATGAATGAAATATATATCGATTATATTCAGTCAAGGGCAGTGAGTGATTTTATATTCGTCGTTCGTTGTTTGGTTAACATTAAGTACACCGATTGAAGCAGGTTTATTAGGTTAATGTCACTTTAAGAGCTGCACAGATCCAATATACTGTTGCATGCACACTTTATTTCTCAAATGTTTAGTCAAAAAAAAAAAAAAACCTAGGCTTTTTATAATCTTTTGGAGTATTGAAATGGATTTTTTATGATGCTGGATCATGTTTGTACAGTAAGTCTACTCTACCCATGTGGGTGGTAATTGATAATTAACCAGTCATTGTATAATTAATAAACTACCCAGCTGATTTAGGTAATCATTCTGGTGCCTTGACATGTATAAATGTTGTCGACTAATGTTCAAGCTTTTAGCATTGAAGATGGACTGAAACGTTTGCTCTTTGTTTTCTTTGTTTGTGTGCACACTCACATTTTTGTTTGTACACTTTGGTATTTTGCTGCAACTTTCTATGTGAATCTTCAGGAAAATAATTTTCAGTCCATGGAAGATTGAATTTGTTTGGTGTGTGGATGTCTTTAAAGACATTATATAGCCCAAATATATACATTCACACATAAATATTATACATGTATTATTATAATTATTGTGCTCTGAGTCAGGATGAAATATGTCCCATCTTCTTGTACTAACATCAACTCGATTTCAGAGCAGGTCTCAATTTACTGACAGCCCATTATGACCTGACAGAGACATTTACAAGATCTTCCATGGAAACCATACACATCCTTATCTCCATCCAGTCCTACTAAGACCACTGTACCACTCCATAATACTTCAGCGATAAACAGAAATCCCTTCCTAATCTCAGTCCGTCTCAGAGCTCTGCTGTAAGCCTTTCTCCAGTGGCCTGGTCTATCTCCAGACCAGATTCCATCACCTGGCCTAACTCGGCCTGCAGGCACCTGCTGATGACAGCCCGTACACCTGCTATCCATAACTAACAAACACCTTATGTCTGCGCTGAGACCTGGCCCGACCCAGCATGCCTTCATACCTCTGAAGATGCCTGGAATGTTTGAAACCGAGCCCTGATGATTTCTCTTTCCAAGGTCATTCTGGAACGGCAACTTTTATTTGCACTTATATTGTTAGCGATATCAAATTAAACATTCAAAATATCAAAGTATAAAACAATTAAAGAACAATTAAAAATGAATTCCATTTCACTTTTAACTTTGACTCTGTGAATCAATTTGAACTGTTCGTTTCAGTTCATCAAGCCTGCATTTATTTGATCAAAAATACAGAAAAAAAGAGTTTAAAATACTACAATTTAAAATAATGCTTTTCTGTTTTAATATACACTGTAAAAAATGATTTTTTTGGTTAAGTAAATACTAGTGAAAAAACCCAATGTAATTTACTTGAAAAAGTTAGTTCAGGCAAGAATTTAAAAAAACTAAGTAAATTCCATATCAGTACTCATTTCAAGCGAGTATAAATGAAAGTGTAATATCAACTCAATAAAATTAAGTAAAAATTACTCAACTTTTCTGATACTGGGGTTCCCATCATGCACTGGACCTTGAATAATTAATGAGGTTCATTTTTCACTGGTTTCCAGCTGTATTTACACTGTTTTATCATTGATTTTCGTTTTCGTTAGTAAATTGCCATTTTGTGACATTTCGAGTAAATTTTTTGCTTAAAACGACACATTCAAACACAAAAACGATCCATCAAATGTTACCACCATTGTGTATTGTCTACCAAGTATTGAGGTGTTTGCATTCACATGAGGCTTAATGTCTGACATGATGTATATATAAATTACTTAGATGATCTAAGTAAAGAACATACTATAAATGACTAATAAAATTCAAGACAATTGTTTTAGTGAAGTGTAATACAAAGGCAAAGGAAATCGGTATTAATCAACCTTTTACAAGCCGAATTAAAATTACTTATTTTTTGTAAAGTTTACTTAATAACACATTCCAAGTAAATTTAACTTAAAGATTTCTAATTAAAGCAACTGATAAATATGTTTAGGTTTTTACTTGGCAAATCTTTGTAAATTTACAAGCATTTTCTGAGTGAGATCGTTTAGCAAGGTTTTTTCTCCTACTTCAAATTTTTTACAGTGTACTTTAAAACATCTGTGATGCAAAGCAGACTTTTTCAGTGTCACATGAACCTTCAGAAATCGCTAGACAAGGGCTTAAAGAACTTGAAGCATGACATTTTTATGAAAACCTCAAAATCTACCAAAATTGTAATTTTTCACTTTTTTTCACGTTTTGCGAGAGATCACACACACACAGGCATATACACATACACATATATAATCTCTCTGAATACTTTTTGCATTTATTGAATATAGCAATGTTAAAGGAGTAGTTCACTTTAAAAAAAAAAAAACTTTTGCTGATAATTTACTCACCCCCATGTCATCAAAGATATACATGTCATTCTTTCTTCAGTCAAAAAAAAATTAAGGTTTTGATGAAAACATTCCAGGATTTTTCTCCATACAATGCACTTTACTGGGAACCAAACGGTTCAAGATCCAAAAGGCACATTATTTATTGAATAAATGAAAGATCGTTTCGCTTGATAAGACCCTTATTCATCGTCTGGAATCGTTTAAAGCCCTTTGAACAGTTTGCAGTTTGCACTGAAACTGTCTTTTTGACCTTGAACCGTTTGGTTACCAGTAAAGTGCATTATATGGAGAAAAATCCTGGAATGTTTTCATCAAAAACCTTAATTTCTTTTCGACTGAAGAAAGAAAGACATGGACATCTTGGATGACATGGGGGTGAGTAAATTATCAGCAAAAGTTTTTTTTTTTTTTTTATAAGTGAACTACTCCTTTAATGTACTTGGACTAGATCTGCTATGCTGCTGATGTTGATCCTGTAGCAGATCTAGGCAGGGGGAGCTGGGGGAGGTGGAGGGTTTCAGAGAAACTGCAGGACTAGTTTACAACAAACAATGAACCAGACTGGTTAAATGTTGAGCAAGCAATCTCATTGGCTACGGGATCAGCAGAGGCCAATAAGCTTGTGATGCTGTATGCAGTAATGATGTGATTGCTTGCAGATTGCATGTGAAGGATTCATGACTGAATAAAAAAAAAGCCTTTTCAAAGCAAAGTATATAACAAACAATGCTAAGTTATATCCAAAGGCTGAAAAATGTTCGGATATTATTTTTAAGCTTTATAACCCATTCCTACACGGAAGCACTGACCTTGATCCTTTGACACGGGTCAGACGAGGACAATAAAGAGTGGCTAGAAATACGTCTCAATGCAAGAAAACAGGTGGCTCAACCGTCAAAAGACAACTTCAAAATGTTTGGTGATAATTAGTACGATACAAACAAAGACACTCTTTAACGGGATGTCATTACGTCACATAATAAAAAACTGATGAACAGGCAACCCCTTAGACCCTCATGAGTAAAAATGAGCACCCTGAGACCCACATTCATCATGCTGGCAACAGAAGCGGGTTGTTGCTGGTATTCACATCACGGTTCAGTCGTGTAAATCATCCAGATGCGGTCCACCCCGAGCGTAACCTCTGGTAAATGGTTCATGCCAGGCCTTAAGGGTGCAGGTGAACATACAAATCTTGATAACCGCAGGTCTACTGGTGGGCAACCGCAACTCTAAAAATAATCCTGACAATCATCCTGTGGATATTCAAAAACCAAAGACAAACATAGACATGACAGGTTGGTATAATGTTCACCTGCAAGGAAAGAAATACCATCTGCTATTGGATGAATGTCCTAAAACCTAATAACTACGTGTCCTGATCGCATTTACCCTAAAACCAAAAGGAAAAACCTGAGGAAATATGGAATGATATAATATTGTTTTGCATTGTGAAATTATTTTTTGTAAGGGAATTACGCACATTTTCAAACAAACGCTCATTTAACTATACTTAATGTTAAAAAATCTGCATTTTATGCTTCAAGCACAACATTCATCCATCAATGTATCTTTCCAGCTTGATATTATGGTAGGTAACACTTTAAAAAAAAAAAAAATCTTTAAAGTCTCATCGTGATCGTTTGTAGAAAAACTGCAACAGTGCATCCAAATAAAATCATTTACAACTTATCTTGTTTTTGAAGAGTTGTAATGGATAGTGAGGGAAAATCATCAACTTTCTAATATACCTGACATTGTGTACTATAAATACTGTTGGCTCTCTATTGGCTTGTGTTTCTCACTAAGTCGCTTTGGATAAAAGTGTCTGCTAAATAAATAAATGTAAATGTAAGTGTGAATAGATATTGGGAAAAAAAAACTGACATTGCAATATTTAGGTTATCTGATATATATTGTGATCTGACAACAATTTCACCAGATGATTTGAATAGCTCTATTTGTTGAGAATCAATCATTCTAGAAAAATCGCGGTAGTTTCGCAGCGGACTGATTCTGTATAGAAAAATAATAAACAAGCATAGATAATAATAATAATAAACAGAGCAAAATGACTTGCAATTTAGACTTTATAACTCACAATTTCAATCCAGAGTTGTGAGTTTGTATCTTGCAATTCTGACTATTTTTATAGCTATAAATTCAGAATTGTAAAATGACTTTCTCCTCAGAATCGCAGTTTGGACTTTATAATTCGCATTTTGCAAGTTTATTTCACACAATTCTGAGTAAGCATAGCGAGATTAAAAATGACCTTTTTTATTTTATATTCTGTGGCAGAATCAAGCTTCCATAGTTTCCAATTTTTTGACTCATAGTAAATATAACCAAAAGAAAAAAAGCACACACACAAAAAAAACAAACAAAAAAAACTATTCAAACTTCTTGGCTGGCATGTCTGTGACTGGATGCGGAAAAGAAAGAGAAACAAAGCGAGACAGAAAGGGGAGTGGATGTGTGTTGATAACACTGGAGTGTACAAATGAATATTACATAATGAGCGGTAATTGTGTTGTTGCATTCCTCGCATGCTTGCGTTAACAAGATTAAACCGAGACCTGCTGCATTCAGACAGAAGCCCGCATCACGTGTACTGAGAAAAAACATCACAACCTTCTTTCACTCTTTCCCCGCCAGCCTTTTTTCAAAAAGTGCCAGCCATTGCCAACATTTTTGATCATTTTCTTCTGATCATGCAATATATAGAATAAAATAATAATTTTTTTTATCAACACTTTATTGTAGGTAAGTTTAAAGACTATAACGTGCATAAGCAATGCTTATAATCACTTGATTTTGTCTGTGTTTTGATCCGGGGATTCTCTACTCTTTTTTGCCCCCTATACCGTTTAACGGAAACTCAAAAACACGGAAAGCCGGGAATTGTTGTCTCATAAATGACGGAAAATTCCATCAATGGCGGGGAAAGATTTAAAGGGATAGTTTAAAATGAAAATGATAGTTCTATCAAGGACACTATAGTCTGCTGTGCCATTGGAACACAGCAAAATTCAATTTGTTCATGATGCTAATTTCATTTTTGGCTGAACTATTCCTCCAAAATAAGTTTTAGGAAATTAAATTGTAGTTGTGGCTGATGAAAACCACACTCAACTATTCTGAACTCAAAAAACACACGCTCCTTCATGTGTATCCAAGAGGATGGAATATTTGCATTCGGCACCAAAGAAACAGAAAGAAAGAGATACTTGCTAGACTAAGGAGACTTGATGTGGTATAATGCATTTCAACACCAAATTAAGACCATCCATAACTTTGTGATGATTACTGCATAACTTATTATAAATAATCATCATCACCACCACATAATCTCAGGATAATTTATAAAGTTTTTTTGTTTTTTTTTTAACCTGAGCATCAGCGAAAATATAAGCAGAGGCTGGATTGGATGTTGAAAGTCATTTCAGAGGTTCAGGAAAAGTTTTGACTTTTTTTTTTTTTTTTTTAAAGCATGCGATGAGGAATTATGCACGAGTAAAAAGAGTTAACCATGCTAACTTCAAAGTTTGCACACTATTTACTTACATTTTCAGAAGAGCAACAGCACAACCAAGAGTAGCTACTGTCAAGCCATAACGTATTGTCTGTTTACAACTCACCGGATTTGCCATGCCATGGAAGTGTGGAGTCATTTCCTCAACAAAAAAAGAAAGAAAAGAAAAAGCAAGGACTACTGAGCCAAAGCAAAAGGTTAATCTCTAATCACAAGAGACTTATAACTAAGGGCAATTTCTGAAACTCAATCCTGCTCTAAAACAGTGAGAAGCAGTTTACAACACTGTCAGGAAAACTGCTCCACATGATTCCAAACCTACACCACACATAAAACATGATCTCAATATGATCTACCCAGCATGAATTGGGATTGTTGACCTTCCAGAGAATGAGCTGCTTGTTTGCTATCAGTGAAACACGGCAGGTTGAAACAGGCAAGAGCCATCTGCATTTAACACACAAGATATGATGAGTTATTGGCCAGAAAAAACTCTCCTTTACAAGCAGGTGAGGAGGAGTCTCGAGCCATTCCACCTGTCCAGATGAGTTATCCTCACCTCTCGTGCCTCGACCAAAACACGGAGATTGATGTATTTCTCTCTTACACGCAGATACCGATCCACATAAACTGATCCAAAAACTACAATTAGGGTGTTACTTGGGGACTCATCAAGCTAGCAATGTTTTTACACAACTTTGCCAAGGTTTATTTCCTTAAATCCACTTTAGGTTCAAACAAATGCAGACAACATGAAACGGCTTCTATAATGGGACACATTCAAACAAAGTAGAATGCAACTTGATTATATAAACAGGGATTGACTAGATGAAGAAAAAATCTCAGAACAGAGCCATTAAGATGCCATGGATTGGAAAATAAGGAATTTCCAACATCGAGTGAATAAGAAAGACATTTTAGAGGCAGAGCAAGTTGACATTTTGGTGAAAGAAAATGAAGACAAATATGGTTTTCTTTGGACTAATGTGCACTGATAAATCATACAGATTTAGACTGAAATCTATAATGAGGACACATTTAAGGCACATTTAACCCTTAAAGGCCTCATATTACTGTATGCGATAAAAGTAATTAATAACTACTGAATATATGCTGTAACGTACAAAAGTCCAAACTGACTATTCACTATTATATGACTCATTATTTAAAAAATGTACTTAAATAACATAAGAGCAAACCATTTGAGTCTTAAAAACAGCAAAACAAACAAAGTCCTAAAGTTCAGAGAGGCTACAAAATAGTCATGAAAAGCTAAATTATGGTTGTTTTTTGGCAATTGCATGGGTTTTATCCTAGTGCTGCGTGATGTTGCATATCAGCAGAACGGTGGGGCCGGGTGCTGGGTTTCCTGCCTTTATTTTCGCTGCCCGGCCCATAAATCAAATGCAAAAGCAAACAAGCCCACAGCAGCTCTGTGCCAACAACCCCTGAAACGGGCCTGCTTTCTATAAACATTCCACAGGGAGACCGAACCCTGATAAGACCTCCAAATACTCCTGAAGATCTTGAACCCCGCCTCCATTTCCCATCAGCACGGCGTACGACCATCAAAATATTTCACATGGTGTTCGACGGCTCTGGGAGGAACAAACTCGCTGGTTCTCCACCGCTGGAATTTCCTCATGAACATACACAATCTCTAAACCCGACCGGAACGACTGATAAGAATGGATCTGCTCCAGCCCACAATTCAATGTTCACCACATGTATAGAATTTAATAACTTTCTTTGGTGGAAATTACATTGTTAAAATTCTTGGAATAAAATGGCAGTGTTTGATATTTCATAAATGCACTCAATTGAATACTTTCAAACTTATTTTACAATAAAGCTACAGATACACTGATACAACTAACTTAAATAAAAAAAAATTGTTTAATTATCTGTTGCGATTTAAAAGTTTTTCCAGCCTGATCGATTTTTGCTAATTCGTACATATTTTACGAGTTACCAAATTCGGAAGAATTCATATATGTACATATAGTGTAGTTTTACCACAGTTTTTCCAGCCTGATCTCACAGGAATTTGTACAATTGAGGTTGTATGAATTCGTACGAATTAGCCACCTCGTACAATTCGTACGATTTTGGCTAATTCGTACATATTTTACGAGTTACCAAATTCGGTAACACTATACCAAATTCATATAGTGTAGTTTTACCACAGTTTTTCCAGCCTGATCTCACAGGAATTTGTACGATTGAGGTCGTATGAATTCGTAAAAATTAGCCACCTCGTAAAATTCGTACAATTTTTGCTAATTCGTACATATTTTACAAGTTACCAAATTCGGATGAATTCATATATGTACATATAGTGTAGTTTTACCACAGTTTTTCCAGCCTGATCTCATGGTAATTTGTACGAGTGAGGTCGTATGAATTCGTATGAATTAGCCACCTCGTAAAATTCATACGAGTTTTGCTAATTTGTATATATTTTTCGAGTTACCAAATTCGGATGAATTCGTACGAATGACAAACCCCTGACCCCGCCCCTAAACCTACCCATCACGTGGGTTTAGACAAATCCTACAAATTCGTACGAGTGAGGTCGTACGAGTGAGGTTGTACGAATTGGTCGTGAGATAGCGTTGGTTTTTCTCTGAAGGCTTCAAGTTATAAAAAACACTCCTTACCAGTAGTAAATAAATCACTGTGAAAAGTAGACCAATTGTTTTTGAACATATAACAAAAACTAGACTTGTGAAGAGTTGTGTTTACTGCAGCTGTTAAAACGCACGATACAGTCAGCATCTGCCCTGTTCCCTTCAGTTAATATTGGTGTAAACAACACCAATAAAAAGTCCTTTACAAAAATAGCAAAAAATAAAGAAAGTAAAAAATAAGGCTGTCATTTTAATGTTATTCAAATAATATTGTTTTCAAAATCAGCTTGAAATATAACTCCATTCAGGACATGTTTTGGTAAAACTATTTCAATGGTCCAATTTAGACATTCTACTAACTCTAAGTAACTACATGCCAACTTACTCTACTAACCCAAACCCTAACAACTACTCTAACCTAACAGTCTACTAATACTCTAATACGAGTTAGTTGACATGTAGTTAGTGGAATGTGTCAAACGGACCATCAAAATAAGGTATATCCCATTTTAAAAACAGAACAGAGCACAACTGGATGGAACAGAACAAAAAACAAATGCTGCGTTGAATGCTTTACAGACAAAAACATCCATCTGACACATATGCTCAAAAACAAGCCATTAGCCAACAACTTAAGCAAAATATATCAATCTGTCACAGTTGATTCAACTCTGGTCATTATATGATATTCTTATGTGCTCTGAGAGAGTGTGTGTTTAAGGTTAGTTGGTCCACGGTGACATCACAATCTTGGCAGGACATGAGGAATAGAAACACATCAGACTGGAGAACTGGCATGTTATAGTAATTATTGGGGACAATACTCCATGCAAGCCACAAAGCTGAACCTCAAAGCTGAAAAAAAGCCTCAAACGGGAGCGTGAGCGGCCATGTTTCCTGCCATCCCGTGTCTCCAACAGCGTTTTTGTGAGGAAAAAAGAGCCACATGATTGCAGTGAAATTTTAAAATGCAGCAATCATTGAGTCAGCATCCAGACATATTTCTGGCTGAACTTGCCACACTGGTGTTTGCGCGCACCACAGACCCTCATCCGTACAGGGTTTGGTCCAGTGGTGGAGGAAGTACTGAATCTCAGTACTTAAGTAAAAGTACAAATACCCAGATAAATATTTACTTTTAGTAAAAGTAGAAGTAACACAATGACAACCATACTTAAGTAAAAAGTAAAAAGTACTTTATTTTAAATGTACTTTAAGTATTAAAAGTAAAAGTACTTGCATAACAATTTATTATCTTAATGTCTATTTTCTAATGATTAATAAAACATTTAATTCTAACTCATTCAACCTAATAGCCTACTCCTATAATGATGTTCAATAATGATGGAAAAAAACGTCACCATTTCTGAAACAAGCTTGCAATTAGGCAATATCATGCTTATCCTTACTATGTTAATATGTTTGGCAGTAAACGCGATTCATTTATGGTGTAATTCTGAACCTCTTGGCTTGCCATAATCCTAACCAAACCAAACATATATTACACACGGTGTGTTTCCTATGCACGTAAAAACAAATTTTCGCGTATGAGTTGCACGATAAACACACTGCGTGTGAGACGCATTTAGTGTGACCGGCCTGCCGGGTTGATATACTGTATCTATGGCAACCAAACGTCACTGGTGTAAGGGTTAGACCACTAGGGGGCGCCATCTGCCCAAATATATCTGCGTCTCATTTCACGTTAAAGGGTGCCATGTGCGTTGGATATTTACGCTTTTGCAAAAGCGTCCGATATGGCGCTTTAGGATGAGAACGGGCTCGACGGTCAGATTACGTTTTGGCAGGGGAAAAACTGATCAGAAAATGTAACGAAAATGTAACAGAAGTTGTAGAAATGTAGTGGAGTAGAAAGTATAATAATTGCTGCAAAATGTAACGAAGTAAAAGTAAAAAGTAGGCACTATTTATTGTACTTAAGTAAAGTAAAGATACGTGAAAAATGTACTTAAGTAAAGTAACGAAGTATTTGTACTTCGTTACATTCCACCACTGGTTTGGTCAGATTGATTTGCCTCGATCACTAAATCCAGTGGTCAACTGTTACCGACTTCTGTGAATACCCAATCAGACAAACACCACAATCTAGAATCAGTCGAATGCTCACTGCAGAATGAACAAGGCGACATTTGGCTCACACAGAACCTGCAGACTTTTATCATGTTTTTTGATTGATTTTTTTGCAGAAAACCCGTGGAAATCAGAGAGTCTACACTCTTATCATCAGCTGAAAGTATTAACTAATTAACCAAAATATTTCAGAAACAAACATGGATGGGGTCAGAGATCTCTGCGGAGCAAATTCCATGCGACTCCTTATTAGTGGCTACCAATGTCCCTTCCAAAAACCCTATTGGTTTTTATCAAGGACAAAATGTCCCATTAATGCACGCAATTATGGTTTGTCTGAACGATGCTGTTTAATATCACATGGTCTGGAACTTTAATGAGTGAATAAATTATAGCCACTGAACATTATAGTTCCTCGTAATTTCTTTTGAGTTTTTAAATCACTGCAACCTCTTTTAGTCAGAACAGAAACCCCAGTGTGTGGAAGTGGCCCAAAGGCAGGACGTTTTAACTAATTCTGCCCCAAATGACTTCCTGTGGGCCTCTTAGCAGGTCTATGGTGTGCCAACTCTGAAAAAGCTGCTTTTAAAAGTGATCTCCACCCATCTGAGAGCCCCTCAACCACTGTCCTTTCTCTCTGGATGCCTACTTAATGCATCGCACAACCTCACCAGCTCAATCCGAACGGACAATTCATTAGAGCAGCAGAATACAAGCCAAAGATGCCATTACTGTACACCCTTGACGGCCAACATCAGTAATGCAACAGCAGGTGCCAAATCATTTGGCATCAGAAACTGCTTACAGTTTACTACATTTCACTAATGTATTACTTCTACTTTTATTGAAGTGATGAAACTGCACATTTGTGTGCAGTTTTGACAGACTGATATATTTGAGGCTGTGGATTATTGTCCTGACAACTCCGTGCACAAAGTTCTTCTGGAAAAAAGTGTGTGAGTGTGTGTGTATTGGTAGATAACTTACAAATTGTTACAAATTACATGATTAATTTTTAATCAGTAACTCACTTTCAAATATCAATTGATTAAAGGTGCAATACCTAAGATTTTTGCATTAAAATATCCCAAAATCACAAGGCCAGTGTTATACATTTAGTAAAGATGATAACTCACAATATTCCAAATGTTTCAAACAATATTTAAATCGCGAGAAAATTGAGATTTTAACCAAGGAAACGGGACGTGTGAGCAGGGGTGAGCTGGGAGTCGCGAGTCAATCGCGTCATATCCGCTTACCTCGGTTTCCGCTCGTACTACGTGTAGTCCTGGACAAATGCGGTAGTTGTACGTTAGCGTCTTTCAAACGACAGCTTGTTTCGCGTCTAACAAACAACAGCTTGTTTCGCGCATTTGTTATGAAATGGAGCACAATTGTTCTTTTCATTTATTCTCGGAATGTGAACTGTTGGCTGTAAAGGGGGTCGCACACCGGACGAGAAGCGCCGCGTCACGTTTAGGACAACTCCACAGTATCGAACACCGGACGCGCACTTTCTCATCAGTGTATGGCCAGCAATATTGTTATAATGACAGAAAATGAAGATAATGTCTGTTCTATGCTATGATTGTACAGTACAATTAAATACAATCGTTGCTGAGTCTGCATTCTGAAAACTTTACCTCAGATCATCCGTTCACGAATCTCACCTGAAAAATCTAATAATAACATCAGCAATTGTCATTCAAGTAGCTAATTTCTGTAAATCACTGCAAAACTAAATGCATATTGCAGGGCAAAGTCAGGATCCATTAGCAACGGTTTGAGACAAAAATAATTAAAATTTTATATAAAACTGTGTAAATGGCGCTCTGTGGCGCAGCAGGATTTTGAACACGGTCCTGATTGAGGCGTTGCTGGGCGCTGCGGACAGACGCCGAATGGCGCCGCCGGTAAGTGTACACTTATAGATAATAATGTGTTCGAATAATTATGTGGTGCGGCGCTGCAGCTTCTCGTCCGGTGTGCGACCCCCTTAACGTTAATTTTGTGAAACTGTAGCTGTGGTTGAATACTTACACGACATGAAAAGATGTGTCAAATGTACATTAAATTGATTTTTTTTATTTTTATAAAGTTACCAAGGAGGACCAGCCACGTCAAATCCTTGCAAGAGACCTGCCCCTTCAAACCCTCTCCACCATAGCTTCGTCCAGTGACTCGTACAGTAACATCTGTGATAACTAATTTACTTTTAAACCTGACTTTTCTTGCGTGGTTATTTCAGTTTAATGAAAAACAAGCATGTCATTAAACGCAACGTTTATAGAAATCGAACTTTAACTCATCCATGACAACTAATTTTCGATTCCCGTCTGACTGATTTATCCACGGTGGAGTTGAAAACAACAGTTCCCATCATTCCGCGTTTCTCCACGTCGTCATCAAGCAAAGCCATTGTTGTTGTTTTGAATGTAGCACCCTCTAGCGGCATCTAAATCTTAGGTATTGCAGCTTTAATTGGCCTGACCAATATACACTCTAAAAAATGCTGGGTTGTTTTAACTCAAATTTGAGTCAAATATGGACAAACCGAAATGTTGGGTTAAAAATGCAATTCAAAAATGTACAGTTGAAACTGAAAGTTGAAGTTGGGTAAAAATTTAAAAATTACATTTTTAAACACACCTTTGGGTTTGTCCATATGTTACCCAAATTTGGGTTAAAACAACCCAGCATTGTTTAGAGTGTAGTGTTCCATTACAAATTGTATCTGACCAAAGGCGTTATAACGACTAATTTGTTTTGTTGACATGGTGACCGTTACTACTACTTAAAACTTTGCGAACACAAATAAAACCCAATTGATCTGAATTGTCACAGACTACTTAACTTATTTGTATTCAAAGTGAAGATTTCGGTCTTTCTGACACATTATTTGCAGCTGGTTGCAACGAACTCCTCAGGTTACGAAAACCCTTAGTGATTATTCGTTTATGATGGGATTTCTTATCTTAAGTGGTTTGTTGCAACCGGCCGTGTACTTTCCGACTCGTGTGATCCCAATCTTCATGACGGGTGCTCCATCAGCCCCAGCATGCAGAACGTGCCACCCGCCAACCTGCAGTGATAAACAACCCAAGCAAGCGGCGGAGCTTTGTTTCCGCAGAGCCAACGCATTCATCCGTTTAAATCTGCAGGCTGTGAAGATGCTGCAGGGGTCTTAAATCAGTCCCAGAGCCTCGGCTTCTAACGCAGGAATGCCGTGGCGCGTGTTTCTGCCTCCGTCAGCATCTCCTCCCAACCTTCGCAGCCTCCAAACATTTGGCGGAGACAGACTTCAACTTGCTAATGCCTGAAAACCTCTTAAAGATCGCTGCTAATTTGCTGTGACCTCGTGAAAAGCTGGGCCCCAATCTAAACAGCCCCATGTTGGTTACATTTTGGCTATCTTGTCAGATTTCATGTTCGCTGGCAGTGTAATTGAACAACCCTGGAGAATGTGGACATCTTGAATGCATTTGCTCTGGTGCCGTTGGAAAACAGTGGCTCTTTTAACATGGCAGTCAACAAGGATTATGGGGATGTCTATCTGTCTGAGGATCGTAAAGCGGGATGGAAAAGTAACTAGGTGTATGTGATGGTAGGATAACAGCATGATCAGGCCCAGACTGATTTTGCCCAGATATTTCAGGGCAAAAATCTGCAGAATTCTGCTAAATTAATGTCAATAGATTCTTAAATGGAGCTGAAATATAATCAAATTAGCCAAAATGTATAATAAACAGACAAACAAACAAGGGCCTGAGAGAATGCAGTACTGTATGATTGAAGAATATTTTTTTTTAGTTTCTTTAAAAAAAAATCATTTTCATCAGGTAATTTCAAATTTGCCTTTATTTACCTGTATTTTGCCGAAACCCGTCACATTCAAATCAAGATTTAAAAGCAAAATATGAAGCACAGAAAGCGAAAGAGACATTTAATCTGGTAGTGTCACTATAAAAATGTGTGGATGCTTCTTTCCGCCACAGAATGAAAAATAAAAAAAGGCAACTTTTTATCTCACAATTCTGACTTTTATTCTCACAATTGGGAGTTTACATCTCGCAATTCTGACTTTATTTCTCAGAATTGTGAGATATAAAATCGCAATTGCGTGATATAAAGTCAGAATTGCGTATTATATACTCATAATTCCGTGTTATAAAGCCAGAATTGTGAGATATAAAGTCAGAATTGTGTGAAATAAAGTCGCAACTGCGTGTTATAATGTTTTCTATTTCTCAGAATTGCGACTTTATATCTCGCAATTGTGACTTTATTTTTTTAGAATTGGGACTTTATATCTTGCAATTGCAACTTTATTTCTCAGAATTGCAACTTAATATCTCGCAATTGTGACTTTATTTCTCAGAATTGCGACTATATATCTCGTAATTGTGACTTTATTTCTCAGAATTGAGAGTTTATATCTTGCAATTGCGACTTTATTTCTCAGAATTGCGACTTTATATCTCGTAATTGTGACTTTATTTCTCAGAATTGCGACTTTATATCTTGCAATTGCGACTTTATTTCTCTTAATTGCGACTTTATACAGTATCTTGCAATTGCGACTTTATTTCTCAGAATTGCAACTTTATATCTCGCAATTGTGACTTTATTTCTCCGAATTGCGACTTTATATCTCGTAATTGTGACTTTATTTCTCAGAATTGCGACTTTATATCTCGCAATTGTGACTTTATTTCTCCGAATTGCGACTTTATATCTCGTAATTGTGACTTTATTTCTCAGAATTGCGAGTTTATATCTTGCAATTGCGACTTTATTTCTCAGAATTGCGACTTTATATCTCGGAATTGTGACTTTATTTCTCAGAATTGCGACTTTATATCTTGCAATTGCGACTTTATTTCTCAGAATTGCGACTTTATATCTCGGAATTGCGACTTTATTTCTCATAATTGCGACTTTATAGAGTCTCATGCAATTGCAACTTTATTTCTCAGAATTGCGACTTCAGATATATTTTTGTAAAAATTTATACAAATATTTATAAATATATATGCTAGGGGTGTAACAGTACACAGAAGTCATGGTCCGCTGCGTACCCTGGTTTTAGAGTCAGAGTTTGATTAGAGTTCGGTACAACAAGAAAAAGCAACAAATACCCAATGCTAGTTTTCTTTTCATTTATTTTGATACAGTACGTGTTAGCAAACTTGAACAATAGTGTGTGTTAATCCCAGCCATTTTTTGCTATATATCTACATCTGTGGTTGATCTAAAGTGCAGGATGGTCAATATAAATAGAATTTAATGATGTAGTGATTGAGCAAATACACTAAATTTCTGCTAAGTTCTGCAAGTGCAGATTCCACACGAGTCTAGTCATAACTCAAACATCTGCAGAACCTCACACGATGGGTCGTCACAAAAACTGCAAATAGTATGTTACGTGCAAATAAGTGTTAGTTCTCCTTTGATAAGATTTCTGAAAATTCAACAAACAATTCCCATCAATCCTGAAAAAAAGTTTTGTTTTGTCACGGTATGAATTTGTGGTAAAGATCCCCATGTACAGTATGATGCTAAAACACGGCACAAGAATGTAAACAAACTTAACAGCACTCCAAAAACACTCCGATTTACGAGCGAGTTCTCCTGTCATTCGCCTCCAATCGCATTTTGCTTAATTCGCTGGTATATTTGAACATGGGATGCAGCTTTTCTAAGAGGAATGCTGAGGATCGTGTGTTGATCTCATTGTTTGACGGCTGGCCAAACTCTCTAAAGGCTGAGATGCTGATTTATTTATCTGGTGGAATCCAAGGCGACACTAAATACATCTTCCATCCATGAGATCAAATGATCCTTGAACTTCAATAACAGTGCGTTTTTTAAACGCACATTTATCACATTGAATTCCACACTGCACAGTGTTAGAGTGCTGTGGATCTGAACTCGTCTGCCTCTCTATGTGTAAGCGGGAAATGTTGGAAGTGCAGTTACAGAGGCGCTCGAGGAGCCTCTAAATCACAGCTGAAGCCAACAGGAGGAATGCTGGAGAAAACTGCTCCGAGCTCAACCAAGCTAGTATCACTTTCGGCTATGATTACCTGGAGATCAAACGTGGACAAAGTTTGGTGTTTTTGCAAGTCTGGTCAATATATAAAACCATTATTACAATAAAAATCAGCCACAAAGGGTGTGTTCACACTTGTAGTTCACTTCTCTTGGTTTTTTTTATGACCAAAAATAAACTACATTTAGTGCTGGTTCGCTCAGAATGGCTTTTATGACGTATATCTTGCAACAGAACTCACAGAACAGTCCGAACAATGCTGTGTGCTGGGCTAAACCGTATATTTGATTGTAATTTTACCAGCTGAGAACTCGTGAAGACATTTTTAAATGTGTAAAGGGGTCAAAACAGCATCAGGAATTCCTCGGTTGCACACATCGAGGATCTACTGAAAGGAGATGGTGTTTCCGAATCCTTTACTGAACTGTATTGGGCAATGTAGCTCCTGCATTAAAAGAACCAGGTATGAGCATTCTGTCTTTTATAGGGACATCGCGTCATGTTTTTGGATGTTAAGTGGTTTATTTATGAATTAATTAGAGATTAGAAATAGTGGTTCACTTCCACAAGTTTAAATGGACCACTTCTACATACAAAAGTGGGGTATAAGATTTGAATTAAAGGGATAGTTCACATTGAAATTAACTTTGGTATGTTCTAGCTTACCTCAAGGGCATCCAGGATGTAGGTGTCTTTGTTTCCGCATTAGTTTCAATTTTGATATTTTTAGGTCAAACCGTTCTTGTCTGTCAGTCATTTAATGCAGGTCTATGGTCACCACCTCAAAACGGTGACTAATGTAATGCAATGACTCGTAAATGTAAGTACACATTCAGGTTAAGCTATAAAACATATCAAAAATTAATTTCAAAGTGAACTATCCCTTTAAATTCTGTAACAAAAAGTGTAAAGCATCATTATTGGTAAGCATAATCAACTTACTTAATTGAATATCATATAAGAAAACAATACATTTAATAGGATATGAATAACTTTATGAATAAGTTTTCCTGATGGAGATTCAGTGTGGGCCTGCCAATATGTCTTAGAAACAGCCTTGAACATCAAACGGGGTTTACAGCGATCAGACAGCTTAGTCTGGGACTAACGAAATGGTCAATTAATTAGCCATGTTGAGTGACAGCAAATCTCCTCAGTTTTAAGCTCAATCAGCTGATAGTTTTACTACAGAACATGCATGAAGATCAAATACTATAGAGTAGGTTTCTGAATCAGAAGATGATCATCAAGAGCTTCTCAATTATTAACTGAACTTTCTGGGGTCTGATAAAGCAAGAATATGCAAAAGCTCAAATGGAGTCAAGGGAATAAAACACATTTGTTATGAGAAAATGAGACCATCTATTTCCTCCACTCGCTATCTCTAGATAATAAATACACTAAATGTGTTCACAACAGCATTATTGCTTTTTCCCCTCAATTTGAGCCAAATTAGTTCAAATTGCATTTGCAAACGTGCCAAAAACACAAAGTGTGCATTCTTTCCCACAACTGAGGTACAATGGACGAAAGGCGAACAAACAGAACTATGAATGTTGGGTGTGCACAGAAGGCTTAATGCTGCGTTTAGCACTAGATTATCATCGGAGAATTTGTAATAACATGTACTTGCATTTCAAACATTGAAAAGTCAAAGTTTATCTAACCGCTGATGTCATAAACAAATTAGTTGAGTTGGCGTATCATAAATAACCAACACTAAAGAGTCTGGCGTCCGACATTTAAGGTCACAACTGCCTGTCTTGACCTTAGGGTCATCAGGTTATGTCTGGTCAATGGAGAGAAATCTGTGTCTGAACAAGAATGAATCTCACTAAAACATGTCCAGGTCACATTTCACCGTAAATTCAAAAGGAGAAAAAAATATATATATTGCATAAAGAAAATAAAAAGTGCTAGGTTGTTTTAACCCAATTTTGGGTCAAATATGGACAAACATTGGGTTAAAAAAGTCGTGTGAGCATTTCAAGACCATTAAAAGTTTCTGTACTGTTTTATTCTAATGATGATTATAAATATTTATAACTCACATTCTCATTACTGCAATGTGTATAGATGTTTTACTCCAGTTTTTTTTTTTCAAAGAAAATAATCTCACGATAAAAATGTGACTACTTTTAAAGTAAATAAAATAAAATATAATAATAAAATAAAATATCAGAAAATGTCTTATTTCTTTTAATATTTTTTGGGGGGGGGTGTAATATGACCAGGACCAGTTCTTGACAGGTCTGGTGGGATGCGCGATCTACACAATAGAAAGCCACACGCCGTGCTGGACTGTGCCACAGGGGGACGGCTATTGTTCAGCATTTAACAGCAGCTTTGTCATCCTGTCAGCCGCATTTGTTACAGCAAAAAGGGAAGCTCTGAAAACATGCCACTCAGAGACCCGGATCAAAGCTGAGTGTCCTCGCGGGGAGACCACAATGACTCCTACAATATTAGCTATTAATATTTCAATCCCAAAGTTCAGAAAATGCAGACACAGGCAAACATTCTACATTAATGCAGCAATTAACCGTAAAACAGCCTACAATTAGGCTAAATTAGCTTGTCACGTTCATTTATATGCAATACAGTTTGTTTCAAAGCCGCAACGATGTTGTAAAATTCATCAATTAGGAATACAAGAAGATAATGGCGTCATTATTCAGCTCAAGTAGTGTTTCGATTCAGTTCAACAACTTAGTCAATGTTGAAAAGACAATCAGGTTTCTACACAACAGAGTCAACTCAACTCAGTTCAATGTTGATTCAATAATTCAATGTTAGAGTCATTATTAACTCATTCCGATTCAAATTTTGAAGGGTAATAAGACCTCACACGACCAGATTTAATATCTGTAGATGCCCTGTGGTCAGTCCGATGCCATAAAACAAGATGTCATTACATCATTTAAAAGCTGCAGAGAATGGGACGTTTTTCAGTGAATAACTTAAATGTAATTCTGCTCCTCAAACAAAGCCATTGATGGGCTCAGAAGACTTGACGCACAGTCATATACACTACTTTATTGCTGATTCAGCTGTGTTTTCCGTCACTTTGTGGAGTTTGACGCTATAAACTGACCTTCAAAACATCATGAAAGAATATCGTACAGGTTTCTAACAACAAGGGTGAACAAGTAACAGAATTTGAATTTTCAGCCCAACTATTCCTTTTAAAATCACATTGAGTCACACATACATTTCTCAACATCACCACAGCAGTCCCACGCTCTTCAATGTTCTCACACGCAAGTTTTGCAGTCTGAGCTTTTCCTTAAACACGCCTGAGAGCACTCTCTGTTTTCACAAAGAACAAGCAAACAAACTGCTATAGACGCACAGCTGCGAGAGCAAATGAGGTTAAAATTCCCAAGATATCTGGCAACGTTCTCAGCGCCAGCGAGCCGTGTCACCATCTCCTTACCTGATACACAGCGGTGGCCATCCTCAGTGTGCGCGTGTGTGTGTGTGTGTGTGTCTGTCAGCCCCAGTGCCGCATTCTCCTCTGAGCAGAGAGTCTTACGGGATCGTCCGGTCCGACTCACAGGCAGAGCAGCGCACCTCTCTCAAACACACTGTAATCCAGCCAGCAGAAGAGTGTGTGTGTGTGTGTGTGGATGTGTGCGCAAACACGTCTGCTTTCTTGGCTTCCTGAAAAAGGCTGAATTGTTGACTCACATTCCCTGTTCGCCCTAGCCAAAAAAAGAGGATCATAAAAGATATTCACACTATATATGGCTATGGGTACCAGAGCAGGTCAGATCCAGACGCAGCACCTTCAAACCCAACGAGCGCACGGCACGGGAATCTGCCAAGTCTAGCTGCAGGCTACTGACATTCTCCTTTCCCTCGCACTTTTTCGCCCTCCCTTTTTTGCTCCTACTCTCTCTCTCTCTCTCTCTCTCTCTCTCTCTCCCTCCCTTTTGCTCTATGTGAGCATTTATGGAACAGACGGGGGGAAGAAATCATAGAAAAATATACATTAGGTCCAAAATTAACATTTGTCAAGCGCCAAATGAAAGAAGAAAAAAGTCTTCGGTGAGTAAATAAAACAAAGTTACACATCAGCTGGCCAATAACTTCATCAGGAATGGCAACGTTAGAATGTTTGTATATGATGATTTATTTATTATTTTCTTGTAAAGAGTGTGCAAATGTGTGTGTATGTGTGATTTTAAACTGTAATATTATAATATTATTGAAATGTAATAAGATACAACTGTGTATTGGTCAGGCCAATAATAATCAGCTGATATTTGCCATGTTGAGACAACCAGATTATCATGGGTATGTTTTATAATATGTGAAAGTATTGTCAAATTAAGTGGTAAATTGCAAGTCTATGTATAGACTAAGACTTATGTATAGTACTGTGTGTGTGTGTGTGTGTGTGTGTGTGTATATATATATATATATATATATATATATATAGAGTTCAGATGCAAAAGCCTCTAAGTGCCATTTGAAATTTTCTTCTAAAATGATAATTTTTATCAAGCTTGTATATTTAAGTTCATTAATTTCACTTAAACGGCAATGAAGATTAACTATTAATTGTCATTTAAGTGAAATTACTGAACTTAAATATACAAGCTTGATAAAAATGACCATTCTAGAAGAAAATTTCAAATGGCATTTAGAGGCTTTTGCATCTGAACTCTTCATATATATATATATATATATATATATATGCAGCATATACAGTATACAGTACATATATATGCTGGATATTTAGTCAGTTATTCATGGTCACAATGGACTAAGGATTATAAATTAAGATAAATGCTAAATATTTCACGATTAATAAAATTAGTTATTTTAAGGACCATTAAGAAATTTGGCATTGTGACATTAGTTTCATAGCAATTACCCAGACTGAAATGACTGCCATGCAAATAAATAAATAAATAAATAAAAGGGTTCGCAGTATAGAATTACTTTAAAGTTTACAGTAATGACCATCACATTTGATTAAATGAGAATGACCAAAAAAAAATAAATAGTTGAAATTCCCAGCAGGTTTTGTGGGTTGGACTTGGTTTTGACAGACAAAAAGCCTCTTCATCAGCCCACTCCTTCTCTAGCTGTTATCAAGTTCTCAGTTTACAGGTTTAACATGAGTTGACAAGCTCAAAGGCAAACTGAGTTACGTAGAGGAGCGCCTCAGAAACGGCACTCAGCGTGAGGAACTGTGTAGCTGTGAAGAGAGAGATCCTTACGTTTTTCTGCCCCCAGACCGGCTTTGGTTGTTTTAAAGTGGTTTGTTGTATACGTCAGAGTGTTTGAGCTACATCTAGCGGTCTGCGCTTTTCTGAAAGATGCTCCCAACCTGATGGAGTTCAGACTAACACAACAACACTAGATTTGTAGAGCTGTTCCTGAAGGAAATACCAGTTCTAGCAAAGCAGCAAATCACAAACAATGCAATTCCATCTCTGGGGTGTACATAAATGCTAGACAGAAGTGCAAATAAGAGAGATTTTCTAAATGTAATCTTAATTTAATAAAAAATAGAGATAATAGAGATAAAAAGAGATAAAAAGCCATTAAAATAATAAAAAACAAAATAAACACAGTCACTCAAACATCTGAGGAAAACAGGCAAATGATCATACAGGCATCACTAGCATGGAATTTAACACTGTCTTCAGGGCTTTGAGACCAGACAGAACCAAAGCAATTACTGAGAAGATACTAACAGGTTTAGGGCTGTAACCTTCTGCCCTCAGGATACTAACTTATTTTCAATTCGGATTCTCCTTTCATTTAACAACAACACAACATTAGGGCTGTTTGATTGAGTCAGACAATACTATTGAGATGATTCATTCATTGTTTATATTAAATGATAAAAATATAAGAAATTAATTAATATAAAATTAAATAAAAATCAAACCACTAAAATAAAAATAAATAAATAAATAAAATAAAAGCTGGAAATTAATTAAGAAAAAGAAAAAGCAATATATATATATATATATATATATATATATATATATATATGAAGAGTTCAGATGCAAAAGCCTCTAAGTGCCATTTGAAATTTTCTTCTAGAATGATCATTTTTAATCAAGCTTGTATATTTAAGTTCAGTAATTTCACTTAAATTGCAATGATAATTACCTATTAATTGTTATTTAAGTGAAATTACTGAACTTAAATATACAAGCTTGATAAAAATCATCATTAAAGAAGAAAATTTCAAATGGCATTTAGAGGCTTTTGCATCTGAACTCTTCATATATATATATATATATATATATATATATATATATATATATATATATATATATATATTTGAGCGGTGTACCCTTGGGTTTACTTAAATAAACAAAAATGAAAGATTTTATATAAAAAAAGAAAACTTAACTTATGACTATTTTTGCTAAATTCAATCACACAGTTTTTTTTTTGTTTAATAAGGCTAAACACAATTTAATTAAGTTAATAGTGCAGCCCTATACCACATCATCAATGTAAAAACATCCTTGCAATGTAATTATCCAATGTACGGAAAAGTTTAATGTTGTTCAATTTTGAAAAACAGCCGGTCATCAAAGCCAACAAATTGGTTTATCAAAGGTTTATCTGAGCTCTGATGACGGGAGCATGATACAATTATCTGTTTTCACGAACGGCGCACACACTATTAGTGTCCAGTCAGAGTGGTCCGTTCACTTTACACACCTCTCTCCCACTCTCTCTCTCTCTCTTTACGGAAAAACAGCCTCACACACCCACCGAGAGCAGTGATGTCACAGCCCAAACAACATGCATAACTACCATTACCCCCTGGTCAGGGTTTGGCTGCTTAGTTCAATAACTCCATAACTACTACACCACTGTGTGGACAAACAGCATCTTTCTCTATTGATGAACATTGAAAAAATAGTTGTAATAATAAAAAAAAAAAATTCCCCCCCACAAAAAAAAAAGAAAATTCTGAACACCATATTAAAAAACAAAATGCATATGACATGATATATGATGATATCATATAATATAATGTAAAAATATAATATAATACTGTATAATATTATATAATAATTTAATTAACTGACTGCTCTCCTCATTATAACATGTTCAATGTATAAATTAAATCAGTTTAATTTTAAAGCAGTATTTTTTTTTTCATTTTATTAACATTAATGCCACAGACAACAGCAGCAATATTAGCCTGCTGTCACTTTATGACTGAATACACGGTGGACCGAATATACTGACACACCAACCCGATCTCATGTCAAATTCGTACAAATTTCGTACCTCACTCGTCCGAATTAGTACGATTTTTGCTATAAATCGTACATATTTTACAAATTGGCCAATTCGTCACATTTTCTGCTACACATTGTTTATTTTTACCAGTTATGTGCACTCCTGTCTTAAGCCTAATAATTGTTGTTTCATGTGGAAACAACTTGAATCATAATGCTCCAGGTTGATTCTGAAAAATACAGCTCTTTGTGCTCCTAAAAATACAGACAATCATTTGTCGGGGCGTGACTATGTGCACTCCTGCCATCTAATCAGCATTTCTGATGGTGCTTTCCACAGAGCTCTTTTTATTCAGCGCACCATCCTATTGGAAAACATGAGCTGTTTTGTTTGCTGATATCAAAATAATTATACAGAAGATGTCAGCTTCAAAGTGAGATGTCTGTTTGGAGTATCCCGTACCAGATGTTGGTAAGATGTGGGACGCAGAATCCAGCATTAATGACAAGCCTGACGAAAGAGGAGGAGAAGAGCAGAGGGAAAGCACAACTATCCCATCTAGCAAGATATTGGCCATGTCCCAAATGCAGCACTTGATGTGGACTTTGCTTACTTGCAAGACTGTTACAAAAAGAAGTGCACACTATCACC
This sequence comes from Pimephales promelas, assembly GCF_016745375.1. The sequence continues at coordinate 3,732,705 of NW_024121277.1, read as the reverse complement.
CGCTTGCAGCTGCTAGCCACCTTTGTGGTGAACTACTGCCAATATATGTGGTGACATTTCACAACTAGCACTCAGAATTACTTTGTTTTAGTGCTGGGCGACGATTAATCGCAACTAATCGCATCCAAAATAATTGAAAGAAATTGTTTTTTATATATATATAAAATGTTAACATTTATATATAATATAAATTATGTATAAATATACATACAATATATTAGTGCGGGGCAACGATTAATCGCGATTAATCGCATCCAAAATAAAAGTTATATTAATACACACACATGCATGTATATATTTAAGCAAAAAATGTTTTTTATATATAAAATGTTAACATTTATATATAATATAAAGTATCTATAAATATACATACAATATATTAGTGCTAGGCAACGATTAATCGTGATTAATCGCATCCAAAATAAAAGTTGTGTTTGCATAATATATGTGTGTGTGCTGTGTATAATTATTTTGTAACCCTAACCTAACCCTATATATATATATATATATATATATAAATCACACACGTAAATGTATATATTTAAGAAAAATGTGCTATTAATAAATAAATTATTAATATTTATATTTAATATAAATTATGTATAAATATGTACAGTATATACATGCAAATATTTCTTAAATATATACATGCATGTGTGTGCCTTTATATATATATAAAAAATTATTATACACACTACACACAAACACAAACTTTTATTTTGGATGTGATTAATAGCGATTAAACGTTGCTCAGCACTACAATATATACATGCACATATTTCTTAAATATACACATGCATGTGTGTGTGTGTGTATTACAAAATAATTATACGCAGTACACACACACATTATGTAAACACAAACTTGTATTTTCTGATGCGATTAATCGCGATTAATTGTTGCCCGGCACTAGTTTATTTATATCGAATCGATGTATATCCAAACAATGTGTTTTCCTAATGATAATTTGGATTGGCGATTTACAGTATGTGAATTTTTTTTTTTTTTTATCAAGCAATCAGGTTAAAACATTTACATGATGCGTACATAATCGCATATGACCAAATTCTAATTTAACAGAGCAAAACAGAAGACCATGCATGCATCTTTGATTACGAACGACAACAGAAACACAAACAAAGAACGCAGACCTGCAAAAATCCCCAATTAGATGTCGGCATGTTATGAGTCTGACATATTTCCTGTGTCCTGGATTGTATTATCTTTAATGGTCCTCTTGGTGCTGCCTGTAATAAGCATCGTTATAGCTATAAGTAACACTCAGGATGGTGTTTAATGTCTGCAACTAGTGTAATGAAAAATAAATGCCAGGTCTAGCATGGCACAAGAGCCCAAGTGGTCCCAAAACAAGAACCATTCTTCCAGTCGGCACACTGGAACATTCCCGTGATTCCGACGAGGAACGTCCTGCTGGAACATGCAGGGGCCAATCAGAGTCCTGCAGAGAGGCAGGGGCCAATCAGAGCCCTGCAGAGAGGCAGGTGTGTGAACAGGCAGCCCACTGTCATAGTCACATATGGAGCACACATTCAACAAACTGTGAATTCCTGAGGCTCTCTTTAAGCAGCGGGGTGGTAATGATTGATGGAACATCACTCACTCAATCCTCACGTACAGTAGTGGCCGGAAGTGATGACAGGCTTCTTCACCCTTTATTCAGATATTATAAAACAAATCTGTTCAAAGGTTTTGTAAGTATTTTTGCATGCTTGGAGTCAATTGTTTTATTTATGATAATGTAATGCAACATGCCAAATTGTGTCTATAAGGCCAGCCTGTCAAACAAAGAATTTATGAACACATGCAAAAATAAGAGAGAACCAACTGAAAATTAATAACAGATTATGTCGTCAACATGTGCTCTTTTCTTTGAGTTTTTTTTTTTTGTTTGTTTGTTTGTTTGTTTGTTTTTTGGTAGCCCTCAAACTCACTTTATAGCTCTTAATCCTGTAATTGTGGACAAATGTGGGCACAGAGCACTCAGGTGTGATCCTAATTTTTATTTATTATAAATGTTATATCACTGTCTTCAATAAAGTTTTTTCTATCCATTTAGGGTGTTTTTGTATTATTGAATTTATTTACTTCAAAAAGTACCACATTTTCTATGTAAATTATTTCGATGTAAATTAATTACTATGTAGTTTTATTTTTATTTTTTTTAACTACATTAAAATATCATTCCAATAAGTTCTTAGAGCTAAAACCTAAAGATGAAGTCACTTTGCCGTCACCTGGTGTCTTATTTTGGCTTATTTTAGAATGCTCTAAATTACATTTTTTTCCCATTCATTTCTATGGGTGCCCATTTTTGACCCAAATACAAGATTAAGGAGTTTTTGTTTTTTTTTTCCACCCACTTAACATTGTAGAATTGAGTCCAAAAAAAAAAAATGTGTGTGTTCAGGAGGCAAACTTAGAAAAAGTAGCCAAGTCTTGTACCGCTCAGATCAAGGGAAGTATTTTATTTTATTTTTTTTAAAAATAAATCAAAACTATTTTGCCCACATTTGTCCAGAATACGTTTTTTTAAATGTGTTTTTTTGTTTGTTTGTTTTTTGTGTGTGTGTGCTGTTGCTTTAAGTTTCCCTCTTTTTGCTAAATAATTTTGTCAGATAAAAGTCTTAAAGTTTAGCGTTTCGTTCTTCCCTCATAAAATATTTACAAAAATAAAATATGTTCATTCTATTTTGATGGTTTAATTTAACCTGTACGGTCATTAAAAACAGAAATGCATGGTTGGAAGTTAAAAATTCTAATTTATTGGTTTAATTAAACCTTTTAATTTGCAAACATTATTTTAATGAGTTCTGTTAACCTAATAATCTTAATTAATTATATTAAACTGTATGTGTAATTTATTTATTGTTTTAACTTTAAAAAGTGGGCAGTGGCTTTGCATAAGACTGGATAATGAGAATAAATGTTGAAGATTACAAACTGTTGCATTATTATTATTTGACTTATTTATTTTAGCCAAAACATTTGCTAGTGTACAATGAAAGTTCAATGTTACATGGACATCATTTAGGCCCAGAATAAAGTAATTCACACAGGTTTGGAACAACGTGAGTGCGAATAATTTTTTGGGGTGAACCATTCCTTCAATGCATTATTAGCGGACGTGCATTGTAAAACCGACTGTACAATGACTCCATGCATGGAATGGAATTGTTTTTATGACTCTCAACAGACGGTTTTATCCGTGAACACCAATTCAATAGGGTCACGCAATATCAAGCCTACTCATAGGCAGGCTCACCGCAGGAACCCAACACCGCTCGGATCAACAGAATGCACACACATACGTTCATTAAAAACATGCGGACTCACACACTCTGGCGGAGTAGAGACTATGTCCACATATAGAGTTCCTAAAGACACAGACAAGCCAACGAATGCCAAGCAAAGAAAATAATCAACAATTACAGTAAGAGAGAATGCTCTGGGTTGGAGAACAGACAGGAACGTTAATGCTGTTCCTGTGGCCCCGCAAAAGAAAAATCCTGGACTCTCAGGCTACATTTACACAACAACGATGTACAAAAAAGTTTTGCATATAGACAGCAACATTGTCAAAACAATCCCCGTTCACACGGATTATTATGCATCCCAGGAGAGTATAGTTGGCGATGTCACTTTGAAAGCCATCTTAATCCAGTTTGTTCAATAACAATATGTTGTCTGGATGAGCTCCACCCAACGGAGGAACTCATAATACACTCTAATATGCCTCATGGCAGTGCCAATGTCATGATACAGTCTGTTTCTAATACAACAAATATCATTTGTCTCTGTGTATTCTCTTCTGCTCTTTCTCCAGGGACTAATGGCTCATGCTGTTGCTCACTTGGCCTGCTGTTTACATATTTTCCACCTTGTCTTGATTACTCCATGTCAACCAGTTTGGGTGTTGCAGTTTGTTTTCCAAACTGTATCTATGCTGAGAATTGAGTAGGAAGAGGAACACATAAATCATGAATGATGAGTAATCATCCCAAATAGACAAGATTTTCAGCAACCAAGGCTCATGACAAATGTGAAAATGCCAAAATAATATCAAGCTTCTTGTTGCATGATCCGCAGCAGTTTTAAAGTGAAATGTCTAGTGAGTGGTGCTAAAAAGTGTGTTCATTTATCTCTGAAACATGTAAACGTGACTGTGCCGACATTTTGTTACATTGGTTGATGCATATCGCAGCAGTTCGTAAATGAAATGTCCAGTGCGTGACGCTAAAAGGTTAACACTTATGATTAAAAATTATGTACAACCTACACTAAAGCCAACCAATGGTGTTGAGGAAAGAAAATGTGATATAAAAGACACATTTGATGAAAAACCCTTAGAAGTTCACCTTGTATTTACATGGGTTTAAGCTCTTTTGTCAAATACCCAAGTGCTCTGTTTTGCAAATGGAATTTTACTCAGAAAAGTCATACATTTGGAGCTGGATATGTGATGTAATGTTAAGATATATTAGTTTACAAATCATGCACATGGGAAAGGTGTTTTGAGGGAAATATTGTGCAAGGAACAGCGTGAAAATCTGCATCTTTATTAATCGACAATCTGCCTGTGTAATCATGATTTCTGTGAAAATAAATAATTTGTTGCTGTTTTATTGTCTATAGTACGGAATCGTATTGCATTCACTCGAGGAAAGAAAATCTACTCTGCATTTCTGAATTAACGAGTTAATTATCTCAGAATTACGCGATCATTTTTCATGGAAAAAAAGGTTTTGATCCGTTTTTCTGAATTAATGAGTTAATTATCTCAGAATTACGAGATCATTTTTCATGGATAAAAAGGTTTTGATCAATTTTTCTGAATTAATGAGTTAATTATCTCAGAATTACGAGATCATTTTCATGGATAAAAAGTCTTTGCTGTTTTTCTGAATTAACGAGTTAATTATCTCAGAATTACAAGATAATTTTTCATGGAAAAAGTCTTTGCTGTTTATTTCTGAATTAACGAGTTAATTATCTCAGAGTTACGAGATCATTTTTCATGGAAAAAAGTCTTTGCTGTTTTTCTGAATTAACGAGTTAATTATCTCAGAATTACAAGATAATTTTTCATGGAAAAAGTCTTTGCTGTTTTTCTGAATTAACAAGTTAATTATCTCAGAATTACGAGATAATTTTTCATGGAAAAAAGTCTTTGTTTTTTTTCTGAATTATACAAATTAATTATCTCAGAATTACAAGATAATTTTTTATTGGAAAAAAGTCTTTGTTTTTTTCTCAATTATACAAATTAATTATCTCAGAATTACAAGATAAATTTCCATGGGAAAAAAGTATGTTCTGTTTCTGAATTAACGAGTTAATTTTCGCCAAATTTTTAGATATATTTTTTTCACTCTGTTTTAATGAATTAAAGAGTTTTTGAGATAATCAAGTAATTAATTCAGAAAAATAGAGCAAAAACTTTTTTCCATAAAAAAAAAATCTCTCGTAATTCTGAGATAATTATCTCATAAATTCAGAAGAACAGATCGAAAACTTTTTCCATGAAAAATGATCTTGTAATTCTAAGATAATTAACTCGTTAATTCAGAAAAAAACAGAGTCGATTTTTTTTTCTTCAAGTGAATGCAATCCACTTCCGTACTCTAGTGTTCTCTAGTGTTCCCGCGTTAACTGGGAACTCCAGTGAATAGAGTCTAAAACTGTAGAGTCATGTATTTCCATTGTGCCTGGGTTTTTCATCGGCCTCTGATAGCAGACACAATCCATGCGAAAACACTTCACCAGAACAAATGGCCCTCTAGGGTCGAAGAGATGTTCAGAAGTGTGTAACTCCTTCAGTGAGCTTAACTCCTTTTTTCATGTTCTCTCAAACGACGAGTGTTTGACTTTAGAGCTAAAGTGTCCTTCAAGTGTGTGTTAAAGGCATCGACAAATGAAAAAAGAAGAAAAGTCTGTCAATTAATAAAGAACTCTAGTGGAACAATTCAATTCAAAAGTGTCAAGCTGATCAGAACTCAAACTAAATCATACTGAGATTATGAAAAGACCAATCTATCGATTTGAGCTGCGGTATGATAAAAATGTAGCATATCATTAATTCTGCATGGATTTATAGACTAGAAGTATATAACTAACGTTGATGTGGAACAAGATGTGCAAGAACTACAAATCAAGCCATATGGAGAAGCAAAGCAATAGAGATATTCAGTTCATACAGTAAATGTCCCTGCAAATGATTTCTGTAAAAAATTCAGAACCTGAATCTTATTTTACTCAAATAACAGAGCTACAGAACCCCAAGTAATCCGTACAGATTCACTTTCACCATGTAGACATCTCATCCATCGCGTCCTATGACAAGCTGGGGTCAAAGCTTGTGTACCATCATAATCCCTACATAAAGTCTCAAGTTCATATACCGTATAGCACACATTATAGAAGATGATGGTTAGATGAAACATTGCAATATCACATTCTCTTGGTAAAACCACACACAGAATTCAGACATTCCTATTACGTAGACGTCACCAAGCCCTCTTTTTTTTTTTCCTTCGATGACTGATTTTTTTCACTCTGTAATCTGTTTGTTTTACCCATTACAGAATTATATTAAGTTGTGAGTGGCATTTTATGCTGAAATTAAATAATATGTCAGATTTGTAATGCTTTCATTTATCAATAAGACTATACTCTCTAAATTCCTGCATATCCCATCTGGACATGCTCATAACTTAACATCTGATACTATGATGCAAGCTCTGGTGTTTCTTGTCAGTAAGTCAGGTACATGTGTTCACATCACAAAATGTGTCTCCTGGGGTCAATGATCCCGCTGTGTGAGCGAGACTAACTCCTCATGAACTCAGAAACGATACGAATGTCAAGCACCGGCTTAAAACATCTGGAACAAAAAGCTCTGTGACTGTAGAGAAAAACCAAGTGATCATGTCTTTCTGTATGTGCTGACCGTACACTGAGAAATACATACTGTAATAACTCACAAAATGAGTTTCACTTTCAAATTTCAATTCAATATACACATTTCATTCTGCATTAGTGCATTTATTCTGAAAATATGTTGCTTTTTAGTAACATTTGAACACATTACAAATTTAAAAACAGCCTTTCTGGGTAAATGATTGGTTCAGTTTTGAATTGGTTCATTAAAATAAAGAAAAATAATCAAATTAATTGAACTAAATGTAAAAACCTTGGAATGCAATGCAAGTCGCTTTGGATAAAAGTGTGTGCCAAATGCATAAATGGAAATGGAACTTTGCTGATAATTTACTCACCCCATGTCATCCAAGATGTCCACGCCTTTCGTCAGTCGAAAACAAATTAAGGTTTTTGATGAAAACATTCCAGGATTTTTCTCCATATAATGGACTTCATTGGGAACCAAACAGTTCAAGGTCCAAATGAGAGTTTCAGGGCAGCTTCAAAGAGCTTTAAACGACACCAGACGATGAAGGACCCTTCGAGTCATGACTCGAAAAAAAAGATTTGTTCATTTTGATGAACGAGTTCGAACAGGAGAGTCACGAACGCTCACCACAGACAGAACAAAGGCGAGCACTTGAACTTATAAAACTTAAAGTTTTTTATTTATTTTTTAAATGATCGATCGTTTCGCTAGATAAGACCCTTATTCATCGTCTGGAATTGTTTAAAGCCCTTTGAAGCTGCACTGAAACTCTCATTTGGACCTTGAACCGTTTGGTTCCCATTGAAGTCCATTATATGGAGAAAAATCCTGGAATGTTTTCATCAAAAACCAAAAAAAAAATTGATTTGTCGATTGAAGAAAGAAAGACATGGACGTCTTGGATGACATGGGGGTGAGTAAATTATCAGCAAAAGTTTTTTTTTTTTTTAAGTGAACTACACATGTAACGCAAGAAAAATCATCCAGAAATATTGTAAATATTAAAGTATTGCCCAGTCCTATTGAGAGCAACAGACTTGCTTTATTGAAAAACACTGTGCGTGACTTATAATTTGATTGAACATACTGTATAATCACATCAGTCAACTGCACATGAGGGAGTAAGGGTTCATATGCTTCGAATCATTATTCTCTCTCCTCTGCTGAATGACAACTATCATCACCTCTTGGCTTCCATCTCGATCCATTTACTCTATAAATCTCAGAAAATCATAGTCCCGTCCCAAAAAACCAGAGGGAGTTCACTTCCTTCAAGGGACGTCTCACTCTTCAACAGTATTGAACATCAAATGACTTCTGACACAATCTGTTAGGCTCTGAAACTGTTTACCTTCCATAATTAGAGTTACAAAAGCTTGTTGTTGTACGGGATCTGAACTTCAGAAGAGACCCTGATGTGAACAGCTCAATTATAGTCGATGGGAACACCCTAACAGCATGAGAAGGCATTGTTTTCAGCAGGAGGAGACTGAGGACGTGCAAAACCTGAGAAATACCAACAAGAATCAAAGACTGGGAGCTGAGCCAGAGAAGAGAGACTCAGGGTGGACAGAGAGAAGCTAATGGCTAAAACCCTACATTCTGCCTTCTACGTCTCGGAGCAGTGAAGTAACTATCCACTATAGAGCATCGTAGTCCCGCCCACAGTAAAAATTCAATGCAATTTCTCCATTGACAGTTGAGATATAAGCCATTTAAATCGTAAACATAAACGGTAGACTTAAAACCAGCTCATATAAACGCCAAAAGTTCATGGGGCACTAACCTTGTTTTAAGATAAATGCCTTTATTCGCGATGTATTGGATAAGTTCTTCATCACCCACAATCCTGAACAATCCCACAATCCCACAGTGATGCATCTTATTGGTGGAAGTCATGTCACGTGTCTGAAACCCCGCAAAGCTACGTGACGGACTGAAGATCGTGTAATGACGTAGGGCTAAGTTCATTGGTCGCACCTCTGAGACGCCCCCGCGCCATTGAATGTGCAGTTGCCGCAGCACGGCCTATGAGCGAGCCAGATGTGCAATGTTTTAGCATGTGGAGCTGCGAATGAGTTTGCTTCAGTAAATCGGGGAACATTCACTATATAAAATTCACCGGAGGAAAAAGTTCATGTGGCCGTCGTCAGATTTGGAAGTCAAAAAGCTAACTTTAGTCTACATAGTCAACTTTAGTGAGGCGCGGTGGTTAATGGGAGGAGTAGCTCCTTTGCTCGGAAATGAAAATATGTACACAGGCTTGTACCCTTGACTTTTTGGGATTTTCTCTTCGTTTTTTCACTCGAAATGATATGTTGTATGTTTATGAGTTCAGTCGTAGCTGGTTATCCTCAGACATGCGCTAATACTCTTTAGATATGGATTTTGTCAATGCATGTCATTGGGAAAAATGAATGGGAAATTTACTTCCGGCACCAACGCTCTCTCGGGCTGTGGGAGGGACTGTGATGCTCTATACTCTACACTGTAAAAAATTTGGAGTAGGATTTACTTGAAAAAACCTTGCTAAACGATCTCATTTAGAAAATGCTTGTAAATTTTGCCAAGTAAAAACCTAAACATATTTATCAGTAGCTTTAATTAGAAATCTTTAAGTTAAGTTTACTTGGAATGTGTTATTAAGTAAACTTTACAAAAAATAAGTAATTTCAACTCGGCTTGTAAAAGGTTGATTAATACCGATTTCCTTTGCCTTTGTATTACACTTCACTAAAACAATTGTCTTGAATTTTATTAGTCATTTATAGTATGTTCTTTACTTAGATCATCTAAGTAATTTATATATACATCATGTCAGACTTTAAGCCTTATGTGAATGCAAACACCTCAATACTTGGTAGACAATAGACAATGGTGGTAACATTTGATGGATCGTTTTTGTGTTTGAATGTCGTTTTAAGCAAAAAATGTACTCGAAATGTCACAAAATGGCAATTTACTAATACTGAAAACAAAAATCAATGATAAAACAGTGTAAATACAGCTGGAAACCAGTGAAAAAGGAACCTCATTAATTATTCAAGGTCCAGTGCATGATGGGAACCCCAGTATAATAAAAGTTGAGTAATTTTTACTTAATTTTATTGAGTTGATATTACACTTTCATTTATACTCGCTTGAAATAAGTACTGATATGGAATTTACTTAGTTTTTTAAATTCTTGCCTGAACTAACTTTTTCAAGTAAATTACATTGGGTTTTTTCACTAGTATATACTTAATCAAAAAATCATTTTTTACAGTGAACAACATTTCAATGTAGAACACCTTAGAAACAGCATAGGTACACCCTGGAAACCAGCTAGCATACATGCTAGCATTGCAGCAGCGAGTTTTGTACGGGCAAAAACCACTCACATTTTTCATAAAATCCTAGTGTAGTTTTCCTTTGGACTGCACTCAAGAAAAATAAACCTTTTAAAACATAATGACTATCTTCCAAAAAGTGGAGGGGTTCAGTTTAGTCAATTCTAAAAGTGTGGGGTCATGTCCTGCATAGTTATAATGGTTGCTATACCCTGCCAAGCTCATCTCCATGCCAAACCCAGTCTAGCCAGCACCCCACAGGGCTATACAACCACTTCACCCACCCATGTTCACCCAAAACTTGTCTATTACATAAATCCTCCTTAATGACAAACTAGTCTATCAGACGAAAGTCCCCAGAATGGGAGAAAGACCACTGGATATGAAATGTTGCTGAAAGGCGCTGCCAGGGTGAGGCTAGAAGAAAGCAGTTTGCAACACATATGGAGCAATGACCTGTGCTGAAGCTGGATAAGATGAATAGGGGTAAAGAACAGCAAACCACTTCTAAAGTAAAGCTTGCTGCAGGACCATATCCAAATGAGGCATGACACTCCACAGCTTACATGGCCACAGGCTAGAAAAAAAAACACAGCTAGAAAATACTCAGCATGTGTTCAGAATGAACAAACCCATTGTAAAAATGGGTCACCACCAACTAAAGAGAGTGGGTGGTATAGGATTTTCCATACAGAATACAAATACCAACACTGAACTCCATAGGAATCATCATCATCTATGAATTATACAACTTAATGTGATAAATAAGAAGTGCACACACCTTAGAGAGAGCGAGTAAATCACTGTTGCACATTGGCTTGTGCCTTACCTGGTACCGCAGAGTCTGTTGAACGATGTTAACTGAAGACGAAAGTCCTATTCCTTCACTTCCAAATGCATGATGGTGTATTTTGGTACTAAACAACAGCTTCAGCTGTCCTGTAAATTTTAATGGGGAGGAAAGTGTGTGTACAGGAGATCCCGCTGCTCAGAAGCCAGAACACACATGCTTCCTGTCAACCACACCTTAAACAGACTTCAAACTTCATAAGCACATAACTTTTAGCTGATGTTTTAGAACATGTTATTTGCAGTATAAAAGATGACTACATGGTTAAATAGACCAGTTGAAGGATAGATGCAAGCCATATCTAGATAATATCACAGTAACTTGAAAGTGGCTTATTTTAACCTACACTGGTAAGCGACCTCCTAACTAATCTGTTTTCAGGGAATTGACCCTTCGCTAAGCCCCGCCCTCCCTAGTTACTGTTGCTACGCCTGTCAAGCTTTCGCGGCTGGCCCATCTATTATAGTGTGGATGCACCCGAATTTATCAGACATTTCAATGAGATAATTAGTAATTTTCGGCGAACAAGTGAAATATCTGAGAGAGCAAGACAAAAGGGACTACAGTATGCATTCAAGGGATATATTCACGACATTATATGCAACCGATTAGAAAATAATTTCTTAAAAATTGAAGTTAAAGCCTAACGTTATAGTCCCAGCGCAAGCAGCAGCGCCTCATACGCTGACCGTTCAAATGGGAAACACAAATTGAGGAACAGCTATGTTCATACAGAGCCGGGTATGTGAAAATAATCATAATAATTATAAATCAAACAGCTTATCAATAAATCTTGTGGTATAACACTAATATCAGGAGAGCCGCGATCGGATTGGGTTAAATTACTTAGTAAGGGGTAACGTTAGTAGGACGCCGATTAACAAAATGCTGAAATATATTTTAAAGTATGTCAGTGAGCCTTTGTCTCGTCTCTTTAATCGCCTTATTTTACGTTATCATTATGACCAAAGAACCGTCAATATTTCCAAGCAATATAGGTGCTTTTGTTAAGCATGTCGACATTTACCAGTAGTTGTGAATGGGTCTCGCACATAGACGCTAGATCACGCCAATCATTTTCCCCCTTGGCTTTTAGATTTTTTGGAAGGAAAACAATTCCTCTCCCGCGTCCAAACTTTTAGTATACCGGTATCGGATTGCACAATCCATACGCACAATGCTTCAGCATGTTCCCTCGTTCGAAAGCTTGCCAGACCTCCCGCGCATAGTTACGGTTGCTAAGACATGATTGGCCAGTGGCGGTTTTCGGGCGTGGCTTAGCGAAGGGTCAATTAATTATTCTAAAAATGCGAATCACTGGCTTTGTAATAATGGATGCCTCAGAACAATGGATAGCTGCGATCAAGGGAAGATTACACTTTGTGTAAACATATCAAGGACACAAATCACCAATATGGCAATGCACCTGCTATCTGAACACAAACTCATCCCAGCACATGTGCAGTTCAATCAGAAACCATATGGGCTTCACACTAGCGTTCAACGGACGGGGTGGAGCGCTGCTTTTCCTGTTTAAAGGGGAAAACACCCCGGACCAGCTCTGAGTCACCCAATGTTCTTCTTGGCTAGCGGGGAACGCAGATCTTGGAAGAGGACCCATCATTGTTCTGTCCACACTTAATTCCTCTATTTGTCCTCATCTGAGACCTTTACATCTTTATACGCTCAGTTGGGTCAGCACAGTGAGAACTAGAAGTCGTTTGAGGTGGAAAAACATGCTCCCGGGCAGCCAAATCCAGGAAGCCATTGGCTCCTATCACAGCTTCAGCCCGTCTGACCAACTCAGGAGCGAAATTGCACTCCTCAAGTGGCTGAAAAAATAAACACAGCAAGGTTTTAAGTCTCTTGCTAGCAGCCGGTCAGTCCTTCAGCTCAAACCAAACCAAGAAACATTGAGCTGAGGAAATGAGGTGAAGCATCGTAAAAGACAACGCTTGTGTTTTCAGAGCGTCCCGCCAGGACTAACAGTGTGCTATGATCTTAAATGGTTTTTAAAGAAAAAGAACACTTAGCTGTTTAAGAAAGAGGTGATTTATGCTGGTCAGAGTTAGTTCATTTTCTCACACTGACTCCCCAGGAGCTGGCCTAAACATTACTCATGCTGTTACCTTCCAGCACAGATCTTAGCCCACAACCCACGTCAAAAACATTCTCAAATGCTTAGACAATGCATCCTTTCGTAATGCATGTTTATTTTAGCGCTAATGTGATGGTAACTTCAATATGGGGGTGATGGTTGTCATCCAATGCATCTTTTTTGTTGTGTTAGGATTCACGTAGCAAGACAAATGACTCACACGTTGCTCATTTCAAGGGTGCAATTACTTTTTCCAGTACTCCATCTCAGGTTTATTAGTTTAGTCAGATTGTGTGTAAATGATAGTGAGTTTGATGAAGATCAAACCACATTTTATGAGTAATTAAAGGATTAGTTCACTTTTGAAAAAACTTTTGCTGATAATTTCCTCACCCCCGTGTCATCCAAGATGTCCATGTCTTTCTTTCCTCAGTCAAAAAGGTTTTTGATGAAAACATTCCAGGATTTTTCTCCTTATAATGGACTTCCATGGGAACCAGGTCCAACCGAGGTCCAAACGACAGTTATAACAGTTACAGATGCAGCTTCAAATGTCTTTAAACGACACCAGACGATGAATAAGGGTCTTATCATGCGAAACGATCGGTTATTTCAAAGCTTATTCCAAAAATGTAACTTTTATAAGGACAAATGCTAGCCTTGCTCTATTCTGTGAGACGCGTTTGCAACGTCACGTATACGTAATTACGTTCAAAAGGTCACGGGCGACGTAGCCAGAAGTACAGAGTCAGAGTGTTTACAAGTTGAACGCATAGGTTGAACGTGAAAACTAACTCAAACGCCGTTTACAAAAAAGAAATTAAAAGGTAAAACAACGATGTCGGACGATTTTGATTCTGTACTTCCGGCTACGCCGCCCGTGACCTTTTGAACGTAATTACGTATTACGTGACGTTGAAAACGCGCCTCACAATACATTACAAGGCTAGCATTCGTCCTTAGAAAAGTTACATTTTTGGAATAAGCTTTGAAATAACCGATCGTTTCGCATGATAAGACCCTTATTCATCGTCTGGTGTCGTTTAAAGACATTTGAAGCTGCATCTGAAACTGTTATTAACTGTCGTTTGGACCTCGGTTGGACCTGGTTCCCATTGAAGTCCATTATAAAGAGAAAAATCCTGGAATGTTTTCATCAGAAACCTTAATTTCTTTTCGACTGAGGAAAGAAAGACATGGACATCTTGGATGACATGGGGGTGAGTAAATTATCAGCAAAAGTTTTTTCAAAAGTGAACTAATCCTTTAATACAAAAATACAGGTAATTTACAAAGGGTTGACAATTTTTCTTGCAACTGTTGAAGTGTATAAACACACTCAAGTAATAATAATTAGAAAGAAACAGTAACGCATATGCGAAATTTGGAAGTAGAGAGACTGAAATAGTATTTTCTGGTAAAATGTACTCCATGTATTATTTGTAGAATATATTTTTTTAAAGTGTAACGTGTAATCAGTCCTACTCAATCCACTCTGAGCAGGATTCGAACCAGGTTGTCCAGCATGGGAGGCGGGTGCGCTAACAAGGACCTAGTCTCTAGTCGCTGCTTTGCCATGAAAGTAGCTGATCTGAAAGATAAAACTGATTGTAGAAGTCCACCGTTTACTCTACTGTCTTCTCTGGTGTCCATATACATGTTACTAACATGAAGCCATAAGTGTGCAAAGACATGGATGTATTCAAAGTAGAAGGGAAAGACATTTCAGATACTATATATAGTATGCATAGAATCTGGAAAGACCAGCTGGAACACAAACAACGACATCAGAGCAAAGACATTCTATAGCCTTCATACATTACCAAATACGGATGTATTGCATAGACTAAAATGACTAATGGCTTTATCTTCTAGTCGGTACACAGCAGTCTGGGATATTTGCAGCCTGTCGCTCCATATGTTGAGTAGGAAGTTTTTCTAGCACATTGCGATCATATTTCTCATTGCCAACTAAAACAAAGCATTTTGGGGCCCAAGTTAAAGCTGATGTGTATCGTTTTTTTGATACTTTTTCCTACTTGAATCTTTTAAGTGAATAAACCATTCTTGTTCACTTCCATTCAATTGCATTTTTTTGTTCACAGAAGTTTGAATTGCACAACTATAGAAATAGCAAACTGCATTTGAGCAGGTTGTGAAGGAATTTCATTAGTTGGACCCAATTAAACGACGTATACCCCCCTTCAAAAGACATGATCCACTGAATAAAGTTGAGGGAATGGTTTATTTGACTAAAAATCTACAGAAAAGGTAACTAAATTAATAAATCTTTTTGGAAAAACTGATTAAAACGATTGGAGTCGCTTAAATCCCAGTGATTCATTTAATGACTCATTCATAAATCTAAATCAATCAACAAATCATATTAGTGAACCAATTTAAAAGATTCATCTCACTATAAGAGAGGGAATGGTTTAATGAGTCACTTGTGACATGCAAAAACTAATAAAAAGTAACTAAAGAAAACTTATTAGTGATCTGATTCAATTCAACTCACTGAAAAAAAACCTACAGAAAAGGTCAACTAAATGAATAAATGAACTGATTCAAAAGATGTAGTTGTGACAGTCCAATCGCCACCACCAATAGTCATTATTTTTGCAATTCCCATTAGTGACACTAAAGGAATGAAACATTTCACCTTAATGAAACAAGTCAGACAACGCAATGAACCTCCATCTGACGTCTTTTCTCACACCTTTTAATGCGCACTGATTTCCTCTGGCATTTCCATTAATTGGCCTCCTCAACATGCACCGTCGTCGACATCTCACATTAGCTCTCTACAGCTCATGGCTGGCCTTTGAGTCTAATGATTCATTTACTCTCACACTTAAACTCACTTGACTATATTTACAATCACCCAGAGACTGTCACTTCATTTTCCAGCCTTTGGAATTCAAATCAAGTCCAGTCTCACGGACGTGCTTAAACCTGTTCCAAGCCCGTGCGCAATGAACCCGCTGTGAACCGCTGCAGTCATTTCCGACCCCTTGTGAAACCAGGCTACGCTGTTGACAGAAATGAGCAATAGTAATGAGAAAAGAAGAGACTGTGGAGAAGGTGATTTTGTTGTGATTGGAGCTGTCTGACCTCAGAACTTTCTATTATCTAAGACACATTTATGATGTGGGCCTTTCACTTATTGAAGTGAAGTGATGTGAAGGCCAAGTGTGGTAACCCAAGATTTGTCCTCTGCATTTTTTAACCCATCCAAGTTAGTGCACACACATTAGGAGCACCACACACACACACTGCAAACCGTGAACGTGGCAGAGGTTACACAGCGGCCACGTCTTATCTAAATATGGATGTGGAGACTTATGGAATAACATGTTGGTGCGGAAACTGTCCATCTGACAAAGGCTTGAATGATATAAATTGCTTGGATTTCAATTGAATTTCCATTGGATTTAATTGAATTTTGTGAGACGGCAGAGTTTTCAGTTCCAGCTCTCTTTGCTTTCAAAAAAATGTCTAACTTACCATTAAAAGTACCTAAAAATAACCCAAGAAGACCTATCTTTAGAGAATATATCTTTAATATGAATGTATTTTGTCTTATCGCAACTGATATTTGTAGAGTTTATAAGTGAAAAAAAAGCTAAATACACATGCAAAGTCTTGATATCTCAAGCAATGCTGTTTCTCAGGTAAATTTATCTTGTTTGATAGTTTTTTAGATATGTTTTACTGGAAAAGCAGTAAAAAAAAAAAAGATTTTTAGCAGTGCAACTAAACATGCACTTTTATGGACCAAACTCAGACAATTGTGTGTATTTCAGTCGGAGGATACGTCATCTTGTGTCCGTTAGCAATGTCATATTTGTGTTCATGTGTCATTTGTCTCGTTTCTTCCATTATTCCATCAGTCCAGAGTCATTTGGCAGCCAGGTCTGGCCAGTGCAAATGGTCTGAGCATTTGTTTTTAGTGGCAGAGGTTAGACAGTGGATGTGGAGATAACATATTGGTGTGGAAACTGTCCATCTGACAAGGCTTGAATGATATAAATTGCTTGGATTTCAGTTGAATTTGAATTGACCCTAGTTACTGTTGCTATGCCTGTCAAGCTTTCGCGGCGGGCACATCTATTGCAGTGAGTGTGCACCGGTGTCAGACATTCCCAATCAGATAATTAGTCATTTTTGGGCGAACATGTGAAATATCTGAGAGAGGAAGACCAAAGGGACTGCAGTATTCAAGGTCCAAATGAGTGTTTCAGTGCCGCTTCAAAGGGCTTTAAACAACACGAGACGATAAATAAGGGTCTTATCTAGCGAAACGATCAGTCATTTAATGAATAAATAAAAAAGTTTACGTTTTATAAGCACAAACGCTCGCCTTGCTCTGTTCTGTGATGAGCGTTCGTGACTCTCCTGTTCAAACTCGTTCATCAAAATAAACAACTCTTTTTTTGAGTCATGACTCGAAGGGTCCTTGATAAGACCCTTATTCATCGTCTGGTGTCGTTTAAAGCCCTTTGAATCAGCACTGAAACTCTCATTTGGACCTTGAACTGTTTGGTTCCCAATGAAGTCCATTATATGGAGAAAATCCTGGAATGTTTTCATCAAAAACCTTAATTTCTTATCAACTGAAGAAAGAAAGACGTGGACATCTTGGATGACATGGGGGTGAGTAAATTATCAGCAAAAGTTTTTTTGTTTTTTTTAAGTGAACTACTCCTTTAAACATCCAAGTTGATTTTTTCTTTCTCTTTTTGCAATGCAAACGGCCTTTCACACTGACTTCAAAGTCGTTTCCGTAATAAATACTTAAAAAACGGGAGGAATCCAAAGGCTAGCTCTGAATCATTCATCGTTATTTTCATCTTTTATCTAATGGCAGGAAACGAATCGCATCCATTCTTGGATCATGGAGTCGGAAATTCCTCAGTGATTCTGGCGAGGGAAGTTGTTACAGGTCTCTAAACAGATCTGGAGTCGCAATCGCAGTTTAATCAAGGGAGCTTCTGGGTGACATAGCTGTCCTCCCAATCAGACGCGATCTATCAAACAAAATGACTCATCCTGTTGGGTTGTTGTTATTTTTTTTCTTTCCTTGATGGTCTCCTAGAGAAAAATATCCCCAGACATCCTGTAGTTGCTACAAACCACATGGTGAAAATCACAAGTGTTTCTGAATGCCAGTGTGCACTGATCTGCTAAGTTAACTCAACAGGCCTCTAAAAACATGCACCCCTTCACACCTCTGGAATTTCCTGTGGGTGCAAGAAGTGGCACAGCATTAGCAGGGCTAGTTGCCCGACACACACACCAATATGCACAATAATAGTTGCCATATGGAGCTCAGAGTTGATGGAGAGGACTAATCTGCGGCTCTGTTCCAAAATCTAGTGAACTGCCAACGTAGGCAGCATTTTAAGGCGCCATAGACACCAAGGTTGTTCCAAAAGCGAAACATTATTTAATAAAACTAATACAAATGTGCCAATTTTACTCAATACGTATTTTAGTATTTCTTCGCTGTAAAAATATATTGTTGGTTTAACTTAAAAAATGAGGTAACCTGGTTGCCTTAAAAATTTAAGTTCATTGAAATGGAAAAATTGAGTATAACTACAATGAAGGAGATAGATTTAATCATCGGAAACTCAAAATATTATGTTATCTGAACCACATAAATAATTAATTGTTGTGATTACAAATCATGAAAATATATTTTTACAGTGTTGATTATTAAAGTGTCACATTGTTAGTTTAGCAACCTGACAAAACCAAACTATTGAAATCAATTTGAACTCTTTCCCCGCCATTGACGGAGATTTTCGGCTTTCCGTCTTTTCACTGTTATTGGGTAGGGGGCGCTATTAGGGATCTTCTGAAAGAGCACTGAATCTCTTAATCTAAAATAACAGGATCATCAATATTAAACAGCATATAAATCAAAACTGACAAACTTTAATTAATGAAATGTCAACCCAGGACCTGTGCAAGCTACAGTTGATGGACTCGATTCACTCCATGTATATATTGATCATCATTCTGAATCCGATCTAGACGGAGCATTTGGAAAAAGAAAAAAAAACATAATTTACAAAGCTTTTTGCTCAATTTTTTTATTTTTTTTATTTTTAAGCTGAGGGTCTGGGACCTTTGAGAAAATTATCAATAATGTTGGCGCTGACTGGCAACTGTTTTTCAAGAACACTGGGTGGAAAGAGTTAAGTCATGATGTCACCTGAGTTTCGGCCAAAGAGTGTTCAGGTTCCATTTGGGATTCTGCCTTAAATGGCATCTCCTTTAGAGTATTAAAATAAAGGTTTTGGAATTGAGCCGAACCAAATATCCCCGCCTATTTCCTAATCTCAAACACCCTTACTCTCAAAACACCCTTCAAAACGGCATTATCATACAGGAAAAGTCAGGGGATACAAATTGGGAAGGGTATTCTTGAACAAGGAACGAGTTTGCCAAGACAAACATGTCCTGGGACAGCATGCAGATGTTTTTTTTGTTTTTTTTTTTTTAGATTCCCAAGTATGTCAATACCCTTCCACAACCAGAGGGGCTTGTCCACTATCATGTATCTTATCTGTGATAAGATTTGTTTGGTGTCCAGACAGAAATGTGATGGTGGATTTGACAAAAGGAGCCAAACCTGTACAAGCAGACCTGACCATTTAGGGAAATTCTGAAGGCTGACAGAATAGCGAAAGTCTCTCACAACACAATTCAAATGTTACAGAGATTCATTTTCTACGCATAACCTGTTAAAAAGAAACACATTTTACACGGGTATGGTGTCTAATATGACAAATCAAGAATGCTTTATTTCTTACCTTGACCTCACACTTCCTGTGGCAGGCTAGCCGACAAACTGCAGAGACAAAGAAAAAAAACAACATATTTTAGAAATGTAACTGTACATTTCAGAAACGTTTTGTTCACTATAATACTCTAAATGTAAGCACATTGGGGGCTTTTTTGAGGCCAAATAAAATAAAATAAATAACATTTACAAATAAGTACATTTTAATACACACACACACACACACACATACATATGTTAGGGCTGTCAAACGATTAATCACATCCACAATAAAAGTTTGTGTTTACATAATATATGTGTGTGTACTGCGTATAATTATTTTGTATATATATAAATACACACACATGCATGTATATTTAAGAAAAAAATATTAGTTATATTTAAAATATTTATATTTATATATAATATAAAATATATATTAATCTATATACAGTATATACATGAAAATATTTCTTAAATATATAATACATTTGTGTGTATTTATATACATAAAATAATTATACACAGTGCACCCACATACTGTATATTATGTAAAGACAAAATTTTATTTTGGATGCGATTAATAAATAAATATATATATATATATATATATATATGAAGAGTTCAGATGCAAAAGCCTCTAAATGCCATTTGAAATTTTCTTCTTTAATGATGATTTTTATCAAACGTGTATATTTAAGTTCAGTAATTTCACTTAAATGGCAATGATAATTACCTATTAATTGTTATTTAAGTGAAATTACTGAACTTAAATATACAAGCTTGATAAAAATGGTCATTTTAGAAGAAAATTTCAAATGGCATTTAGAGGCTTTTGCATCTGAACTCTTCATATATATATATATATATATATATATATATACACACACACGTTTTGATTACTATAACTCAGGGGCCTAGGATGTATGCACAGTGGCAGCATTTTCTGTCATAAATACGTAAATAATAAAAATAATTTTAAAAAAAGTACTTTTCCAATATGGTTTTCTTTTCTTTTTTTCATTTTTTTTTTACATTTCCTTTTAATCTTTTTAATCGTCTTTTTGCACTGAAAAAAACTTGTTTACTCTGTTCTCTGTCAAAGAACATGTACTATTAGAAACTTGACGTAACACAGCACTCTTCATATCAGACTGTGTATTTGCCACAGTGGCTGAATAAAGGCAGGGCCGTAAACACTGTAGACATAGAGGACGACATGTTCCCCTCAAGATCATACACAGATCATTCAGATTAGTGATCATCGTGGGTTTTCTATTATCATTATATGTAATTCATGTAAAATGGAGGAATGCTCGACACAACAAAAGCTGTTTGCCAAGAGCAGTTTTTCCTCAGTGTTTATATTCTCATTTCTGGACAGAGTCATAGACCACCAGTGCAGAAAACTAGATGGCAATTGCTATTCTTCTGCAAATCTTTGTTATAAACATCGTAACTGTTATTGTTTGCGTTGTAAGATTTTCCACTGTCAAAGGAAAATTGTAAGATTTGTATTTTTTTACATTGTAAGATTTATAATAATTTACTGTTATTTAGACTTTAGCTTGCTATATTTGCACTCTTTGACAATTTATCAGACAAAATACTGACAATAATTTAGAATAGCTTAGAATTTAGTTTGTGTTGCCCAAAATTGGTAAATCACAGAACAAATTATCAAGAACTACCTGCAATTTAAAAAAAAATAAAAATACAAAATAAAATTTTATTAAAAATGAAATCCAAAAAAAATAATAAAGATAATAAAAATAATGTAAAAAACAAAAATAATAAATAAATTAAAAATAAATAAAAATAATAATTTTAAAATTAAAAATAATATATTAAAAAATCAACTAATAAATATATTCCACAACACCCACATCAAGACACTATAACAATAAATACAGAGCTTCCAAATGCAGCATATTATTAAGGAAATCACACATATAATTCTAACTTAAATATGATTTAGAAAACTGATCTAGTCGAAATGAGATTATCAGTGTCTGTGGGGCCCAGAGAACATAAAGGACCTCCTATTCGAGCCCATTCCAATCCATCTCCCTGCTCACACAGGTACAGCACACTTCAGCAAACAGGGGCCCGAGCATCCCCGCTCTTCTTACACAGAGCCCACTCTGTTCCTCACGTCTGACCCGCCATTCCTCGGACCGGGGCGGAGCCTCAGCAACAGAGGGCCTTCACACAACCAGGGCTTTTTGGTGACCAAGGTGATGAAATGTTTCCAAAGCCACACCTAATATCTCCCAAACTCCTCTAATGGCACAGAGAGAGAGACACAACTACAACTTGTTATATATTTGTGGATAAACCATTTCAAAACCTAGTGAGCTGCCTTGCTACATACTTCCCTATATTTCAGCTATCTGATTTTTACCTCACAAGGCAAAAAAAAAAAAAAAAAATGTTTTAAATCAGCAAAATTTATTCAGGATTAAATGGTTTATTTATGAAAATCAACATTATTGATTGCATATCCACAATTTGGCTTCTCAAATTAATTTTAGTCTGCAAAGCAAGACAAAATACAGTTTGTTTGCAGTTTTAAGTGACCGATTTAGGTGATTCTATAAGCAGAGAAAAAAATTGTGATCAGTATTTTTGTGTTGATTTATATTATTAATATTTGATCAGCAAAACTATATGAGATATTAATCAGTATGAGCCTCAGTGGTGGGAATGTGCATATAATGCCTTAAAATACCCCCTATGTAGGCAGCTAACTGGAACGTAGCCTGTATTAGTCTTCCTCCTCGGCCTGAAATCCAGGTCGTAGTATAAAAACAC
This sequence comes from Pimephales promelas, assembly GCF_016745375.1. The sequence goes on along the minus strand of NW_024121277.1, from coordinate 3,709,893 downwards.
CGGACTCACAAATCCACTGTGTCTCAGATGAGTGTAAACTAAAGGGCATTGGGAAAATCCAGAGTTTAAAAATATGTGTTTATTCTGGAGTGGACTGTACCTTATGTAATACGGCCTTCTTTCAGTCTCGTTTCACATATTTCTGTGCATATGCAGTGTTTATTTTCTTAACTCATTGGTTTAGTCTTTGAGAAAAGTAGTTAATGTCTCGAATTATGCATGGGAGCCTTTTAGGAGAGCTAAAAAAGAAAAGAAAAAAAAAACATGTTGGCTTCATGTCCGCATAGTTGTTGGCTTTTTCATTTCAGGATATTTTCATTCGCATGTGATCCTCCTGTTTGGGAGTGTGTCGGATGTGAGATGGTGGCAAGAGCTGGTTATGCTAAAGGTTCCAAAAGGTTTTTATTCAAAGTGACTCACAAGTTGAGCATTCATCACTTTGTCAGGTTGTGTGTTCCCTGGGAATCAAACCCACGACCTTGGCATTGCTAGCGCCATGCTCTAATAGTTGAGCTACAGGAACATATACCCCAGAAAAAGGTGATTCATGAGCTGCCATCATCGAGAGCAAAGCACTTAACCCCAGATTGCTCCAGAGGATTGTGCCTGTAAAATAAAGTGAAACGAGCCTGTGCTTTACGGTGATTCCACGTGGATACAAGATCTTATAATTCACATGAAATAAATATATAATAAATGGCATATAGAGATTTTTTTTTGCTGCTTTTTCAAATTGCTTAATTCAAATGAGCTTAAAGGAGAACTCTGAACCTTTGGTCAAATAAAACATCGGTACCTAGTCAATCGTTCTCTGAGATTTGTTTTCATGATAATCGAATGTAAAGAGTTTTATCTCTAAAAACTGTTTAGCGTATAATGCTAGTAATGGGGGCATTGACTAAGTAAAAAGAAATCGCTAGTTTATACCACTAACAAGGCTCAAAATAGCCCCAAACTAACACAGTAACATAATGAGGCTCCATACATACCAAACGAAGCATTGAGAACTTTGTAAGTGTACAGACCGTTTAATAAGAAGATACTTTATGAAGACAGTTCCCTTCGAGTATACAGAGAGGAGCCATGAAATCGCCTCGATAAGTCAAACCACGAACGTCGTGCTATATGAAGTTCAACGAACTTCTGAATTGTATGAACAGCGTTCGGGGATCGACTAATCGAGACTATTTCCTAAGATGGCTCCTGTCTGCATACAGTTAGAATACCTGAATCATATCAATTGGTCTAAAACATTGCAAACTAGTTGGGCAGACACTATAAAATTAAGCTGTGCCCAACCATAGTAAATAAGTTGAATCAACCTTAATAAATTAAGTTGACCCAACGCAGGTACATTAAACTGGAATAACAGAATTGCATATTGCTGAAATAGAGCAAGTTAATCATGTGGAAATCCTTTCCATGATTTTTTTAAGGTATTTTTTGAGTGTGTGCGTGTGTGTAAAATGATTGTGATTTTAACAGTAAAAGACTGAAAAACTACAGTGAAAAATTGGTTAACAGAAAGTTTCCTTTCTACACTCTAAAAAATGCTGGGTTGTTTTAACCCAACTTTGGGTCAAATATGGACTAACCCAGCCGTTGGGTTAAATTTTTACATTACATTTTTAACCCAACATTTCAGGTTTGTCCATATTTGACCCAAAATTGGGTTAAAACAACCCAGCATTTTTTAGAGTGTATATACAGTAAATAACTGTGATGTATATAATGGTACATTTAATGTAGTTTTACTGTAAAATACTGTTAAATTTAGAGTTTTTGGAAGTGAAAAAGAAGAAGTCATTGTATAATTTACAGTGAAAAAATGTAAATTGACTTTCCCACAATTCCCTGCGTGACACTTCACATTTAATGTATTTTAACTGTTTATTCATAATTTTCTTAGTTTTTTTTTCTTATCAGCTATGTTCATTAGGGTTTTATGTCACATTTAACGTTGTTAAATTAATTCTTATTTCATTTTTAAAATTTCAACGTGTTACCATGATGGTGTTTAATGTTTGTGTGAATGACACTATTCAGCTTCTATATAGTAGTATGAACTCTCTTGTGGAAGAGCTGATAATGATGAGCTTTGATTGATCATTTTCCTCTCATTATTGCTGTGATTGATGGGTGCCGGTGTATTGCAATTGAACAAAACAGATATTAATACTTCAAAATGTCAGATATTAACATTATATCAAATAATGAAATACGGTTTATTGCTGTAAAATTAAATACGGTCAAAGTCTGTAAAACCTAAAATGTTGCTACCGTACTTTTAACCACAGCTGCCGGAGTTTTCCCGTAAATTGAACAGATTTTTTTTTACAGTGATTACAACTTTTCACATATGTTCTAACGCAGTCTGATATCTTTAGCTGAATCAAATGTTGAAGACTTGATGCATATACTGCACACACAAATCACTAGCTTCATTCTGATTGGCAGGCTGATACACATCATATGGGAGTCAGAAAGTCTACCGGCCCACCGAGAGAACAAGTCATGCTTTGATTTAATCTTGAATTTTGGAATACTGAAACTATTTTTTGAAAATTAGTGTACAAAAACATATACTACTTTAAGCGTTGTCCATAAAATACTATACTATTAGACAGTAATACACACTGCCAATGTTGTTGTTTTTTAAGTTGGAATTGAAACAAAGATTATTGGAGTATATTTTACAAGCAGTTTTCTACATGCATTTTCTTAGTAATTATTGTGCATTTCCACTTGTTTCCTCACTGCTGTGTGACTATTTTTCCTCATCTACTATTGTCAGTACTGTTTTTTCTCACAAAAGACACAATCGTGCCCCATGCGGGCTGCCCAGCACATGTGCACAGAATAAAAGATCAGGACTACCGTATTGGGTGCGAAAGTGCATTGTGGGGACTGTACTGTACATGGGTTTGCCTTGTTAGGAACTCAGATGTTCAGAGTATAAACACTAGAACACTGTAGAGAGAGAGAGAGAGAGAGAGAGAGAGAGAGAGAGAGGTGGAGGGTGTGTGAAATAGATGTAGGGAGAGAAAGAGGATTAGGAGGGGACTGCTTAATATCTGACACAAGGACTTAAGAATGTTCAGAAAGAGAGAGAGGAGGAGGAGCGGGGTTGGCATTTCCCATGCTGGCCTTTTGTAAAGAGCAGTGGTCCCAAAGGGCTGGGCCGTGCCGGGTTACACAGAGAGCACAATCACAGAGCCGGACCACGAGTTTCCTCAAACACAAGTACACACACATACATTCAGTCCACTTCAACATGCTACGGTCATTCTCTCAAACCCAACGGCTCCCCTGAGCGCCGCAGTGGCAAATGAGGCTTTAGTGTTTTGGCACAATCAGCACTGAGGCTCGGTGGTATAACGGAACTATACTGCTGTAGACAACCCTTTTGTGTTGCACACTTGAGAGAGAAAAGAAAAACATGTTTTGCATACAATGAAAGTCAAAGGGATCCAATGTTGTTTTAGGCCCAAATGATTTGAAAGGTTTTTTTTTTTTTTTTTTTTTCATCAATGTATGCCTTCTGTATGTATATGAAGAGTTCAGATGCAAAAGCCTCTAAGTGCCATTTGAAATTTTCTTCTAGAATGATCATTTTTATCAAGCTTGTATATTTAAGTTCAGTGATTTCACTTAAATGGCAATGATAATTACCTATTAATTGTTATTTAAGTGAAATTACTGAACTTAAATATACAAGTTTGATAAAAATCATCATTAAAGAAGAAAATTTCAAATGGCATTTAGAGGCTTTTGCATCTGAACTCTTCATGTATTTATTCTGTATATTTATGTATAAATACATAAAATTATAAGAAGTGGAATGGAACTGTAATATATATATACTGTATATATATATATATATATATATATATATATATTATTTTTTTATTTTTTTATTTGGGCTGTGCAAAGATTTATTGCAATTAATAGCATCTAAAATAAAAGTTTGTGTTTACATAATATAGGGTACTGTATGTGAGTGTGCTGTGTATAATTATTTTGTGTGTGTATATATATGCATGCCTGTATATATTTAAGAATTATTTGCACGTAAATACTGTATATAGACATACTGTATATAAATACATAATCTATATTCTAGATAAATATAAATATTTTACATACGAACAACACATTTTCTTAAATGGATACATGCAAGTGTGTGTATTTATATATACAAAATAATTATATACAGCACAAATAAATATATTATGTAAACACAAACTTTTATTTCGGACGCGATTAATCACAATTAATCTTTGCACAGCCCTAATATATATATATATATATATATATATATGCATCTGTGAGAGAAAGTGAGTAATAATTATAAATCATGGAATCCATCCATTTAACCTCTACATATTATTTTGCAATCAGTGTGACCCATCTATTTCGAACACTCTTCAAAGTGTGATTTCAGGTGTTAACTAAGAAACTAACCCCCTGTGAGCTGTTAAGCTTTAATATCCTGTATGGACTACTTCCCACAATTCCCTCTGATGCTCATCTGGTGTGGATTGCGAGCTTTTCTCCAAGTCTGACTGAACTGCAGCACTGAATCAACAGGCTTTCCGAAAGCCACGCTCAGGCCTGGGAACGCAGGATAAATCACAGCCACGTTTGTTGAAACAGCTGTTGAATTCAACACACATTCTGGTGAATCACAGTGCTTATGTAAAAATATATGAAATTAACAGCATACAGTGGTCACGCTTCAGAGTGTGTGAAGTTTCATTCATTTTCAAATGTCATAAACATGACACAAAGAGGATCTCTGCTAAATTTAAAGGCTCATAATGTACAGTATATTCTTGCACTGTCTCCTAGTGGCAAAAACAAATACTGCAAACAGACCCTAAGAAACAGCTCGTGGACATACAGATCCTGAAGCAAAATACTGTCTCTGTAAACAGTCTTTTCTCATATATTTGTTGCAAAATTTTGTACAAGAGTCAATCTGTTTTAAAACAAACAATGCTGTCCATCAAATTAATCCCTTAAAATGAGACAAATAATGCATAATACCCAAATGAAATGTAAAAATCTTTTGATTAAGATATTGACTTTTGACAAAAAGTCCATTAAGGCGAATAAAAACACATGTATTAGTATACTTGGATCTATAATTTAAATTAGGGCCCAATACTATACTACTATATACTAAGTAATACAGTGGTGAATAAGTTTTGACACCCATGCTAAAGTTGCCTAAAAAAAGAGGAATAAAAAAAAAATTTTTTTGGATGTTGATCTTAATGCCTTAATTAGAAAAATGAGGAAAACTCCAACCTTTAAGGACACAAATTTTCTTTGTGAATGAATAATGTATCATAAATAAATAAATGTTTTTCCTTAAAATACAGGATGCATAAGTCAGGGCACCCCTATGTTAAATTCCCATAGAGTCAGGAAGATTTTTATTTTTAAAAGCCAGTTATTTCATGGATCCAGGATAATATGCATCCTGATAAAGTTACCTTGACCTTTGGAATTAAAATATCCCCACATCATCACACACCTTCCACCATGCCTTGAGATTGGCATGGGGTACTTTCCATAAGATCCTCTTTCAATGCAAATCACACCAGCTATTAGGCTAACTGAAGTAAAACCATGCCAATCTCTAGGTGTGGTGGAAGGTGTGTGATGATGTGGGTCTATTTTAATTCCAAAGGCCAAGGGAACTTTATCAGGATGCATATTATCCTGGATCCATGAAATAACTCGCTTTTAAAAATAAAAATCTTCCTGACTCTATGGGAATTTAACATAGGGGTGTCCTGACTTATGCACCCTGCATTTTAAGGAAAAACATTTATTTATTTATGATACATTATTCATGCACAAAGAAAATTGGTGTTCTTAAAGGTTGGAGTTTTCCTCATTTTTCTAATTAAGGCATTAAGATCAACATCCAAAAGATGATTTTTTTATTCCTCTTTTTAGGCAACTTTAGCATGGGTGTCAAAACTTATTCACACCACTGTATATATATATATATATATATATATATATATATATATATATATATATTATTTTATTTATTTATTTATTTTACTACTCAAGTGATTTCCTGGCCTTATTTTTTTTTATTTTATATATATGAAGAGTTCAGATGCAAAAGCCTCTAAATGCCATTTGAAATTTTCTTCTTTAATGATGATTTTTATCAAACTTGTATATTTAAGTTCAGTAATTTCACTTAAATAGCAATGATAATTACCTATTAATTGTTATTTAAGTGAAATTACTGAACTTAAATATATAAGTTTGATAAAAATCATCACTAAAGAAGAAAATTTCAAATGGCATTTAGAGGCTTTTGCATCTGAACTCTTCATATATATATATAGCAAAAAGAAGACAAAACAGTTGAGAGAATGGTTAACGCTTTTTTATAAAACCATAAATCTTTGCAAATTAAGGTATAATTGTACATATTATGTGCAATTTGACTTGTATGCACTGCACACACTATTTATGAAGAACACAAAACTCAACAAATGTAAAAAATAATTATAATAAATACTAGGAGAAACTAAATGCATTTTATTCACATCATATCATAATCACAACTTTCATCAAAGCCAATAAGGATAATAAGGGATATGTTTTTTAAAAAATATATATATATCTTTAACTCACCAGAAGGTGGCAGCATCTCACTGGTGCATTTAACCTGAAAAGATTTTAGGGTGCCGGACCCTCCAATTCAAATTAATGGCTAAACCATGAAAATCTGCCTACTCAATAATGCCTAATCAGAATCAATTAAGATGCGGTTTTCTGTCTGCCTGCATTGTAGATCATCAGATGTTATGATGCACCTTAGATCCCATAATAGGCTTCTTCATACTGAAATGCTATGTTAGAAGTAGTTGCCTTCAATTTCACACCAAATGTCTCGAAATGCTTCAAAAAGCTTTAAAGAAAACGCGCAGGTTTCTCATGAATACATTCTCAGAAGCAATCTAAATGATTGAAATAGCACAAACAGGAGGAAGTCCTGAGTGTGTGTTTACTGGCATACTAAACAGAAGGTCACGCTGAGACTGGGAGTTTTAGCTGATTAAAGTAATGATGTTAGACTCAGCACTGAACGGCCGTCTTCATCAATCTGCTTATCTCATTTCACTAATACAGGTCCAAGAGAGGAGTGGCAACTTCAGGAAGCCCTAATGAGCTGTAGTGAGCGCTTATGTAATGTGTGTGTGTGTACATGAATCACAATGGCAATGACGGATGGCTGGGAAAAAGTAAACAGTGCGTGATAGACATGGTGTGGGAATTTGTTTTAAGGTAAATTGTGTCATTTCGGCACAGCCAAAACAAATTGCAATATATTTAAGGCTTAAAACATTGACTCAAACAATGATGTTAGCTCTGTTTCTTAAAACTGCTTGGTCAAATGCTGATAAACCTTCACATAGCGCTGGGGCTTTCACCATTTGCATCTCTTGTCTTTCTTTCGGTCACTCATTTTTGGAAGAATAAGTTGACGTACTATTAGTCAGTTGAAAGTCTGTTGAAGCACCATCACAATAAAGAGCTTGCAGATATTAAGCAGATACTGATACTCTAATGGCTTTTAGTTGACATGGTAAACAGAATGTTTAAAAGAGACCATCAAAATAAAGTTTCATACTGGCACTATGCTAGTATGCTATTCCAATATAACCAATGCAACACAAGGCAGATAAATCATACACTTCACCTTTAAAAGACATATGTCCACTTATTTGGTGGATGGAGCCCTATGTGGACTGTTGGATTGTGTATGCACACATGGCAAACACATGCAAGTGCAAACACACACTCACACACAAACCCTCACATCATCAGTCTCTTCAAAAGCAGCCCGCACCCCTGAGGGCGATCAGGGGAGATTTCGCATTTCTCTCTGAAAAAGGAAAACAGTCTCAATGTCCAGAGGCAGAGATGGAATGCTAATGAAACCGCAGAAAGGGCTATTTTTATGCGCACGTTTCCCCTCGACATCGTTTCATATCTCTGGGTCACCTCAGCGCTGCGCCGGGGGTGTTTATGCTGGCGCGAAGACACGCCATATCAATTGATGGCATTGAAAAGCAAACGAGAAACAACAGTGAGTCATGAGAGAGTCAGGCGGGAAAACGCAGGGAAACGCGTCCAACACTGTGATCGGCTGGAATGAAAATAATCAGATGAGATCACGTTACAGAGCAGGGGCTGGAAAAGGGGGACGCACTGCATTCTGTCCTCTACTCTGTCCAGTGAGTTGCTGCTCCGCTTCGCCAAACTATGACTGCTGGAGATACAGCTATCGTATGAACACACAGATAACATTATTGTGATGATGTTAGCTGTGTGATATATTTGGCATGATATATTTAGTCTGCTTTTAATTTGTCCATTTAGACTCAAAACTAAAGGGTAAAAGTAGTTAGAGTCAATGTCTCTTCCTTTTTTTGTCAAGCAACTCATAAGAGAGACTGATGTTAGAGTCATTTGAATGAGTTCAAACAGCTGGAATGAATCAATTCATAACTGATTCAACGATTCATTTGCAGCATCATTCAAAAAGGTGTTGTTTGTTCATGTATTGGATGAATGGATGGATGGATGGATAGATGGATGCGTGGGTGGATGGATGCGTTGGATGGATGGATAAATGCGTTGGATGAATGGATGATGGATGGATGGATGCGTGGGTGGGTGGGTGGATGAATGGATGCGTTGGATGGGTGGGTGGATGGATAAATGCGTTGGATGGGTGGGTGGGTGGGTGGGTGGTGGGTGGATGAATGTGTTGGATAGGTGGATGGATGGATAAATGCATTGGGTGGGTGGATGGATGGATGGACGGATGGATGCATGGGTGGATGGATGGATGCGTGGGTGGGTGGGTGGGTGGATAATGTGTGGGTGGATGGAGGATGGATGGGTGGGTGGGTGGATGGATGGAATGCGTTGGATGGGTGGATGGATGGATGCGTGGGTGGATGGATGGATGGATGGATGGATGGATGGATGGGTGGATGCGTGGGTGGATGGATGGATGGATATATGTGTTGGATGGGTGGATGGATGAGTGGATGCGTGGGTGGGTGGGTGGATGGATGGATGGATGGGTGGGTGGATGGGTGGATGGATAAATGCGTTGGGTGGGTGGGTGGATGCGTTGGATGGGTGGATGGATAAATGCATTGGATGGGTGAATGGATGGATACGTAGGTGGAGGGATGGATGGATGTCTGCGTGGGTGGTTGGATGGGTGGATGGATGGGTGGATGGCTGTATGTATGGATGGATGGTTGGATGTGTGGGTAGATGGATGGATGGATGGGTGGATGGGTGAATGGATGGATGGATGGATGGATGGATGGATGGATGGATGGATGGAGGGTGGATGGATGGATGCGTGGATGGATGGATGCAAGGGTGGATGGATGGATGGATGGATGTGTTGGATGGGTGGGTGGGTGGATGGATAAATGCATTGGTGGGTGGATGAATGTGTTGGATGGGTGGATGGATAAATGCATTGGATGGGGGAATGGATGGATACGTAGGTGGATGGATGGATGGATGGATGCGTGGATGTCTGCGTGGGTGGTTGGATGGATAAATGGATGGGTGGGTGGATGGATGGATGGCTGTATGTATGGATGGATGGATGGATGGATGGATGGATGGGTGGGTGGATGGATGCGTAGATGGATGGATGGATGGATGGGTGGGTGGATATATGTTCTTTGGTAAAAAAGAACTGATTGACACAGCACAGATCAAACATCCAAAGTCTTTAAAAACCTAATCTGCATCTATCCAATCAATTCAAGCACTAAAAATGACAACAACCCATATTCATTTTGCAGCTGAATTCAGTCTAACGCTGACCTGCTGCTCTCATGTCAAGTGCTCAACTGTGATCAGGGCTGCAGACTAAACGCTTTATTACGATTAGATGGGACACAGCTGCCTGCACTAAAACTACATTCATTTAGCAGCATCATGGCAGGATGCTTATCTTCCTAAAGCTTTTAAGTGCAGGTATGGTTCCTTTCAAACAAAGTTTACTCAGACAGAGACAATTCATATATATCAAGCTCAGATGAAGGCAATTACAAATGATCTACTAAAAGATCATGTCAAGTCAATACGCCCAAATGATCAGTTTATAATACTCACATTGACGTGCACACAGACTTTAAGGATTAGGGAAGAATCTGCGGCCTTTTAAAGGGATATTCACACTGACAGTATGACAAATATACACACATTCTGTACGCATTAGTGACGCACTGAAATTAAAGCTTTCATTTAGAAGAAAATCCAAACTAAAAATAGATATTTCTTTTAACATACAGTATATTCAACGTTTATATATAATCTATTAACAATAACAGATTCATTCAAACACATTAAATATTAAAGACAAAAGGTAAAGTGAATATGGTATGGGGTAGCTTTCTTTTTTGGGTGAACTATTCCTTTAACAAAGCATTAAACATTTTGCGATTAAAGTTGTCTTCATCCATCAACTGAATACATCTTGTTAATCAAAATGAAGATTAATTGAAAACGTGAAATCAATGTTTTTTTGGTTGACGAGATTCCGATGCATCACTAATAGATGAATGTAAAGATCCTGCATTCCATCACTTCATATTTGTGACATAAAGTCATTTGATGGCTATTCAAAGCATCAACCATGAGCCAATCCAGCCACAAAGAGGACCATAAACCTCTCTCCTGTCCTTTCCATCTCAAAGCCCACAGCCATTAGAGTTCACTAAGGAGGTCTCACCCCTTTGTGTTGTGATGGACATGCACTGGAGGAAGTGGCTGTTTAACAGCTCACACAATCAGCTAAAACCGTCTCTAACTCAATGACTCAATACCACTCAGATGGGACAAACTCCCCAGAGACACGTGACAATGACAGATCTAGCACATCTGCACAAGAATCTAAGGCCCTGTTTACACCTGGTATTAAGATGTGTTTTGGAAGATTATATAATCTTCTTACTTTTGCTGCTAGGAAAAACATATTACTGAGGTGGATAAATGACAAGACTCCTACTATATGGGGTTGGCACAAGATTTTAATGGAACTTATTCCGTTGGAATATTTAACTTGTGTAGTTAATGGTCAGCCAGACCAGTTTTATAATATCTGGAAACCCTATATAAATAATCTCGGGGTTGAGTTGTCAACTATTCTGCACAAAGGTTTCCCCACACAAATGTCTTTTGAGTGAGTACTTATTGTGTCTGAGATTGTTTGTACCTTTAACTTTAAAGTGGCCTATGTTAAATGTGATTGGTGTCATTTATGCCTTTTTTTTCATGGTTGTAATCCATGTTGTGTTTTGTTTAATTTGGAAAATGTTCAATAAATATACTTATAAAAAAAAAAAAAAGATGTGTTTTGGTCGATCGGATCACACCTTTTCTCTTTTTCATCCACTTATGTCCTGATTTATTCAAGGAGAGTTTCTATTGGTGGGTAAATGTGTGGCCTTTTCAGATCTTTCAATCTAATGGACAAAATAAGCTCAAGCAATTTACATATGAACACACCAAAGTCGACGTGAAAACACACGGAGAACATCAGCTTCCGTTTCTGCTCTGACAGCCGCAAAACCAGCCGAACGCTGTGAGTGTGTGTTAGAAATCAGGAATGATGAGAGAACGTTGTGCTTGGTACGTTTTTTATCTTCAAACCAAAGGTCGGCACAGTTAAAATCCCGACTAGCTAGCACGCTTCCCATAATGTTGCGCATTAGGTCAGTATGCGGAGAGTAGACGCTCTTTTGTGGCTGTTTGGACTCATTCCACCACGAGTTTTTACACTACAAATGCGTTTTTGAATAATTAATTACATGTTATTATACATATATCCATAAAACACTACTTCAGATACAACTATTATTACCGTACAAGTAGTTTAACTTTTGAAAGAATGCTGTAGCTCTTGCTTAAAGTCTTTCTTTATTTTAAAATTACTTTACATTTAAACTTTAAAGGGTTAGTTCACCCAAAAAAGTCATTAATTACTCACCCCCATGCTGTACCAACCCCGTAAGACGTCTTCGGAACACAAATGAAGATATTTTTGATTAAATTTGAGAGCTGTATAACTACCACATTGGCTCCTAAGGGACTGCCTCTTGACGGCCCAGAAAGTCAATGAAGAAAATGTTAAAATATCCCAAGTGACTACCGTGGCTCAACTATATGTTTATCAAGCGACGAGAATACTTTTTTTGCGAAAAAACAAACAAAAATAACGAGTTTATTCGACTATTCCTTTATTTCCTTGTAGGCCAGAAACGAGACTTCCTTAGATTTCCACGACGCATGCGCGAGTGTAAGGATATCGCAATTCTCGCGCATGCGTCGTGGAAATCTAAGGAAGTCTCGTTTCTGGCCTACAAGGAAGAAAAGGAATAGTCGAATAAACTCGTTATTTTTGTTTGTTTTTTCGCACAAAAAGTATTCTCGTCGCTTGATAAACATATAGTTGAGCCACGGTAGTCACTTGGGATATTTAAACATTTTCTTCATTGACTTTCTGGGCCGTCAAGAGGCAGTCCCTTAGGAGCCAATGTGGTAGTTATACAGCTCTCAAATTTAATCAAAAATATCTTCATTTGTGTTCCGAAGACGAACGAAGGTCTTACGGGGTTGGTACAGCATGGGGGTGAGTAATTAATGACTTAATTTTCATTTTTGGGTGAACTAACCCTTTAATGAGATTGAACCTGAAACATGCCATGTCTTGACTCTGGAGGTGAATCTGATGATTTCTACAGATGGAGAGCGTCAGACGTTTCTGATAAAAGTTTAACAGCAAATCCCTTTCTTGATACTTGAGTTTCTGCTGGCACTGCTCGGTTTTATGTAACAGATGATAATAAAGCGGTAAAGTGGAGAAATGGAGACCTGGTTTGCCAGAACCCCAACAAACCAGACGAATACTGCCTTTATAGTTACAAGCCTGAACGCATTTTACCATGATGTCGACCCTATATGAGCCTAAGTCTGCACTGCGTGGTTCAACGAAACAGGTTGTAAAAATGCCCGTCTGTCTGTGGAAAAATAAATACTTGTTCACTCTGACAGAAATGAAGATAATGCCAAACGCAACACGATGACCAGGGCCATTTTTGGTGACCTATGAGATCCATATTGGCCCCTGTTGGTTGGTATCTGTAAATAATATTAATCTCAAGAGGTATTATTCTATTAACAATAAATGTGCAATTAAAATATTAGACAGTCTATTTTAAGTTATTTGGATTACTTGTGCAGCATTTTATGGATTAAATAAATATTATTTATCATTGCCTGTCTGTCACATAGGCTAAATATGCATTTGCCAGATCTTGCCCGAAAATGATGTGATCAAAAGAAAGGGTTCCAGTATATAAGTATTTACAGTTAAATTGAATTTCACATATGATATAAGACAAATGAGATAACGAGAGACACTTTACCTTGGTTTCTGAACAAGTCTTTCAGAATTTTTTTTTTTTTTTTTAGTGATGTGAAAAGTGTCACTATTTTACTAAATCACTAGTTGACATTCATTTAAAAAGTATACATTGTCAATATGAACCAAATATTTGTATTTCTGATGACGACTTTCTGATAACATTTGATACAACTCAAACTTCCTTATCCTAATATTCAGCCATATACAATCAAGACAAATAAATTGCAAAAATGCAGCGTCATTATGTTAACTCTCCTCTAGATCACATAAACAGCCCTGATGATGGTTGAAGACCCTGATGTTCATGCATAAAGCTCAAACATAAACTAGGCTTTATCTTCTAGACTTCACATGATAGAGTCTGAATCTTCACTAGGGATGGGCATCGCGATTAATCGCATCCAAAATAAAAGTTTGTGTTTACATAATATATGTGTGTGTTGTGTGTATAATTAATTTGTATATATGAATACCCACACATGCATATATTAAAGAAAAATGTGTTCTTAATATATCAAATATGTGTATTTATATATAATATTAATTGTGAATAAATATATATAAAATATTTACATGCACATATTTCTTAAATATATACATGCATGTGTGGGTATTTATATATACAAATAAATTATACACACTAAACAAACTTTTATTTTGGATGCGATTAATCGTCGCCCATCCCTAATCTTAACCACAGCGGGACTCAAAACAGGTGAATCTCAGTCTTAATGGGAAACTTGTGTGGCTCTTTCACTTTATTCTGCGTCTAAAGTCACACAGGTGATGATGTCATCTCTAGAGGCCAACAGGCGCTCACACACTCCCTCAGTGGTCTAATGGGGTTAATGATTACGTTTCATTAGAGGAAGTGACTGACTGGTCACCGGGAGCAGCTGACACCCTCACACACATCTTGACCTTTTTCCATTAACTCTCATCAGATGTTGTCCCTAGTGCAAGACACCCCACAGGCGGTCCACCCTCCCCTGGACTGACCTCTGCAGATGAGACCCTCATTGTTCACAGTCTGCTTGCACACGCCACAGTGCTTCCCCTTCTTGAACGTCTTCAGCCGGAAGGTGTGGGAGTGGACGGCTTCAAACTCTTCAGGCTGCAGAGGGAGAGAAACAAGGACGATTATTGAGACGAAAAATGAAAAGGAATCATCATTTCAAATTAAATGAGTTATGTTTTAGCTCCTGATGTTTTTTCATTATGTTAACATTGCAATGTTTAAAAAAATATGTTCCGTCATTACACAAAACAAAAGTGCTTAATCTTATCCAGTCAATTACATGTATATTTATTTTCTTAGTGTGCGCACGCATAAGAGAATCAGTTAGCTAAATGTCGCGATCACTATGTTCTTATTTCTCTGAAGTGAAAATTTAACCCAGACCGTCTCGATGAAACAGAGAACCTTATTTGGGAATGCTGCAGCTGCGTTTAGGTATGACTGAGGCCCCCGTGCTTCACCCTCAGTAGGAGCGAGAGGGGAGAGAGGAGTCATCCAAAAACAAGACAGACAGGACAGGATTTGGGCCGCTGCAGGTGTGTTATGTAAGCTGGAACTGAACATTTGGATCTGAGCTGAGATTCCCTGAACGGACCCCCTGTTTTAGGCCTTCATGGTGTCATTACCCATAACCACGTCTGACGTTTGTTTTTCCTGCCTGCATTTCATGTTTAAGTGTTAAGCAGGAGATTTGAAACAAGAGGGTGGTAGAAAAGTTAAACAAATGAATTAGTTGTAATGTGCATAAGATGATCAATACACTAAAACTGATGGCACAAGTTAAATAATCAATGTTACGCTGTGCATCTGTAATCATAGAGAATCCAATCTAAAATGCAGTAAAAAGCAATGTACAACAAGTTACCTTGACTTTGTGATTGAATTTTTTTTTTGGTGAAAAATAGCAGAACATTTCAGGGTTATTATCATTAACTTTCTAATAAAATAAAATAAAAAAATAGAATAAAATAAAATAAAATGATGCCCATAAAATAATATAAAAAATAGCTGTACATTTCAGGTTTATTTTAGTTAACTTTCTAAAACATATATATAATTAAATTAAATTCTAAAATAAAAAAATAAAATTTCAGCTAGATGCCAAGGAAATATTTCTCATTTTCATATTTTTAACTTAATAAAAATAACTAAAAAATTTTTAATTAACAACTGAAAAAAAAAAAAACCATGAAAAAAACTAATAAAAAACAGACAACAAAATTATTAAAACTTTAACTATAATTAAAATGAAAGCAAAATATATATATAGATCCACAATGCAAAGCACAGAATTATGCTTGAGGTTTTATTTCATTTGGACAAAGATGCTTTATGTGCAGACCTCACCGGAATGAAACCGGTGTGACATTGACGGCTAAGTGCCAACAATGACACAGTCTCATTTCCATTCCTCCGTCAGGACGAGCCTCGGCACCAACTTAACGTGATTAGCCTAATCTAATTAGCCATAAACAATCAATGCGCCGGATAGGAGCCCCAGTCTGAGCTCTGTGTGTCTTTAACAGATCCTGGATGATACCATCACAATCTTTACACACAGACAAGTGGACAGATCCATTTGAACAGCCAGGAATTAAAGACACTAATAAAGAAATGACATTTCTGTCATCATCTATACTCACCTTCATGTTATTTTAAGCATGAATGATGTTTCCCTTGATTTTGTGTAAAACAAAAGGAACATCAAAACCAATAATCAGCACCATAAAAGTATCCAAATGAAGTGTTAGGCATGTGCCAAGTCTTCTGCAGCCATACAATCTTGAAATATCAATACTTCCGACTGATACTGATGTTGAAAGAGGGTCAACATGACAAAACAAGAAATGAATTGCGTTCGCAAATAGTTGTGTAGGAGAGGAACTATTTCTCCATCCACTCATCTGAACAGTAGATTCAGACAGAGCAGTGCACTATTGAAATAAGCATCTTCTTTGTGCCAAATAAATAAATAAATATTAGTATACTTATTATTTACTTCTTGTTGTGCAAATAAAATAATAATATAATTTTGTTTTTGTTGTAATAATGATTAATAATAATAATAATCATTTTTAATTAATTAAATTAATAAATACAAGTTGGATAGTCTGTATGTTAATAATGATGTTATTTTATTTTATTTTTATTTTATTTTTATTTTTTTATGTTAAACAGCTCCCCAGAAATGTAACTTTCCACAAAAATATGTTTCGGGTGTGTAAAAAATTGTATTTTGCAGTTTTTTTTTTTAAACATTATTTTATTAATATTATTCATTTACAATAGCTATTTTCTATTTTAAAATGTATTTTATTCCTGTGATGTAAAGCTGAATTTTCCGCATCATTACTCCAGTCTTCAGTGTCACATGATCCTTCACTGTAAAAAATATATTGTTGGTTTAACTTAAAAAATTAAGTAACCTGGTTGCCTTAAAATTTTAAGTTGATTGAACTGGAAAAAGTGAGTTAATACAATGAAGGAGATTGATTTAATCATCAGAAACTCAAAATAATAAGTTATCTGAACTAAATTAAATTATTTAAGTTGATTTGACAAAAGAAAAAATGCTGTGATAACGAATCTTGAAAATATATATTTTTTTTTTATAGCCCTATATGGAGCAAAAAAACAATAAAAACAATATTCAGAAGAAAATTTTGTAATTTTCACTAAAAATCTTCCCCTAATCACTGGTCAACGATTGTAAAATTGTATCCAAATTTTTTGAAAATATTTGAAAATAATAAAATAAAATAAGGCTGATTAAATAATGCCAAAACATTGACTTTGGGTGAACACTTTCTCGAATTGCCAAAATTTTCATACATGCACTCTTTCTCTTTCAGCATACCACACACAATAATGGATACTGAGGGAGCCTCAGGACAAACAAAAAAAAGAGCAAAAGACCAGACAGGAAAATGTCTCAAACAGAGCTCGTGTGAGAGGAGAATTACACTCGTCTGCGTTCCTGACAGTGAGCTTTCATTCACACGGCTACAGGAGGCTAAACAGAATAAGAAACACTGACAGAAAGAATCTTGGCACACAAACATAACACACTTCTCTCCTGATTCTCCCTTGTTTACTCTTGAAAATGCATACGCACACATACCCCCCCCCCAAAACAATACGAGCAGGCTCCGCTGTTGCGTAATTGTTTCAGGACAATGTGGGCTTTCTGGGATATGGGTTATTGTTGTGGGACGTTGTGGCTGGGGATGCAGGAATCGTGGGGAGGGCTGGCTAACCTTCACAGTCTTTTGAAGCAGATGGGGTTACGAATTACCCAATCCCATCACCCCAAACACTGCCAGCCTTTCAAATGGCCCATCTCACTCTCTCAGACTGGCACAAAGGCCGAGTCCCCGGAGCAGGGCGCACATCATCTCCCATGGCCTGCGTAACTGTATACACACCCCCCTCGTGGAGACACTAAGCCCCTGGGAAAGGCACTCAGGCCCATTCAGACGACCAATCCACACGCCAGACAATACAGCCTCTCCCCCCAATGAGAGGAAGAGGTGGTGCGGATGGAGTAGACACCAGACAGCGCAGGACACGGACTTCAGACAGCAGCGGAAACACACACACACACATCCATGCAGAGGCCTCATTACTTCACTGATGAAGAGTTCAGAGAGGAAGGCCATCAAGAGCTCCACATATAGGGCTATATCAATGTTCAATATCAAAATGTTCAATATCATTTCTGAAGGATCATGTGACACTGAAGACTGCTGAAAATAGAAGTATCTGTACTATATTGAAAGTATTAACCTTTATAAAGATTGGTGTAAGCAGTTGAACTGAAAAAAAAAACAATATTCAGTAAATATTTAGCAGAAAATTCTGTAATTTTGAAAATACATTTTTGAAAATATTATAAAATATCATCACAGGAATAAATAGAATAAATAGAACATAGCTATTTTTAAATGAATAATATTAATAAAATAAAGTTTCAAAATATTACTGCAAAATAAAATTCTTTGGAAAAAGGTAACACTTAACAATAAAGTGCACAGTGCATTAACTAATGTGGACAAATACAACTTTTTTTCTTAATAATGTTGTAGTAAATATAGAAATGAACATGAACTAAAATTAATAAATGCTTTAGAAGTATTGTTCCTTCTTAGTTCATATTAACTAATGTAGTTACTGGTATATGAAACCTTATACCTAAATATAGTTAAAACTATCTATGGAAAAATAATAAAGGCATGGAGGGATTACAAAACTAGAAGTTTTTAGGAAACATAACAGCCAAAACATAATGCTTAATTAACATACAAAGCCTTTGTGAAAAAAAAAAAAAAAAAAACATCAGCCCTAGTTGACGCAGAACCTGATTTAACCAACAAGTTCCTGGATCCACGTTTCAGACATCCAAAGATTTGGGACAAGTTTACAGTTTACGTCAACTGTATGCTTATTACCAAGGTTAACTGCTTCTGCATCAGTGTTCTTTCTCTCTGATTTTAGAAATAACTTATGTGTAGGGTTAGGTTTAGGGGTAGGGATAGGGTCCGAGGATCAACAAAATATATGTTGACCCAGGAACACGTCTAGCTCTGTAAAATCAGTTAATTCCTGACACTGTCACTTCTTATGTGTCCTACTCTCATTCAGAAAACTTTTCCCACAATCGTACAACCACAAGCACCAGCAGCACCTGGTCTCAGATGCAGTTACTACAGGACAACAATGATTCCAGATGGGGGTGTGTGTGTGTGTGTGTGTGTGTGTGTGAGAGAGAGAGGCTGCTGTAAAGCCACCTGTGATTCTCTTTGATGGCTCTCCTTGAACTTGACGTGAGGTAAGATGTTTCCTAGAAGAGCTGGAGGAGAAAGATAACACTATTCTCACAGTGGGGCCGGACACAAACAGGAAGAGGTGTTCCATAGAATAAATTAAGTAATACGAGAGTGGAACATGATCTTTAACCGAGCCATATGTATCAATTTAGCTCCTGAAAGCTTCATCTACCGGGCCCAGAAGCTTCTTTCTTTTTGTTTCTCACTCCCTCGGACACACATTCACTTTCTCTCCATCCTTTCAGCTCGACAAGTCTGGGCACACGGCCATCAGTGCTGAGGTAGGGAAGGAGGTGTGTTACCATCAGAAACTTATTTTGATTTTGATCAGGAGAGAGAAAAAGGACACTTTAGACACTTAAGCCACACTTAAAAACATCAATCCTGGACACTGAATTAGATGCATGGTCAAAACAAGTGAAATCAGGAGACAAATTATACTAGGTAGAAATACACATTTAGAAAAAGAAAAAAAAAATGCAATTGATATAATTTCCAGGTTCATTTAACAAACCAGTTAAATTCTGCTTTAGGATACAGTGTCAAATTTCAACCCAAATTTAAGTCAAATATGGACAAACCCAAATGTTGGGTTAAAAATATACAGTAATTAAAAAAATGTACAGTTGAAAGTAAAAGTTAAAGTTGGGTTAAAATTTTTAATTACATTTATAACCCAACATTTGGGTTTGTCCATGACCCAAATTTGGGTTAAAACAACCCATCATTGTTTAGAGTGTACGGATACGTATTGCATTCACTTGAAGAAAAAAAAAAATGTACTCTGTTTTTCTGAATTAACGAGTTAATTTTTCATGAGAAAAAAAGTTTTTGCTCTGTTTTTCTGAATTAACGAGTTCATTTTTCATGAGAAAAAAAGTTTTTGCTCTTTTTTTCTGAATAAATGAGTTAATTTTTCATGATTTTTTTTTTTTTTTTTCTCTGTTTTTCTGGATAAATGAGTTAATTTTTCATGAGAAAAAAATATTTTGCTCTGTTTTTCTGAATTAATGAGTTAATTTTTCATGAGAAAAAAATTTGTTGCTCTGTTTTTCTGAATTAACGGGTTAATTTTTCATGGATTTTTTTTTTTTTTTTTGCTCTTTTTTCTGAATTAACTCGTTAATTCAGAGAAAAGCAAAAATTTTTCACGGATTTTTTTTTTTGCTCTGTTTTTCTGAATTAACTCGTTAATTCAGAAAAACAGCAAAAACTTTTTTCTCACGAAAAATTAACTCATTAATTCAGAAAAACAGAGCAAAAACTTTTTTCTCACGAAAAATTAACTCATTAATTCAGAAAAACAGAGCAAAAAAAAATTTCTCATGAAAAATTAACTCGTTAATTCAGAAAAACAGAGTACATTTTTTTTTCTTCAAGTGAATGCAATACGCCTCCGTAAGAGTGTGGTGATCAATAGATACTAAATACTGCACAAATAGAGAGTAAGAAAAAAAGTAGACTGCAGATTTAAAAGAGTAGTATAAAGTGCCATTTCAAACACAGTCCTTTGGTATAATCAACTCAACATGTTATATAATGCAATGACATTCCTATAGTTAAGCATGGGATTGAAGTGCGAGTAAATCAAGGCTGATACTAAACAGATGTAGGGTCATTCGTTAAAGCGTCAGGTTTTATGTCCTAGTACAGTTGGAAAGCATTGGTCTCTCCACGTGAAACCCCACCAAACAGCATGGGAAAGTGTCTGTAGGCGTATACAGCCATTCACCTACAATCCTCTTAGCGTTTAATCTGTAAATTAACTATGTGAATGAAGTCATTCCAGGGTGTTCAGATCTGCCCTTAAGTGATGTTAAATTACAGCAGTGGTTACTTAAACACAGCCTCTTAAAAGCAGCATGCAACAGCAGATAAAAGCACAGAGCTTCATAAATATATATACAGTATGGCCACCTTGCAGCTTTACAGAAAATACATGTTTCTACATTACAATTTACAGTGATCTGTTATCAGAGGTGACTGTATCCAAGTTTTGTATTTCAGCAATGTACATATACAAATCACGCAGTTAGCTAACAATGTATTAATTTAAGGCAGAAACAATGAGGTCATTATTACGAGTTGTGAACATTGTGATTACAATATATGGAAAATTTAGCACTGGTGCATGTTGATTCAAAGTTTGCGTCATCTGAAGACATAGCAGGAGATGCATGAATCATCTCTTCACAGTAAATGCTTAAAGGCACACTTAGCATCCAAAAACCTCTAGAACAATCTTATATATTTTGTTGATTTGTGTACTTACATAATCCCAAATGTTTCTAAGAATGTTTAAATCCAGAAAAAGAAGCAGTTTTAACCAGGACACGGACTGTGTCCGTGAATCACCTACAGTATCAATGACTCAATGACCTATCATACTCGTGTTGCCCTCGATTTCCAGTTTTATTTTGTAGAAACCATGGACACTCCAAAGACACTTATTTATATTAAGTGTTTTATTATACAGGTGAGCAACTGTTAACAACTGTTAACTCCAAACCAATCACTGTTATACAGCTCAAGACAGTTAGCCTTTTAGTTTAAATCTCGTTTTCTTGATTTACCGCGAGTACCATTTTTGATCTGCCTGATATTTATCTAACTCACTGCAGTGTGAAACAATTGTTTCATATAGTAGCCGCCGAGCGAACGCACTCATAACCCCCTCATACGCATGACCGGAAGAAGCGGAAGCGGCCTGCGGCATAATAAAAGTCCCACTGCTGTCCAGCTGTGTGTCGTGCTTGTCTCTCATTAGGCATAAAATTACACTCTAAAAAATGCTGGGTTGTTTTAACCCAATTTTGGGTCAAATATGGACAAACCCGAAATGTTGGGTTAAAAATGTAATGTAAAAATTTAACCCAACGGCTGGGTTAGTCCATATTTGACCCAAAGTTGGGTTAAAACAACCCAGCATTTTTTAGAGTGTACATAGTTTGGCTTTATATTAAATGATTGTACGGTATTCACACTGTCTGAATTTACTCACTCCTTTTCTTTCACATGGTCCTGTAGACTTGTAGTCAAGAAGGCCTAAACCGAGACCAAGACACTACCAAGAGCAGAGGGTATCGAGACCAAGACCAGGACCAAGGCTGAGACCAAGACCAAGACTGTGACCGAGACCGAGAAAAGAACAAAGGACCGAGACCGAGGACAAGACCGAGACCAAGAACAAGACCAAGACAAGGCCGAGGCCGAGACCAAGACAAGACAAGACCGAGACCAAGACCAGGTCGAGACAGATTGGTGAGACAAAAAACAGACTGGTGTTGTTGAAGCTAAGCATTAACTTGTAAGATTTTGTTTTCCGTTGCCTGCCTATCTCTGCCGAATTTGAAGTCTTCAAATGAATCCATTCAGAAACTTTTAAAAACATAATTATATTTTTAAAAACGAAATTATAAGCTTAAGTGCAGGATCCGAAAGTTGGCCGTTTTGTCGCTATGGTTACACGCACACACACACACCGTTGCGCTAAAATCTCCTGAATTAAGTTTTAACCCATCATGTAACTGATGTGTGTTTTACAAAATACAAAATATTATCAGCTGTGATCAGTGGCGCGGATACTGTGTTTTCTTGTGTGGCTCGCACACAACGCACTGTCTTCACTCGGACGTGCGCTTCAATCCGTTGCAGATATCGTCGTGGTATTGTACTGCTAAATCCCCTGACCACTATGTCGGTCTGAGACAGTGAAACCTAGACAAGACTGAGAGGTCCGAGACCAAGACAAGACCAATACAAGACCAAAGACCGTTAAGGCCGTGACAAGACCGAGACCACGTAAAAGTGGTCTCAAGACCGGTCTCGAGATATCACTACTGTCCTGATATATCTCTGTGGCCTCCCCTATGTAGGGAACACTGAATGAGTGAACAAGTATGTAATTTCAGATACAGTCAGTGTTTTGTTTGCTCAGTAAAGCTCTCAAAAGCTAAACCTCCAAGTGGCCTTATTTCATTTTCCCTCTCCAATCATTTAGCCCCGTTAAACATTACTCATGCCCATATATCTGCCTCAACGTACTATGCTCAACACAGGGACTTAGCATAAATCTACCAAAACCCACACATACACTCACAGTAACCCTTAAAAATCACCTTATACAAATACACTCACCCTAAAGTCTCCTCATAAATCCTTTAAACACACACACAAACACTTAAAATCCACCCTCTTGTGTTTACCTGATACATCAATCACTCCCTCGAACCATACAAACGCAAAAACACAAAACATCTTCACCTGTGAATGAACCTAAGAAGCTGGAAAAAAATGCAAGAACGTGAGAAATCCACGCAAAGCATGCCAACACAATGCTGGAGTCTGTCTATATCGGAAGAGCCCATCCCAATGTATCCATTATATGCAGTGCCAGGATAAAATGGTTGGATCCGGCCATCCACTGGCCTAAAAAGTCCACACCCATGCTTCTATGATATATACTAATGCCAAAACATGGCTGGGGTGTTTTGGTTGTTGTTGATATGGTCTTCTAGGTGATTGCTTTCTGGTCTATGTCTCTCAAAAAGGCTTGGGTTTATCCTTTAGTGCAAATCTATGGGATTTGTTTGTCCGTGTCTTATTTGCTGGTAAAACAACATAAGGCCCATCACTTAGAAAGAAGTATCATTCATGTCCATAGCACAAACAGTGCAGCACAAGATAAGGATCTTATGCTAATAACACTTTTGTACAGTCCATTACCAGCAGGTCTCCTGAACTCTGATTTATACACTGTTGGCCAAACTTATTTGCACATCATTAGGTCATTTGGAAAAGGCGGCGCTGACTTTGATTACTAGGATGTCAGCAATGACAGTGAGATGTTTCTTGACATGTCCTGTCAGGAACCATACACAAAGTCTTTGATTTCTGGAACATGTAACCAAAACAGTGATTTGACTATCTGGATTTTCTCCAGTGATTATATTCTGTGTTCACATTACATCTTGGAACAGGGAGTTTTTGTGGAGAGCTGAGAGTATTTGGGATTGGGAGGGGAGATTTGTCTTCCCCATTGGTGTTTGACGGTGAACGTGATCTCACCAAGTACAACACATTCCTGAATCAACATCTTTGCTGATCCTGGAACAACATTCTAATCAACCAATCGAATATGAGAGACGTGTTTACAGTTTAGGCTTAAAACAAGGGTTAGAAGCTGATTTTAGGGGTAAGTTGAGGGAAGGTTTAGGGGTAGGGGTGTGATTAGCACTACATTTTCAGACAGGAATGTTATTCCAAGATCAAGAAAATCTGTTGATCCAGGAACATTTCTTACCTGGCATAATCAAAAACTCCGAACTCGCCATCCCACCCTGGCACAACCTCAACCGAGCTTGCTGTCAGTTCAAGATCTATAATACCTGGAGAAAATCAGTCCGTTGGCCTTCCCATTTATCTCAACGGCATGGCACAAGACTGTCTGGAAATACCCAACCTGTTTGCTGCCTTCCCCTCGCCTTGAAACATCCCACTTTCTGTACCTGACTGGGGTTTGAGAGGGTCTGGCCTCTCTGGGACACCCACCCCCACCCATCCCAACACAATGTTTTCTTTCACAGCGCTGCAATTCTTCTGCTCACAAAAACATTTCTCAGCAAGGGGGGTCTGACCTTTGACCTCGCCCCCCCCCTCCCTTTCCTTCCACTCTTTTTGACCCCACATCCACACAGGCACACTGAGGACGTCTCCCTCTCCTTGCTCTTTAAAAGGGGTTCGAAACCAAATTCTGAGCTCCATAGGGGGTTCGCTCACCATAGGAGGAGCCCCCAGAGCATCTGAGGACAAGCGAAGCTTTAAAAGAACACCAAGAACTGATGCGGCATTGATTTGAGGGGAAGGCCAATGACTCGTTGAAATCAAAGCGTAAGAGAGAGCCCAAGGGTCCGATCAAGTTCTGCTATAACACCATCCGCAGGAAACAGGTTATGTTTGTCAAAACATTTTTGAGTGAAGTCTGGTAAGTGAAAAAAGCTAAAACACATTACTGAGGTAAACTTCCTCCATAAAAATGAGGAAATACTGTCAAACTAAATCATTTAAATGACCGGAATGAAGTTCTGGCCTACACTTACTTCCATGTTATGGCCGATTACCAATGAATGACTGATGTTATAAACAATACTATTTTGCAATGAATAAAATAAATTGATTTTATTCATCACAATATTATAAATAAATACTCTTTTATTAAATAAATAAAAAGACGAATAGGTTGTATGCTATAAAATAATTTTTGACATTTTATTTAATATTTGAAATATGGATACATGTTCCTTTTGAAACCTGCTATACAGTACATAAAAACTATGCCGAATTTAGCAAAATAAGTCCTTTTTGAAATCCTTATTGGATGTTCGTTAGATAGTCCCTGAAAAACACTTAAAGGGTCAAATCTATTTCACTGTATATCACAATCCATTTAAATTCATGCTAGATCATGAAAAAGTCCCATATGTATTACTGTATATTAATATTTGGTACATGTTATAATATAGTGTAAGAATGAATTAAAATAAAATATTATTTTAAATAAAAAAGTATGTAGGTAAGTAAGGTATTGGCAGTTAGCTGATTTGCTACCAATATATTATCCATAGCATCCAATTTTATGGAAGAGCACATGGAAAATATCCCTATATCACTGAAATACTGTTGTGTCACGAGGTGTATTTGTGACCGTGGGATGCTATTTTTCGACCAATCAGAAGACTTTGAGTTGCTCTGTGCTTTTAAGTTGGATTTCAGACTGTTTTTGTCTGCAATCTCTCTCCAAAACCCAACGCTCGGCTCCAACTGCAGAGATGAATGAATGACTGATGATTGAGGGACAATTCACATTTCTTCTAAACATCCTGGGTCAAATGGTTGCAATTGTTTAAGCATATCAAACAAACCTCAAACCATACCCCTTCCATCTGAATCGAATTAACCACTGTCTGCCCTAGTCCAAGCAATCTAAATGAGCAATGCCTAAATGTTTATTTTAGCAGTACTCAAGGCCAGACACTCATATACCCATTTATTATGATGAGTGTGTTTGTATAGTGTAGGGATTTGCTCCCCAATCCCTTGGTCTACCCCGGCCAATGTTGTGGACCGGGATCAGTCTATCCCACCGGGACTCCTCAGGAAGAGGAGATGTAGTGAGGATGACAGAAGGAAACCAGTTCCCATCTCAGTACAGACAGATCGATCTAGTCAAAGCTCAACAGACAGCTGGCACAGGTCCACTGACCGACTGAGACCCAGACTAACCTTTACATTACACTACAGGGTTCCTGATGGAAGAATCTCATTCATTTTCTCCCATTTTAGAGATAATGTATAAACCTTTCAAGACCGCACGTGTAACCTGCCAAATTCACAGATAAATATGGTTTATGCACTAAAGTAAATAGGCAAGTAGGCAAATGTTAGGCCACACTTTAGACATTCTACTACAGTAAGTAACATTGCAACTACATGTCAACTAACTCTCATTAGAGTATTAGTAGACTAAACTGCTAGTATGGTTAGGTAGTAAGGTTTGGGTTGTTCACAATTGTTTAACACAATTAAGCACAAATTGTTTAAATATTGTATATTAATCAACGTTATTCCTACGCCCCATGATGCTTTGCGCAAATTATGGTTCCGATAAGCTGTTAACAATCAGTGAAAAGCTCGCTCTATGAACGCAATAGGCTAAAAAAGTGTCAGAATGAGATGACATTAATCGACTCACCCTTCAACCATCGAACATTAAAATAAAATTTAAAAGTTTAAAAGAATCAACAAGTCCTTGGCTTTCAACAGCACAAAAATAGCCTCAAAAGCGCGAGTCTTTGGTTAAATATCACTATAGTGGGCAAATATATATCTGTATTGTAATAACAAGCCTTAATCAAAATTGTTAATTAACTTGACTATATCAAAGTGATTTCCGTCATTTTGACAGATTATGAATTGCATTTATCCGTGAAAACAAACCTGAAAAGAGACGCGAGGATTTGAGGAGAATAACGAGAGATTCTTTGTGCATTCCAATGAATTATTAATGGAATATCGTAAATTAAATTCGGGAGAACAGACCACAAATGTGCCGAATATGGTGTCCTTTTTCATACTTTTACAGCGGATTGCAAAGGAAAAAATAAAAACCATCATGAGGAAGAGAAAGCAGAGACTTAAAAGAGCTCTTGCCATGGATATTCTTATTATAACATTTCACGTTAAAATACCAAGTATAACGTTATTCTCATAATGTCTGAAAATAAATCATGAAGGAAAATTGACAGTTCATCCAGTCAAACTGATGGATCAGCTTTATTTGTATGGTAGCCTTTCGATTTGAAATGATTCGTTTTAGCCTTTTTGAATGGAAGTTCCCCAAACCGGAAGTGCCACCCATAATTCACAACGCAGTAAGGTCGTCAGGAATAAGGTAGATGTACAGTATAAAATGAAAAAAAAAAAAGAATTCATAAGTATAAATTATTACAGTGCCAGATCATATGGAAGATTGTTTCTGCCATGAAAAAAAAACAATTTAAAAGATAATTGTGACTTTTCATCTTGCAATATATATAAAATTGCAATTGCGAGAAATAAATTCAGATTTGCGAGATGAAGTCACTGTTACCTTTTTTTATTTTTTTATTTTATTTTTTAATAAATGTGCAAAAATGTCAACAATTCTGTGTTTTTCTGTCAATATGGGATGCTGTGTGTACAATAATGAGGGGAAAAAAACTAACTTAAATGATTTTAGCAAATGGCTGAAAAATAACAAGGAGTGAAAAATTTAAGGGGGTCTGAATACTTTCGGTACCCATATATATATATATATATATATATATATATACATACTTTTTTTTTTTGGATGGTAGATGCCGATTCTAATATCTACACTGTAAAAAAAAAAAATATTGTAGGTTTAACTTAAAAAAGTAAGTAACCTGGGTTGCCTTAATTCTTTAAGTTGATTGAACTGGAAAAAGTGAGTTAATACAATGAAGGAGATTAATTTAATCATCAGAAACTCAAAATAGTTATCTCAACTAAATAAATTATTATAAAGTTGATTTGACAAAAGAAAATATGTTGTAATAACAAATCTTGAAAACATTTTTTACAGTGTACAGAGTTGGCCAATATATATATATATATATATATATATATATATATATATATATATATAGCTTAATATAAAATATAACTTAAATACTAAAAATTACAGACAATTTTCTGTAATAAAACAATCCAGAACATTTCAATGTTTAATCCATTAGGTTGATATCAGTCTATCATGACAGAGAGAAAAAAAAAGATATATTCACCCTCTTTACACATGTTTTCAGGTGGTCTTCCTGTGAATGTCTAGTCCTGGGAACTTGAACATCAGTGTCTGAGCTGTTCTTATGATCGCTCTGTTCAGGACCCAGATTAAGTCATTTTTCCTGGGATCTGCTGAGGCCATTATTCCGGTTGGGATGTCACAGCCCAGAGCCCCCATCACAGCCGGAACTACGCCGGCTTCACTTGACTTGTCACATTCTTTCTAACTTGTCCTTCAGTCCCGGGTATTCATTAATGTTTTATACTCTTTCTCCCTGATGTTGCATTCATATACGACTAACATGTCCATGACCACCCACTGCTCCTCATCTACATACACACATGACAGAGTGGATGACTATTAATTGCTTATCAGTCTTGAAGTGCAAGAATTTCTTAAGCACTTAGAATACTGGCCCTATGAGGCCTTTTCAAAACAAAACACATATGCATGTCTAAACGGGATATCGCCACAGAAAACACCACAAATTCAGAGTTCTTCTTCATTTTATGCCATAAAAAAAAGATACAAACTTTCTTGAGTCACTGGAGGTCTACATCATCTAAAGCCCTTGCGGCATGCTGATATCCCACACTGCCATGGAGAGCTCTATATTACATTAGGCCTGACAGCCTCACTCAGAATCTGAAGCCACAGAATTCAACAGAAAACTCATAAACTTCATAAAGTTGTACAACAATGGCAGACGAGGTCAACGATGATAATGACACGAGTTAAGATTATTTCATGCATTCATGACATACAGTATACTGGATGTATTTATATATTTATATAAACATAACATAACACACACACTGTATAAAGCACTGTATAAATACGTGTATATAATCTAACCGGAAACCATCTTGAGCATCACAATCCCAGTCGTCACTGATGGTCAGCATCACCTAAAGCTCATAAAAGTGGGCTGATATCCCATCATTCATCAGCTGCACACGGTTGCCAAGCCATGAATAGTATACTAGCTACTTATTTGTCACTTCTTACAATATCTCACAGTCACAGACAAATGACTGCCTCCTGAACTCTGAGAATAGACACTTGCAGCTGCAGTTAACACATGATGCACATTTATGGAACTCTATATGGAGGCGTCAGGTGGAAACTGGAAGTTTAACGGAAAACAAATACTGTATTAAGAAATGTTCTCTAGAAGTCTACAAACTTTTGGACCACAGTGTATCATTTCTAGGGATGCATGAAAATTTCCGGGCGAAAATGGCCCAAAAGGGCATTTTCGGTTTTCAATACGAACAATACGGCCGAAATGTTGTGATGACACGTTTAATGTACACATGAGTGGGGTCAAGTTAAACATTTTACTTTGAATTTTATTTTATACTGTGCATTGTTGCAATGTGCGAAATAAATATTTGCATAATTTGTAATTGATTTATTCTTTGAAAATGTTATACAAATTTTGCAATGCCTTGATTTTAGTAAAGTTATACAGTCATAGCCATAAATGCAATGCTACTAATAATTGGCATCATTTATTTCAGTGTTTCGGTTTTCGGCCTAGGTTTCCTCTTTTCTGGTTTTCGGTTTTTCGGCATCCCTAATCATTTCTAATACTTTTATTCAGCAGAGATGCATTAAACTGACCAAAAGTGTCAGTAAAGACATTTTACAAAAGATTCTATTTCAAATAAATGCCGTATTATATTAAGCAAAGAAAAAAAAAACTTAAAAACATAATGACATGATGATGATGATGATGATAATAATAAGTGTTTCTTGAGCAGTTTATTAGAATGATTTCTAAAGGATCGTGGGACAATGAAGACTGGAGTAATTCAGCTTTGCATCAAAGGAATGAATGACTATTCAAAATACATCCAAACAGAAAAGCTATTTTAAAATGAAATAATATTACACACTTTTAGTGGATTTTTCATCAAATAAATGCAGGCGTGGTGAGAATATAAGTGGTGGGATATTTTGGTAAGCCAAAAAAAGAGAGTGATATCAAACCACCACGAGAAGGTTTAGATGGGTCATGAATAAAACATCTCCATCATCTCTCCATTTCTTCTCTCTCTCTTTCTTTCTCTGAGGGGGGGAGGGTCAGAATGTGACCTCTTGGCTGTGTGATGGTCACCTGCTTTTCATTTAAGGGAAATTTCTCCTCAGGCATTCCAATTTTTTTTCTCTTTTGTTCTCTCATCCCCCATCTAACCTAAACGCATTTCAAAGAGGCGGATCCGGACGAGGAAATTACTCACTTAATCTGACATTTAGAGTGAAGTACCTTTATAAATTCCTCAACCTGAAGCTGTTTGCAGAGGCCCTGAGTGATGGCATGACATGCTGTTGCTAAAACACTTTGTCATTCCTCGTCATGGACATTCACACGCGTCACAAATCATATCCATTCATCATACTGTACAATAACTCCGTGTGTGTGAGCATGAGCAGACTTGCAGGAAGATCCAAATATATTGTGAATGTTAAATGGTGAGTGGTGATAATGTGTATTAAAATTATGCGCTAAAACAAAAAGCAACAGCCAAAATGTGGCACAAAAAGTGCAAACTGAATTGAAGAATGCATGCTGTATAAATGGCCTCTGGAAAGTTTGAGAGTAGATTTCATCTCTGTGAATCAGTTCAAGTTCAGTTTGCATACTGTCCAATAATGTCCAATTAAAATGTATGTGAATTTTGTTTTTACTTTTTATAAATTAATAAATGAAATATCACTGCATTATATTAATTTAGTGAAACCCTGCACACACACATTAATATAAAAAAGTAAACATATATGAAGAGTTCAGATGCAAAAGCATCTAAGTGCCATTTGAAATTTTCTTCTAGAATGATCATTTTTTTTCAAGGTTATACATTCAAGTTCAGTAATTTCACTTAAATGACTGAACTTGACTACAAGCTTGATAAAAATTGTCATTCTAGAAGAAAATTTCAAATGGCACTTGGAGGCTTTTGCATTAATAAATATATATAAAATATTACAAACTGCTTGTGTGTGTATAACTCATGGTCATAATTTTTGTTTGTGCTCTGTAATTTTGGACTTGTTGTGAAAAAGAGTAAAGTGCAACTTTTTGCACAAGACTAAACAGACAGAAACATGCATCCACTGTATTACGCAATAAAAATAGTATTTTATGGCAAAAGCATGCTGAAGAATCATATCTTCATCACAGCCATGAAAGGCAGCTAAAGAAACCTGAGATGCATATAAATCACCACGTAAGACCACCAGTGCATGTTTTCAAGAATCAATCAGAGCCTGTGTTTATCAAAACCAAATAAAGCTCTGTTTCACAGCCCTCGGTGACCTCATGTATCCTCATGAAAATAAATATTGCATATTGTGCAATTCAGAAAAATAAATGAGGGCTATTAGAAGAGAGGCATTCTTCTACGTCTGTACAGAGTGAAACAGAGTTCACTGGCAGTAATTTACATCTCTCTGTAGAAAGTAGAGCATACCACCCTAAATTGTGCCAATTACCATGATTCACACTGGCCTCAGAGGCATGATAAGGAAACTAACACCAGATCTCTGCCAGCAATGGGGTTGTAGATGCTCGCCTATAATCAGAGACTTCTAGTCCATGCTCCAAGGTTTCACATAGTGTTCAAAAGCATCATGACCGCAAAACTTTCAATAAATAGTTCGCCTTTTCCCTCATGTCGTTCCAAACCACTTTGGTTTTGTGTTTTGTGTTTGTTTGGTTTTTTTTTACCTGTTCAATTCAAAAGGATTATGGACGTCTACACCGCACTAGCACCACATAAGAAGTCATCAAACCATCACAGATACAAATTATTATAACAGATTCAATGTCCATTTGTTCATATATACAGTATATATTTATTTCCATCAAAAACTATATAACAGCAAACAGTTTTGGATCAACATCAATGTCAACATCAGTGCCATTTTTGAGGTGAACTGTCCCTTTAAGTGCAACCTAGCACCTGGTGGGACAGAGACAGATGTCCCGAGATAGAAACGAGGTCACAAAATCTGAATCACATTAACCAATATAGGACAGGCCAACAAGAGACAACACTTGGTCATTCTTCAGCAGCTAAAATAAGATTCCTGGGACATAACCTGAACTGAGAGTCATATTCCTGATCCAGAATTGAAATAGAGTTGGTTGGTTATATAAAGCTAAATATAAACAGTCTGCCACAAGACTTTGGCATTTGGCTATGTCCAGGATGAAGTGTACAGAATAAAAAGTATTTTTAGAAAAACTACTTGGACTACATTGATAAACATTGTAAACAGTATGCTACAGTGTTGTCACCTGACGTCACGATTGATGGAATTCAAATGTTGTAGGTCATCCAAGACCATGCATACAGAAAATGTGCATACTGCAGAAATATTAAGAGAAGTGCATTAGTATGTTATCTAAACAAAGTCATTGACTTGCAAAGAGATATATTCTTACACAAAGACAGACAGTGGAATTGATTGAGAAACAATTGTGATCAAGATGTTGACAAGTGGGATTGTGGAAGAGTGCAAATTGGCAAGCAGACTGCAGTCAACTGATGGTTTTCATTGGCGGCCCGCAAACAATATCTACTTTGACCCAGCCTTAAACACTATAGTTGTGACTGAAGGCTTTGGAAGAGTTTGGTTTTATGTTGTCTGCATTTCGCAAAGACATTGATTTCACCAGACTGAACTAAAGAAAAGAGCAAAACATGATCGGTTATCTGTAAGACCCCTAACAGGTCCATGTAGGAGGTCCAGTCAGGTGGTATGGATACCCTATCAATGTTTACATGATTGCAAACAGGCTTAAAGGAATAGTTCACTTTGAAATTAATTGTTGATATGTTTTAGCTTACCTCAAGGAGGTCCAATATGTAGGTGTCTTTGTTTCCCCAGTATTTTCAATTTTGACATTTTTCAGTCAAACCGTTGTTGTCTATCAGTCATACACTGGAGGCTAAGGGGGTCCACCAAAAAGCATGCACAGAGAAGTCCAAATTAAACATGATTTAATGACTCGTAAATGTAAGTACACATTGATGGCCTAAGACACGAAGCGAGCGGTTTTTGTGAGAAAACTAACAGTATTTATATCGTTTTTACCTGTTGTAACCACAGTGACGTCCAATTGATCTGAATCAGTTGTGCAATGTCCAACTGAACCGAACTGAATCAGTTCAATGTTACGCCAGAAGTGATCGCTTGCGTGTGACGTCACTCAACATTTACACAGAGATTTCGGAAGTTTTACCTTTTACTAAACATATTTAGATACAAGTATACTGAAATCATCTTCCATTGCGGTTTCCCGTATATCTAAATGCGGTTTAGTGAAAGGTAAAACTTCCGAAATCTCTATATAAACAAAGAGTGATGTAGGCGCGCAAGCGATCACTTCAAGCGCATGCGCAGACCGAAGCGCCCGTGCCGTCAGATCATTTTGTCATGGCTATGATTACAAGAGGTAAAACGATATAAATACTGTTCGTTTTCTCACACAAACCGCTCGTTTCGTGTCTTAGGCCATCAATGTGTACTTACATGTACACTGGAGTCATTAAATCATGTTTAATTTTGACTTTTCTGTGCATGCTTTTTGGTGGACCCCCTTAGCCTCCAGTGTATGACTGATAGACAACAACGGTTTGACTGAAAAATCTCAAAATTGAAAATACTGTGGAAACAAAGACACCTACATCTTGGATCCCCTTGAGGTAAGCTAAAACATTTCAAAAATTAATTTCAAAGTGAACTATCCCTTTAAAAATATCAAGTACAGGTATCATTCTCACTCTCGTCTTTGTAAGCAGCTCACCGCTAACCTCATCATTTGCTCAACCACCTCTTCTGTCTCGAGGCCTCTGGTGTGATGCTGATGTACGACTAACCACAGCACTTAGTCCTGCATATCATTCACTGACAAGAAAAACACCACACTGCTACAGTCATGTATAGTGGTGAAGGATACATTGAGAACTAGGGTCTGCATTTTCACATATTAAAGAGTAAAGAAACAAGCTCAGATACAACAGTGTGCAGAGACAGGGCAAAATTGCATTTTGAACATGAAAATCATTGGCCTGACTCACTCCAAAGGACAGAGTACTTCAAGTGAACACTCTCAAGGGAGCATTTGATACTGTACATCCTATTTGAAGCCATCCATACCGCCACTTTATTTTGAATCAGAATGTGACCCACTAAAAATAAATGTTGTGATGTTATTTCCATCAAGAGGTTCATCAATTTTAAATCAAGATCTTGTATTGGCAATGTAAGAGTCCAGCACTCTGTAAAGACTCCTCCAGCACATCCCAAAGACTTTCAATGAATTTAAGGTCTGGACTTTGCATGATGAATCTTGGCATCGTCATCCTGGAATATGGCCATGATGTGTCTTCCTACATGGATGTTTAAGAAATGAAAAGCTACACACTTCATCAGAGTTAGAAGAACTGTTGCCAAACATGTAATATGATAGAAACATAATAATCACTGTAATAATGATCCAATCCATAAATGCATTGCCTATTTAAATCAAAACAGCAACTTTTTTGGGTGCCAAATAAGTGATATTTCTGCTTTTTTTAAAACCCAGCTAAAGTGATATCAGAAGAAATTGCCAAAACTTGCAACCCAAACATCAAAATGACTTCCTTAAAGTGATAATTGAACGACGGAAATCTCTCTCATATTTGAACGCATACAGTACAGTCTGGGCAGAGAAGTGAAAATTAGATAATTCCCATCAAAACCACCAGCCATTTGGTTCCACTCACAAAGACTAAGAAACAGCCTTGTTTCTTTGAGATGCTGGTTGCGCATTGCTTATGAACTGCAACGTGAACTCACATCAACTAATGCCCCCTACTGAGACTAAAAAAGAACACCAATGAAGAATAATCAAGTAAAGTTTGACATGATGAAAACCACATGACTCCCCACATAGGCCTCCATTCAGAAATGCCGCCAACACATTAATGAGTTTCTGATGAATTACAAAAACAATGCCAAAGAGCCATTAGATGCCTGTGACTTTCTACAACTCCCCCAGATAGCAAATATTTACATCTCAAATGTCCGCCTGTGGACAGTTTCATTTACTGATCAAGTTTTGAAACAAGACGTCAAGCCATCGAATCCGTAAGACTTGCAGTACATGCAGTAAGACTTTTATCTCTGACAGATGCCGAAAGACGAAGAAGAATCAAAACTGGCAACTCAGCAAGACTGGGGATTAAGGGAAAGGGAGAAAGAGAGACATGGGAAAAATCAGAGAGGATGACAGAATAATGGGGCACAGTGAGATATTAATAAGAAAACTAGGGGAGGTGATCAGGACACATTCCAGAATCCAGCTCTATTGACAGCAGTGGAGAAGTGAACAGCTCTGCCCGGTGAAGTAAACACGGGTCGGACTCGCATCGTAAATCAACAGAGAAGGTCAAACGGCTTATAATGTACTCGGAGGGAAGGGGGACAACTCCCTTCGGACTGTCACTTACAGTTTCATTTTCCACATGGTGCTCCGGTACAATGACACACAAGGACTTCACAATTTAGCTACAGAGATATGGCATTTTTCAGCCTTATAACAAAATTAATTTGATATGCGTCTCAATGGGTTTTTTGAAACAATTTAAATAAACAACATTTTAATATTGAAGAATTTGCTCTGAAATTACTTAAAATGGAGTTTCAAACAAGTCACTCCTAATTCAAAATGTTTGATGTTAAAGGGATACTCCATTTTATTTTTTTTTTTTTTTTTTTAAATAGGCTCATTTTACCATTCCCTCAGATTTAAACAGTTGAGTTTTACCGTTTTTTGAATCAATTCAGTCGATTTTCTGATATTTACAAGAATATCAGTAACCAGACAGTTTCTGGTCTCATTGACTTCCATAGTATATTTTTTTCCTACTATGGAAGTCAATGAGACCAGAAACTGTCTGGTTACTGATATTCTTCTAAATATCAGTA
Organism: Pimephales promelas; assembly: GCF_016745375.1. The sequence goes on along the minus strand of NW_024121277.1, from coordinate 3,673,213 downwards.
TCAGTCTAAATATACATTGGAAAACGGTAAGTTTAACTCTGGGGGAGTGGTAAAATGAGCCAATTTCCAAAAAAAAAAAAAAAGTGGAGTATCCCTTTAATCTACAGTATATTATCTGAATCTATTTTTACTAAAAATGAAGTGAATAGTTGAAATAAAGTTGTTATTTTTGTTTGTTTTGCGCTCAAAAAGTATTCTTGTTGCTTGATAAAGTTAAGATTGAGCCACTGAAGTCACTTGGACTATTTTAATTTAATAACGTTTCGAGGCCGGCAAGTTTCAATTCCTCAAGAAGCCTATGGACTAGTATGGTGGAGTGATCCAGCTCTCAGATTTCATCAAAAATATCTTAATTTGTGTTCCGATGATGAACGAAGGTCTTATGGGGTTGGAACAACATGAGGGTGAGTAATTAATTACTGAGAGAATTTTTTTGGGTGAACTATCCCTTTAAAAGTTTATGCTGCATTGATACGTATCTCATCAAATTTGGCATAATTATGAGGCGTAAACTCTGGTATTCATCATCTTCGAACATACTCATGCCAAAAAAAAAAAGATCCATGTGCCAACTTTTTTGTTTTGTTTTTTGCAACAAAGGAAACGCACAAAACAAGGAATGATCAGGAAAATAGTCTAATGACAGTCAATGTTGCATTATTATTATTTACCTGCAGAAGCATCACTAATACACACAGAATGCACTCCACTTCACACAAAAACCCAGAAAACATTAAGTGCCTAGAAGTACATGAAGAACTATGGCTGATCCATTATGAAGGCAAACCAGATGTTCAAATTTTGAATTTGCCAAAATTACAGGGGCCCCTCACAGGCAGCTTTGATAGAAGGATGAAGAGCTTGTAGAGCATGAGGTCATTAAAGTGGAATTCAGGTGCAAGAGTAAATCATACGCCGAGTGACTTCACAGACCACAGACTCATTAGTCCGAGAAAATCAAAGCTGACCAAGAGATCACCGTAATGCACAGAGACGAATGACTATTTACCTGCACCTTTATTTTATTGATCAATATTTCATATTTTGAATATTTATCTGCAAACCAGTAGATTTTAAAAAAATAAATAAAAATCTAAAATAAAATAATGTGCAGAATTGTTCCAGATTGGGCACCGCACCACTTTCACACTGTACAGGGCAACTTGTTTGCTGTTGATTGATCTGGAGTGTTAATGGACATTGATCACTGCACTAAGCTCTTTGACCTCTCAGATAGCTCAAGATACGTCAATATTTGCATTGGCTGAGTGGCAGAGAACGTGTGTAAGCAACACCTCGTCTCAGTGGTCTTTACGCATATTTCCTGAGTGCAAAGCATAAGGGTTTAATAGCCCTTAAATGTTCATCCAACCTTAGCACAGTTTTTTTTAACCTACTTTATAAATGTCTCTGTTCATAATTTGCCTGGTTTATCAGTGTATTTATTCCAAATAATATATATTTTTATAACCATAACCGTCTCTCCCACTGCAACAACCTTTCTTTTCAGCCTTCCATCTGGCAATGTGATTCCATACTGGCAACGCCCACTTTTTACTATCCAATCAATTACCAATGGATAAAATCAAGTCCCGCCCTACATCTTTTTCTCACTAAATACCCAGTTTCAGTTGGAAATACATTATATTATGGAAGTAAAATGGACTGCAGCATGATAATTGACTGTAATATTTTGGTAACACTTTACAGTAAGATCCAATTAGATAATGCATGATAAATTTTACATACAATTTATATAAAATAACATTAACGTATCAAATCAACTGTAATTAAAACACTGAGTATTTATTTATTTATTTATTCAGATTAATAGAATTATTTAATAATTAACTTTAATAAATGCAGTAAAAAAGGTTGTTCATTGTCAGGTCATGATGCCTAATGCTTTAACGAAATTTTAACATATTTAATCTTACCAATTTTTTTTTTTTTTTTCCCAAACCTTCAATACCTTTTTTTTAAACTGCTTTCAGTGAACTTTATGAACAAGAGACTGACCAAAAAGTCTCAGACAGGTCATTTATTATTCAGAGTTTGGAGGAAGTGCATTCTGAGCTTTCAGGTATTAGATGTTGCCCGCTCTTTTACTGCTTCTTTCTCTCTCTCTCTCTCTGCTGACATCAGGACAGGTTTCTTTTCAGAGAAGTGCATGTCTCTTTCCACTCACAATGTCATCTGTCCTCAGCAGGTAATCAAACCAAGCCAAGTATCGAGTCTGGGCCCAGGGATTTCGTTTTGGATGCTGCCATCAAATAAATCACATCTGCTTCATTCCGAATGCCTGTTTCCCGCATCTTCTCGCCATATATGATGACATCTACAGCTGTAGACAGAGTCCTGGTCCCTGTAAAGTCCATTCCACCAGAGCCAGTGCAGCAGGACTGCACAACCAGTCTGAAAGGAAGACTGAAAGGCTCCCACTATATTCAAAAAGTGCCTGAGCTTTAAGGAGGATTTGGGATGCTTTTCCACTCCATTCACTAAAGCAGAATGCTAATTAAGAGACCTGAGAGGTCAGAATGTGTGAATGTCCAAAGAGAAAAAAGAGGGGACACAACCATCAAAGAAGTGACAGTTAAAGGAATAGTTCACCAAAAATAGACAAAAAAAGTTGTCATCCTTTACTCACCCATCGGAAAACCCGAGCTGCTCTTTTCCATCCAACGAAAGTGGATGGTAATTTATCAAGCTCCAAAGGGGACATGAACGTTTTAGGATACATAAGACAATTGTTGAAGTACAGAGAAATAAAATGATTATGAGAATGAGAAATAAAAAAATATGGACTTGACTACGATTTGCCTTGACATTTGAACATGAACTTGTTCTCAACAAACTTTTCCAAAGCCAAATGACCTTTTCTATAAACAATCTCTATTCTCTGAAATGTTCCTCTGGATCCCTAAGAAAGAAACGTCACAAGTGAAATCTCCTTAATTTCTCAATAGGTTAAATGAAGAAGAGCAAATACAGAGTTTTAATGAAGTCAATGGCTTCTCACATTTAAATTAAGTATAGATCAATAAAATCAAAATGAGAAATATTTTGGAATGATTTTGGCATCTTTGTAATGGTATCTTATTCCTCTGGACTCAAGACACTCCATTTAATCTCAAAAACGGAGATCTCATAATGTCTCAGACGAAGATAATCGCTGATCATCTTTAAAATAGTGACATTTCTGTTCACTTTTGGAGCCGAGTGGTGCGAATCCAATGCCACAACCATTCTGGCAAGTTTTTCCTTTAGGAGTTGAACAAAACTGATGACAAAATGTTCGCTCCCAATTCCTTAAAGGACACACAACCTAGAGCAACAGGCTAGAGAACGTACAGAAAATATTAGCGCCAAAACAGGGAAAGACACTTAAAATGTGAAACGAGCAGCCCTTTGCCCCAGCACAGATCTAATTCATCGAATCATTCAGGAAAATCCTCTCTCCCCCAATCCCACCTGCCCCATGCAGTGAAGTGGACTGACCCACGGCTCACCCAGAACATGCAGGACAGGCAGACCCAGGTGCGTGCGCGGCCGGCCAGAGCGGCTGGCAAGCTGAGAGACACGGAGGGCATCACGAAATCACGCTGAAGGCTTCCTCTCCTCTGGATCCCGCACGGGACACATAACTATTCCACACGCTGGTCCCACAACACTCCACAGATCCATGACACACTGAGGAAGAGCTGCATCCACTGAGCTGCTGTCCTCCTCGCCACTCTCTTATTCCAGGAGCCCTCCCTCCCTCCGTCTCTCTCTCTCTCTCTCTTTTTGGGGTCATGTATAGCTCGGCTCCACAGGAGAGAGGGGGAGGTGACGGAGAGCCTCTTTATTTCTCCCCACTGCTCTCCTTGTCGGCTTTAGCCCCTCCTCTCTCCGTGTCTCTCTCTCTTCAGTCTTACTTTCATTCATATCTTCCACCCCCTGCTTTCCTCTCTAACCTCCCCCATGAGCAGATTTTCTCAAAGCGTGCTCGCTCGTTCTCATCTCATCCTGGAGGCAAATATACCCACAGGAACGAAGAATCTCTAAAAGTCTCGGTTGATAGTGTCGCCTGTGTCTCAAGATGTCTACTGGGAAAAAGACTTCGTAATGTCACGTTTCCAGAGTTTCGGATAAGACAAGAGCTTTCGACAACATTGCCAAGACTGAGATTTGAAAATGAACTTAGTTCTAAATAAAATTACGTGAGCCGAGGCATCTTAGAGCATTATTGAGAACGAAATGCCTCAAACTCTTTATTTCTTCTATTAAAAGCGAAGTAAATGGGCTGATTTTCTCTTTGCAGTATCTCTCGACAAACTCTTCTAAAGCCAAATTGTCTGAGCTATGAAAGATTCATTTCTGAGCTTTAAAATGCATCTCTGGGCCACTGCGAGTGAAACGTCACCAACCATCGCAAATAAACGTGCAATGGGAGCTCTGACGGATTGTATTCAGGAACTTAACACAAATAGTTTCTTGACTTTAAATGAAGTCAAAACTGAAGTGTAAAACGTCATAGAATAAAACGTCATAAATGAGAACTTTTAAAACGTGTCAATTGTTTCTCCTAAATGGAGATTAAAAAAGGAAAGCAAATGGCCTTGAGTGTTTGTTTTGCAGATTGGCAGAAATCTCGCTTTGCAATGCGTCTCCTTTAGAGTTTCACAAGAAAACTCAACAATGTCTCAAACATTGCAAACTCTAGTGAGACTCCTAATAGAGACAAGTCTGAGAAATATATTGTTGCTCTGGGCACAGGAAAGAAAAATCACAAATGAGATTGATGTAATCTCGATTGCTTCTAGACAATGATGAGATTAAACGTAGAGCAAATGAAGTCAAGTCAAGTCACATATAGCGCTTTTTACAATACAGATTGTATCAAAGCAGCTTCACAGTGATAACAAGAAATTAATATAACTGCTTGTTTCTAGAAGAAAATTGCGTCATCTTCTACCTTAAAGCTACACTGTGTAACTCTTTTAGTTTATTCTTAGCTAAAAATACTTAGTTCTTTCAAAAATATGTGCTTATGAATGTATATTTACTTCGTTCAAGTAATAAAGTATTCTCGTGAGTGTATAATATGCCATTGAAAATACATACGGGTAAGGGGTTCTAATGTCGGTCGCCATGTTGCCCCTCCATCTTGAAAGTACATTAGCCAAAGAGGGACATACCCGTTAACTCAAGCTTCGCCTTTCGCGTTTACGTTTGAGTTAACACTCATGGACGAGGTCGAACTGAAAGCCATGTTAACCTTGGGCTACATTGGCCACCGTAGGAGTTAAAACGAAATTGGAATTGAGAGGAACAGAAACTAATATTCACTGGATGGTCATATACCTTTTCATCGCTAGATGGGGGTAAAAATCACACAGTGTAGCTTTAAGGCAGGTAGATCAATACTGTTGTTGAACATTAAATGTCCCCAACTAAGCAAGCCAAAAGCCAAGGCAACAGTGGCAAGGAACCAAAACTCCATCAGGAAAAATCCCTTGGGAGAACCTAGGTTCAGTCGGGGGCCAATGAGCGAACAGTGTATGATTATGATCATGATCCAGGCAGCATTACTGGTCAGAAGTCAGATTGGATCAGAACATTCAGAATATTTATCCAGTTCCATCTGGTTGGAAGTCGGCGTCATCGAGCCGGAATGGAGACGAGTTTGTTGAGGATCAGTGCCGACGGCTGTCGTGTCGATGAGGCCGACACAGGGCTGATGAGCCTGGCACTTCAGGGAGTACAAATGAATACTTTAGGTTCTCGGTTTTGCAACAATCGAGCCTGAAAAGAGCATCCTCTGAGCAATGAGTTTTTCCTCTGGGTCTGTAAATCTCCTTTAATGTCACGGCTACATGTCTCTGCCCCAGATATCAGTGAGCGTGTTGCTTTTTTGGGCCATCAAACACACAGCAACCCAAACAGCAAACAGAGCAGAGCTTCATTACAGTCCCATCAAACCTTCAGTGGGCCGCTGGAGGGGAAGGTGGTGTCACTGCGGGTGTCTCTCTGTCTCTGGATGATGTCCGTAATCCCTTGGCATTTCCTCCATCACACTGATGAGATGAAACCTCTCCTGGGGTCAGACTTGTTTGCTTTCACAGACATTCACCCTGTCCATCATGGCACATGGTGGACACATTGGTAATTAGGGGTTGCTTTAGTCACAGGCAAGCTAATTCAGGCAGTCAGGGAGCACACAAATGCCGGTAAACATGGTAAATGTATAGCCTGGTAAATCTTTGAGCTTCAGAAACTCTGAAGTGAATCACGGCATGAGGGTTATTATCTACAAACAACCTGAAAACAATGGCATGTTTTTAAAGTGAAAATGGCTTGAGAAAGATAAAAAAAAAAAAAAAAATCACTGGATTTGCCAAAATGTAACAGGTTAGTGGTATATTTGAAAGAAAATCAGAAAAGTATTTTGGCCGAGTAGCAAGCAGACTAGATATCCACAAGCAGAAATATATCACTGTAAAAAATATCTGTGATTTTAACAGTAAAAGACTGTAAAAATGCTACAGTGCAAAACTGTTAATGGGCTCTATGCACGGCGTTATTTCCGGTGAAGGATTAAGGATGCTCGATAACTTCCGCCGATCATAGAGTCCAATACAATACCGAGAATTTATATTGAATTTTAAACTCCATGGTTATACTAATGAAACGTTAGTCACAAAAACAGATAAAACAGACCCCCTTGTTGTGTTTATGCTTCTTTTTAAAATTATATTAAATAAACATAACTATATATAAAATTACATCTAAACGTATGTACGTTTCGTTTCAAAGACGGGAGGACAGTAAATATTGAAGACTCTGCCATAATCCCGTTTTCTCCGGTTTTCCTCCGCTTTAATCTCCACAACCGGAAATGGACGAGCATCCTTACGTCAAATGCGGAACTTATGCGTGCATATAGCCCATTGGTTAACAGAAAGTTTCCGTACTTTACACGGTAAATAACTGTGATAACTGTGATAATTGTGAAAGTGAAAAAGAACAAATCATTGTAAAATTTACAGTGAAAAACCGTAAATTGACATTCCCACAATTCCCTGTGTGACACTTCACATTTAATGTATTTTTGTTGAAATAACTATAGTTCCTCATAGTTTTATTGGGGTTTTTTTCAGTTATGTACATTAGGGTTTTATGTTACATTTAATGTTGTTAAAGTAATGTTTATTGCATTTTTTAATTTTATGTGTGTTACCATGATGGTGTTTAATGTTTGTGTGAATGACACTGTGCAGCTTCTTTATATAAGTATTACTTAAATAAGTAATGACTTATGATGAGTACATCACTGATGATTGATGGTTGTCAGTGTATTACAATGGTCTAAAACAGATATCAATAAGTTGGTAAATCAAAATTTTATCAGAAAAAAAACTACGGTTTATTACTGTAAATTTTAAGTTAAGTCTGTAAAACCATTAACGTTCCTACCGTATTTTTAACGGTAAAATTCTGGCAACCACAGCTGTCGTTTTTTTACCGTAAAATTTTTTTTACGGTAAAAAATTTTTTTACAGTGTGTGTATATATATATATATATATATATATATATATTCTAGGTCTAAAAACATGGCTATGAATAAACAAAACAAATAGCATGCTCAAAATCAACTAGTTGGTTGGAGTGATTGGTTGATTAATTCAAATAAAGGCTTTTTTTGGTATTTTTAGTATTTTGAATTCAAAAACGGCTAGATGGAGTAAAGAAATGGCAGGGATTTAAAGGTGTATTTTAAAAAGTTGTAAAATAAATTATAGATTAAGGTTAAAACGGCCCTATGAAATCCGTTTTATTTGGCAGTTTGTTGTATGATTGATCAGTTAGTCACAATGGTCGACTGATTGTTGGTAAACAACTAGTTAAATTGGTATTATATCTACACCTGCAATTAATCAAAGAATCTTCCCAGTCCTGCACAGCACATCAAACCAAACGAACCATGGTTTGTTGCTTTACATTTTTCTTTTCCTGTCCAAGTGTGCTCCTTAAAATAAACTATGAACCGGAGTTTTTGCTGATAGTCAAATATGTAGCTATGTGAGGAAGGTTTGCAAAGGCTGACGATACAAACGTCCACTTTTATGGGCCATAGAAGAATCATGCACAGTCACCAGCGAGATGTGTTTCAGTAAATGCCTTTAACTTTGAGGTCTCATTCTTACAGTTCACTGCGCCTGACAGAAGTCTCTACACCAGATAATGTCTCTGAGATTTAGTCGGGCTAGAGAAAGGATGATAAGACAGAAATAAGTGCAGGATTAGTCCCATGCAGTTTGATTAACTTTGTCATCAGTTCCCCACAGCACCTCAAAGCCTGAGGCTGTGAAAGCATCCATTGGTATTCTTCAAGCAGATCAATCCCTTTATGAGTTCCGCTCTGGTCAATAGACCGGCTAAATATACACACGCAGAGCGGTCGTGATGCGCTTTCACTCAGCTCTATTTCGAGAACATGAATCACATGAGAAGCAATATAATATAGGAAATAATATCCGGCCTCAGATGCAGCATATTAAAGGAGATTGGGGTCAAAACGGATGATTTGAAGAGCTGAGCCTTTCTTTAGCCTACAGAAGCAAGGAACTTGAAGAACACAGCTGAAGCTAATGAAACTTACTGCTGTGCTGGATGATGTTCAAAATATTAAATTCACAATGCATTTCCAATGATCTGCTATGATATAAATTCAGCAATATTGTAAACATAATTATGATATTAATTGCCTTTTTATAGTGAAAACTTATAATGAAAAAACTTATAATGAAAATAATGAAAATGTAAAAATTGCAATTGGTAAGTTCAATTAGTTTGCATGAATCAGTTTGAATCATTTCAAAAATTCAGATTCAACAAATCACATGAAAAGTGGTTTAAACACGTCTTGAATTAAGTATATTTTTACTTAATCACTTACATATTTGGGGGTTTCCTCTGAAAAAAAAAGTGCCTTTCACAGTGTCACCCTATTGAAACAGTTGTTTTTTTGTGAAAAATTTTAATTTTTATTACAATTACAACCTATGACACTGAAATAATAATAACTTGGAAACACTAACTGCATGCAATACAACACTGCGTTCAGAAGTTCAGGATCGGTAGGTGTTTAAATGTTTTTAAAATATGTCTCTTATGCTCACTGCATTTATTTGATTAAAAGCACAATAAAAATATTGTGAAATATAATTGCAATTTAAAAATAATTTTTCGATTTGAATATACTTAAATTTATAATTATATTAAACATGTATTTTGACCAATTTGATGCATTCTTGCAGAATACAAGTATACATTTAATTGATTTCAAGTAAAAAAAGATTTTGAAAAAAATATATTAAAAGATTTTTCCATTCATCAAAGAATCCTGAAATAAAATTGTACCGTTTTCAACACTGATAATAATAATAACTGTTTCTTGATCAGCATGATTTCTGAAGGATGTGACACTGAAGACATCTTTGCCATCACACAAAGAAATTACATTTTAAACACATTTAATATATTCAATGTTACAATGTTATTTTAAATGGTATATATATACACATGCATACAGTATATTTATATGGCTCCATTTGGGATGTCAAGGCCTTCTTAGTGCCTGGGTAAAATTATCTAGTGTATTTTCAAGCCAAGTCATAACACACCTGAACACAGTCATAGAGTGAATGAAAGCACAGCCCTCCAAGACCCCAAAATCATCACTAGTGATCTTATAAGCAAACAATATCTTTTATCTGAGTCCAAAACAATGAATATAGCAGTCTTTACTGTAACAGCAACCGTAATGGATACTTGAGAACATAACGGAGTAACTCAAGCTGCCCACAACAGTCCACAGGTATATGACCCGCAGAAATATAGTTTGCATGGCATATTTACAGTTTCACAAAGTATAGGTCTTCATGGGTTAGCTCACTGACCAAAAATAAAGTCTCTAGCTGCAGACATGGTGAAACAAAAATGTTTTTTTAACATGCTGCAAAAAGCCAAAGCATTTCTTCACAAAACACATAAAAATGCAGAGGTGTCCTGCCATCACTGCAAATTTTCATTTTTGCTCACTCACAGAGGAAGCTCACATTTGGATACACAACGCCAAAATCAACAGAAATGACACATTTGTTGTTGTTTATTCTATGTGACTTGCATTTGATTCTTTTCTAAATCTGTGTAAACTCAGAAAGAAGGTCCAAATGCACTACAGACTTGAAGTAATATGCTAATATGATAGGCACCAACTAAACAGGCATTTTCTCTCAAATTAATCTCTTTACCACTGTTATTGCAATCATTATTTCCAACAAATATCATAAAAAAAAGTCACTGAGGGGAAGTCACTGAGGGGAAGATGTCACCACAAATACACAGATTAGCACAGTCAACATGTCACTTTACAGCTTTACACAGTCAGATAAGAGCGGCGAGAGGAAACGCTCTGTCACAGGATACGAGCCTGGAGAAGTGATTATAGGAACCTATGCGTATCGAGTGCAAAAGAAGGCCTCCTGTGCGTTACTGTGTCATACACCGATGATCTGAGAGGACGACAGCTGCCAGAGTGACCCCTAGTGTCTATGAGGAGAACTGATCTCAAACACCTTAGCAACGGCTTACTGTCAAACAAGCCTTTGCTCTTTTCAAGTTTTTAGTTTAATTTTTAGTTTTTAAAACATTTTCTTTAAAAAAGAGGTACTTTAACATGTATAACATCATTACAGGCATTTTCTACATTGTAAATTAGCATAACTTAATTTTTATAAACACTTTAAATGCTTTTATTTAGAATGAGGATGCATTAAACTCATCAAAAGTGACAGTAAAGATATTTCTAATGTTTAAAAAAGATTTCAAATTAATGTTGTTCTTCTGAATTTTCTATTCATCAAAGAATCAAGAAAAATGCATCACGTCTTTTGACAAAAGTATTACCTGTTTTAATCATTGATAATAATACTGTTTCTTGAGCAGCAAATAATATTAGAATGATTTCTGAAGGATCATGTGACACTGAAGACTGGAGTAATGATGCTGAAAACAGGAATAAAATACATTTTAAAATATATTCAAACAGAAAACGGCTATTTTAAACTAATAATATTTCACAATATTACTGTTTTTACTGTATTTTATGAAATAACTGCAATCACACACTGTAAAAAAATATTGTTGGTTTAACTTAAAAAAGTAAGTAACCTGGGTTGCCTTAAAATTTTAAGTTGATTGAACTGGAAAAAAGTGAGTTAATACAATGAAGGAGATTAATTTAATCTTTAGAAACTCAAAATAATAAGTTATCTCAACTAAATGAATTATTATAAAGTTGATTTGACAAAAGAAAATATGTGATAGCAAATCTTGAAAATATTTTTTTACAGTGCAGTGGTGAGCAGAAAAGACTTTTCACATACATCAAAAACGTGTAAAAAGTATGTATTAATTCAAGTAATTTTTTGTGACTGTAAGCAGCATTTGATTTGATTCTGATTCAAAGTTACAAATTTCATTATTGAAAATTTTATAATTTATTTTAAGCTGTCTTCTAATGTGAAACCGTAATTTACTATAAGTATTGAGTTAGATTAAGCAACTACATGTACCGTAAAAAACAATCCTGTAAAAAAACGGTAACTACTGGCAACTGTGGTTGATACTGTAAAATACGGTGTTATACTGTTTTGTACGGTGTTAACAGCTAAATACTGTATTGTCAGCTACAGTATAAAACTTTAATTTAACAGCTATAAGCTCTAACACATAAACAATAACTGACCGTATAGTTACGGTATGATGCTGGCAACCACAGCTACAAGTAGTTTACCGTTTTTTACAGGATTATTTTTTACAGTCTAGGGTTAGGATTAGGATTTGGTTTGGGGTTAGTGGCATGTAATTATGAATAATTTATAGCTATTACTATGGTAGCTGCATATGTAACATTGACACTGTAAAATAAAGTGTTACCGATAAAAATTCTCAGCATTGTCACAATTCCTTTCAGCCCACATAAGAATAATATCCAAAACAATTTTTACCACTTTATGAGCGCAAAACCAGTTTAACTCAAAGCAAACCTGAACTCTGACATCCAAAGAATGAAAAGCTCTAGTGTGAAAATGCCTATAAACTAAGATAAAAGTGCCAAATGTACAGTAAAAGACAGACTGAACCATGTCTGAGAGACAATCTGAGTGACAGACGCTGGAGGAGGAGCCTGAAGAACACACAGCATCGACCTTCAGCAAAGTCTTTCCTTGCAGATAAAACACGCGCATTATTCGTATTGCCTCCATTATGGACATTAAGCTTTCTCTTTCTTTCGTTCTCTCCGACCGGATGGTCTGTGTCAAACGGGGTCGAGTACAGGCTGGGGACACTACTGACTGAGATGGAGCGATTGCTTTTTAGCTAGAGGACAGGGATGAGGATTAAAGCAGCAGAGGAAGGAAGGAAGTATGGGAGGACAGGAAAGGAGGAGAGCAGGGCTGGGTTGCAGAAATGCGACATCCAGTAGAGATGTTGATATATTTGTGTGCCAGGACTGCTTTATGTCATTTGCATGAGAGCGTGCAGCAAAGAACTGCACTACTACACTGGTTTTCTCCATCTCAAAGGTTTTAGACCAATATGTTTAACCTATTTTCTCTGTTTGCAAGCCATAATTTCAGTGCATCTCTAACATTATACAGTAAAAAGTGATTCTTTGAAGTTTATTCACTCAAAAAGTAAAATTCTGTCATCATTTACTTCAAACTGTATGAGTTCTGTTGAACTAAAGAGAAGATATTTTGAAGAATGTTGGTAACCACACAGTTATGGTAGCCATTGACGTCCATAGTAGGGGAAAAAAAATACTATGGAAGTCAATGGCAACTGTCATTCGTCAAAATATCTTCCTTTGTGTTCAACAGAAGAAAGAAACTCATACAGGTTTGCAAAACTCGTACAAAATTGTAAAGGTTTGTACTAAAAAAAAAAAGAATGTTAAATTTAAATGTAATTATTGGAGAAATTTAGACTACTAGCAACTTCTGAGTGAAAATTTGTTTCAAAGTAAATCATGCAACTAGGGCCGTCAAACAATTAACCGCGATTAATCGCATACAAAATAAAAGTTTGTGTTTACATAATATATGTGGGTGCACTCTGTATAATTATTTTGTATATATAAATACACACACCTGCTTAAATATTTTTATGTATATACTGTTTATAGATTTATATTTAATTTATATTATATATAAATATTTTATATATAAATAATATTTTTCTTCAATACATGCATGTGTGTATTTATATATATACAAAATAATTACAGTTCACCCAAAAATTTGAATAATGTCAGTAATTACTCACCCTCATGTTGTTCCGACCCCATAAGACTCGAAACTTGCCGGCCAGAAAAGTTATTAAAGACATTGTTAAAATAGTCCATTAAATTTTTTTAAGTGACGAGAATACTTTGTGTGTGCAAAAAACAAACAAAAATTACGACTTTTTTTCAACTATTCATTTTCTTCTGCATGGGCCTGAGAGAGTTCAAGTAGTATAACAGTTCAGCAGTTCTGTGTTGTACGCCACACGCATCACACACAGAACCAGCGTCGCCCAATAGATAGCACTATAGTCACTTGGACTATTTTAACAATGTCTTTATTAACTTTTCTGGGCCGGCAAGTTTCGATCCCTTAGAAGCCAATGGAGGAGTGATCCAGCTCTCAGATTTAATCAAAAATATCTTAATTTGTGTTCTCAAGAGGAACGAAGGTCTTACGGTGTTGGAACAACATGAGGGTGAGTGATTACTGACAGAGTTTTCATTTCAAGGTGAACTATCCCTTTAAGACAGATTTGATCATCGAGTGTTAAATTGAAATATTACTTGTTTTCAATTACTGTGTTTTGCAATGAAGTGACATCAATTGTTGAATATTCTCTTATGGACACTTGCCCCCCAGACACACACACACACACACATACACACACAGCATCTGTTCCTCTCTTCCATTTGTGGAAAACAATGAAGAAACACCCACTCTGACTTCACATGTAACAGCACGTTTTCCTGAGTGGTCTTTCTGAAAGGACAAGCACATACACACACAGACACACACCCTCCCAGCGTAAACATCTCTCCTCTCACAATGACTATCGGCAAAAACACGAGGGTCTGAATCCTCCAGTGGTTTGATGTCATTCTAACCTATTACATACCACCGCTGTGAGAGCCAAAGCAAACCAACCAACCCTACGCTTATCAAACTTATCTTGCTTGAAAACTCAGGAAATCCAGGCAGTTTAATCTGTCTTTTTTCCCCCACATCATTGTGGTTTATCCGCTTGTCAAACTTTTAATGTAACATGTATGTTTACTCAGTTTGAAAGGAACCAGCGTTGGGCCAGATCTTCATCAGAAGCTCGCGGGTGTGTTATCTCACCCTCGGTAACTGTGAGAACTCCATACTCACATAATTACCTGATATCTAATACACTGCTATTACTAATGAAAAGTGCCGCATGACTTAATAACATTACTCATACCACAGTGACGATCTTCTTTCTTTGACACTGTAAGTAAATGTTTAACTCAATACACTCTGAACAATGATTTAAAGAATGAGAAAACAAGACCATACATGTTCATATAAAGCTGTTACATGTGCCCAATTCAAAAGAACCTTGTGAGATCTCTACGCACTTAGAATAGTGTGTGTGTGGCTATACTTAACCCTCTGATGGTCTTCCTTTATGAGTCACGTCATGGGCCTTACCGGTCAGAAGTGACCAGAGGCCTAAAATGAAACTTCTTCCATCCCAGTAAAACCAATGCAATTTATTTTTGTTCTATAATATTTATTCTTTTTAATTTAGTATTTTGAGACAATTTGATTGAATTTATTAATATTTATGCAATATTTATGGTCTATTTTTTCAATGGAAATATATATATATGTTTTTCTATATATATATTATTTATTTCTTTTTTTTTTTGTAAATATTAATGCAGTATTTTTGTTTAATATAGAGTCTAGGCCTTCAGAAAAAAATATATATTTTTTGAAGAAAATTAGCACCATCTGGTTACAGTATAGAGAAAAAGTGTAGAATCATGGTGTAACCACTAGATGACATGTACAGCTCTCTATGGAGAGGCATGTGAATTCCCCAGCTGTTTATGAACACATTTTTTTTTTTTTTTTGGTGGTGATGGTGGATTTGAATATATAATTGAAACAATCTCAAAAACTATTTCTTATTAAAAACTTTGTAAAAAAAAAAAAAAAAATTGTGAATTTTTGTGAGGGTCATTTTTGACCAAAGACCAAAATCGTGACTAATTTTTTTAACGACCACTTAGCATGCTCGGATTATGACCTCAATTTTTTTTTGTATTCACATACCAAATGCCAAAAAAGTCACCAAGTATCATAACCTTCCAATGAAGCTGTGATTTTTAACAATTCAAAACAGAAAATTATTCGGTCAGAAGTGACTGAGGACCATCAGAGGGTTAAGAGCATCGAATGTCCTCTCTTATATAGTGAGATATGACAACCGAGTGAGGACATCTTGCTGACATTTGCATTTGTCTTATATATCGGTTTTAAACGTTTTAATTTAATCTAGTGTTGTGCACGTTTCTGTGATGGGTAGGTGTAGAGGTTGGTTTTAGGTGATAGACTTGCATTGATTTTATATCAAGTTAATGATATTTTGCAATGTCCTCACCAATATAGTAAAACAAACATATGTAAATTTTAAAGGGATACTCCACTTTTTTTGGGAAATATGCTCATTTTACAACTCCCCAGAGTTAAACAGTTGAGTTTTACCATTTTCGAATCCATTCAGCCGATTTTCTGATATTTAGAAGAATTACAGTAACCAGACAGTTTCTGGTCTCATTGACTACCATGGACTTCCAGTCAACTGGTCTCATTGACTTCCAGTCAACCTATTGTAAGTTGATGTACCATCTCAAGGGTTTTGGAAAAATATTATAAAGGTTGAAAAAACTACAGGTTTGCAGGTTGCGGTCGCGTCTGACCCCAGATCATGTCATCAACATGCTTATCTTTCTCAACAAAAGTCAGTAGACTGGAGCAGAAGCTGTATGTGAGTTTTTTATGAGGCTTTAAGTAGCCTAGCCTAATTGATTGTTGGGTAGGCTAATCTATCTCACCCTTTCTCGACTCCGTGCCTTGGATAGTTGATTTTTTGGATAGTTGATAGTTTGACAAAACCTGTCAGATCTAAATATTATTATGTTTTTGGTTAAGTTTTTTTTTTTTATTATTTATTATTTTGGAACAAACGAGGGTCTCTCGAGGGCCAGCTCGCAGCTGCAGGTTCAGTTGCGTTAGAGCACCGCCCACGCATATCTTCAAATTTAGCCTAACCGAACGCCCAGTTTAACTGCCACAAGTTGATCATCTTGTAATAAAGATCTAATCGAGGAAAAATACGCTGTATTTTTGTATTTTCATTGCATTTTTAATTTTAAAAAAGTTAAATAAATAATAAATTTGAATATAAAAATATTAATGATTAATCGATAGTCGATCGTTAATCCTTCCGACGATCGACTAAGAAAATTTAATCGAATGCCCATCCTTAATATATATATATATATAGAGAGAGAGAGAGAGATATGAAGGTTGCTATCAGAGATGGTGTTAAGGACGTTATACGTCCATCTCAGATGACCAACTCGTCTCCTCTCCTGCCAAGTGTGTGAGTGGTGTTTAATTTACGAGCAGAAAGGACATTAGGCAAATGAGAGGAAAAGTGCTTCATCTTGCCCAATGATAAATGCCAGATGAAAACAGCAAGGACCGCAATCAAAAAGTCGATATCCTCAAATTGATTTTAGGGTGAAAGAGAAATGCTTGCTAAGATCGTATAATGTCCGTCAACCCTCTCCATGTACCAACAGCTGGGCAGGACATACTGACTTTGTTTCTTACTTGTCAAATGGCAGCGTGTGTATAAAGATACAGCACTACAATACTACAAGATATCTATGCAAGCAGAAATCTGAAATGATGTTTCTGCCACTAGTGGCACCACAGAGAAATGCATAAAACAGTCAATTAAGTCCTAACAGAGCGATTTCTGGCGAGAATATGCTGCAAACTGCACCAGATGTTATGTCTAAAGTCTACTAACAGTGTTCACCACGTCCTCAGAGCCCCTCATTCATCGTCACAATGGCTGGTAATATCCGCTGCTGTTATATGAACAATCGTAAATACATCTCTGACCCTTTTGTCCGTGTCTCTTTTGCCTCCCTCATTCTCTACACATGTCTGGTGTCTCTGTGGATGCTTGATTTGTGGCCAAACCAGCAGATACAAGCACAAAGACGTTTCTGGCCTTTCTCCAAGTAGCCTGGGCTCATATTCAGAGTGAAGACCAGACCATATCACCCAAAATTCACCACTGTCCCAAAATCCTTCTTGTTAAGCATTCTGCAGTGAGCCATGATAAGCATTTGGTTGAATGGAGGCCTTGAGCCAATGTGGAATTGGTACAATTGTCTGTACACCACAGATATCGAGCGCTTTTTATCAATGCTAAATGCTCATTTGACATGCATGGATATTATAGTCCGAACATGCCAACATGAATGGGGAAGATGAAGGCACATGGCGCAAAGATTAGATTGTGGAGGAAGATGAATACTCCCTAAAAAATACACGTTTAGTACTGAATGTCTCATTGTTTTCATAATATTCTCATTTTGACTGGGGTTTTCATATCTGTAAGCCATAATCATCAAAACTATAAGAAATAAAGGCTTGAAATATCTCACTTTGCATGTAATGAGTCTATATAAAATATTAGTTTCATCTTTTAAGTTGAATTACTGAAATAAATCAACTTTTGCATGATTTTCACCTGTACAACAAGTTTGGGATCGATAAGATTTTTTAATGATGCTCACAGATGCTGTGTTTATTTGGTTAAAAATACAAAGAAAATAATAGTAACATAGTGAAATATTATTACAATTTAAAATAGCTGTTTTCTATTTGAATAGATTTCAAATGTAATTTATTCCTGTGATGCGAAGCTGAATAGTCAGCATCATTACCCCACTTTTTAGTGTCACATGATCTTTTAGAAATCATTCTAATATGACGATTTAAGAAATATTTATTATTGTTATCAATGTTGAAAACAGTTTCATATTTTAGAGGAAATATTCTTTGAGTCTTTGGTGAACAGAAGGTTCAAAAGAACAACATTTATTTGAAGAAAAAATCGTTTGTAATATTACAAATGTATGTACTGTCACATTTGATGTGTCCTTTCAAAATGAAAGTATTAATTTCTTTAAAATGGACCATTAACAGGAGTAAAGCCAATCGAGAAGACAATCTGAGGTTATTCTGAGACAATCGAAGTAGTGAATCAAAGAGTCCCGATAGAGTTTGCATTTTACGATGACCCAGACGGAAATTAAGCGATTGCCCAATCACAAGTTCATTAGAGGACACATATACAGGAGTATGGGACAAAACAGTCCCTTAAAACAAAAAGTAGTTCCTTAAACAATTCCTGAAACCATTGATATTGAGGCAATACTGTTCTATGTATTTCTATGAAATATTATACCTTAGTCACGCCTCTTTTAAAATAAGAAGCCAAATGGTAAAACTACACTGCAAAAAAAAAAATTCAGAGTTTAACAATAAAACAAATATTATTGGAGTGTATACAAGTCTTTCAACTTCAAAATTTCGCATTTAATTCAATGTTACTTGCCATTTCTTTGTAATTGTCTGTGAAATTTTTCAGTGTAGACTACCAAACTGAACCACCAATTTCTACCTGAATCCATCAGACAGTGGATCAATTTACTTCAGGAGTCAACTTATAGTACAACACAAATCAATTTAGTAAGAGCATGTGGGACGTTTATTTAAAAAAAAACATTTAATTTTTACCTAAAATGAATATAAACAGATGTTAAATTGGATTAGGCCTTTGTGGTATGATTTACTTTTATGGAGCTCTACAAGCTAACTGTCGAAATAGGAACAAGTTAGTCATGCGCACGAGCAGCCATTGTTATGATAATCAATTGAGTGGCTGTAAAAGCACACGGTGAGCTCGAGATGACATTTTACAACCTGCAATATTTCACAACCACCAGATATTAAAGGACATTCACTTAAGCAGAGTGTTGTGGCTGTAAAAACCTTAGTGATTGACATTGTAGATTACGCCGTGTCATTAGGTCAAGAACAAGCAGGCAAATGCATCAACTAGTCTAAAAAACGGTTCAAATGGTTCAATGATTCAAAAAGAGGCGGGTTTACCTTCCCCATCCTGGACAGTTTAAGCGGAAAGAGGCAAAAGAAGAGGAACTTCCCCCAGTTGAGAAGAGCCGCGAAGCACCAGTTCAGACGGGCCATCCTGGTTCGTACCTCGTACCCTGAACGTCCTTCTACGATATCCCAGCACACTCGATTCAATTATGGTCCTGTCACGAGGATATAAGGAAGACAGCCTGCGAATCCAAAGTGAAACTACCAGTCCCTCTTCATTCAATCGCTCAGTTCTCTCTCTCAACGGGGCGTCCCTGAGACCAGCGCTCGACTCGGGATCGGTGTACCCCTGATGTGAGCGCGAGCTGCCTCTCAGTCTCTGGATGCTGCAGTGCACATCCAGCCATGAGGAGGAAAGGAGAGGAGGGGGTGTCTGTGTGTGTGGGAGGGGGGGTTGTGTGAGATGGGAAGAGGTTCACAGCGTTCATCACCGACAGAGAAACACCAAGACCAAAACTACCACAACACTAGTCTTGAATACAAATAAAGACTGATTGGTAACTTTCTGGTAATCTCAAATGACAAACCGACCCCTTTCTGATGCAATTGACGAGCATAAGTCAAATCAAACACTAACACTGCCTCATAATGCATATGCATATTTTAACAACCATTCCATAAAATTATTCCGTAAATCCAATGGAGAATAGAATAGAATAGAATAGAATAGAATAGAATAGAATAGAATAGAATCTCTAAAAAATGCTGGGTTGTTTTAACCCAATTTTGGGTAAAATATGGACAAACCCAGCCATTGGGTTAAAATGCAATTTAAAAACGGGGCAATTTAAAGAGCAATATTTACCTATATATATATATATATATATATAGGTAAATATTGCTCTTTATTTACACTCTAAAAATGCTGGGTTGTTTTAACCCAATTGTGGGTAAAATATGGACAAACCCAGCCATTGGGTTACATTTTTAAATTGCATTTTAACCCAATGGCTGGGTTTGTCCATATTTTACCCAAAATTGGGTTAAAACAACCCAGCATTTTTTAGATATATATATATATATATATATATGCTTGCATTTACAAAGTACTACATTTTGGGGTGATGATGAAGTAAACGAGTTTCGAATCAATTAATTAGAATAGAGAGTTTGAACTGATTCACGAGAATGAATTAAACTAACAAACTTTTATTCTTGCTACTGAAGTTTACATCAGAGACACTATTAAAACAGAATAGAATAGAATAGAATAGAATAGAATAGAATAGAATAGAATAGAATAGAATAGAATAGAATCTACACTCTAAAAAATGCTGGGTTGTTTTAACCCAGTTTTGGGTAAAATATGGACAAACCCAGCCATTGGGTTAAAATGCAATTTAAAAATATAACCCAATGGCTGGGTTTGTCCATATTTTACCCAAAATTGGGTAAAAACAACCCAGCATTTTTAGAGTGTAAATAAAGAGCAATATTTACCTATATATATATATATATATATATATATATTTGCTTGCATTTACTACATTTTGGGGTGATGATGAAGTAAACGAGTTTCGAATCAATAATTAGAATAGAGAGTTTGAACTGATTCACGAGAATGAATTGAACGAACAAACTTTTATTCTTGCTACTGAAGTTTACATCAGAGACACTATTAAAACAGAATAGAATAGAATAGAATAGAATAGAATAGAATAGAATAGAATAGAATAGAATAGAATAGAATAGAATAGAATAGAATAGACACTCTAAAAAATGCTGGGGTTTTTTTAACCCAATTTTGGGTAAAATATGGACAAACCCAGCCATTAGGTTAAAAATGCAATTTAAAAATGTAACCCAATGGCTGGGTTTGTCCATATTTTACCCAAAGTTGGGTTAAAACAACCCAGGATTTTATTAGAGTGTAAATAAAGAGCAATATTTACCTATATATATTTTTGCTTGTATTTACTACATTTTGGGGTGATGATGAAGTAAACGAGTTTCGAGTCAATTCATTAGAACAGAGAGTTTGAACTGATTCACGAGAATGAATTGAACAAACTTCACAAACTTTTATTCTTGCTACTGAAGTTTACACCAGAGACACTATTAAAACATTTGTCAATATTTGCACAAATGTAAATGTATGTATATTAAACACATACATATTGGCTATTTCAGTACAGCAATGAAAGATGAGATTTTTCATGAAAATTGTAGGGGAAAATGTGCTTACATGTTCATGAAATGTCATGAAAATGTGAAATCCTAAATTTTTGCACAATTTAAATGTATTGTGAATTCATATATCACCCAGTCCTACAGCGGACACATCCTTTTGATGCAAGATGCCATAACATCACATCCACGGGCACAATGGAAAATGGCATGTAGAAATGAGCAGATGAAATGGAGTACAGCACCCCAGGGAGATCCTGTTAGGACAGGAAGAAGAAGCATAATTAAGATTGACTAGCTCTAACAAATTGCAAAATGGGCTTGCTCTTGACCCTGTGGGACGTTTCTGCCCGTCTGAGTAAACGCTCTCATTAGGAATATTAACAATAACCGATTTCACAATCACAACAGACCCGCAGTCACATCTGACGGGTACGTTATGCTCATGGAGAGAGTGATATGAACTAAAGGAGCAGTAGATGAAATAATAGCTGAGAATGAATCCAGAAAGTATATTTATAATCATACATCTAAATGTCAAAACAAGCACAGGGTTTTTATAGCAGATGAACAGAGGAGAAACAGCTGATGCCTCAGTTTTACAACATGACAAATATGGCCAATGAAAAGTTCAGAGTACATTTGAATCGAACTGCACCATCCGATAATAATACAACAATCATTTCAGTATTCAAAGCTAAACTATGAATTTAAGGCATCATAATTGTCCACAGATCTACAATACCTTTTGGATGACAGCAATCCAATAATGCATTGAGACAAAAACATATTTGAGATATATACGTTACAACCCAATACTAAAAAACATAAAAATGTTTGAAATTAAATTGTACAATTATTATACTAGAATCCCGTCTTTAGCTTAAACTAAAGACATCAATAGAATCCCATACAAATCAGCCATGAATGAGGTTTTTAGTGCATCAATTTCCTCTCAGTTAAATGCAGCATCCATTACAAAGCTGGAAGTGGATACGGCGTGTGCGTACGATCAAACACCTTTAATCTTCTGCATGAATGCCTGTTTTATTGAGACAGAACAGATTCAGTTTATAGTCTCTTTTTGGGAACACTGGGAAAAAATGGAGGGGGTACAGTTTTTGGATAGGATGCTGAGCGGACTGTGACTAATTCAGTGGTGGTTTCAGACCGGACTGGCTGTGGGAGATAGAGTGAGTCTGGTTCTGTGCCAGACTAGCACAGCCAGTACCATTTTCACAATATGCACACTGTACAAAATGGGATGATACTGTTGATTTAGGATATTACACAACAGCCCTTTTTCTGGAAATACTGAAAAAAGTGCACAAAAGCCACAAATAAAACGTGTAGATATGCATGAAAACAGTTGTATATTAGGGACAACTTTTCCTCACATGCATGCCATAAACTAAATAAAGTGATCAAAAGTGACACATTTGCAATGTTACAAAGGATTTCCATTTCAAATAAATCTTTTTATTCAGCAAAAAATCCTGAAAAAAAAAATGTATCAAGGTTTCCAGAAAAATATGAAGCAGCACAACTGTTTTCAATATTAATAACAACAAGAAGAAATGATACTTGGGCAGCAAATCAGCATTTTAGAATGATTAAAGATCATGTGACACATGAGGCATTTAATTTAATTTTTTGCTTGATGCAATGTGCATAAAGTTAAAATATTGAAACTAATAATAAAACAAGTTTTAAAAAAGAGAATGTTTAATTTGATTACATTTTGATGATGGAATATGCAGAAAGAATAGAGTTAGGCTGAAAGGTCTATTGCTTTAGCGTATTCAGGTCGTGCATCATGTGTTTGAAAAGTAACTTAGTAAAGTAACTAATTACTTTTGAAAATAAGTAATCAGTAAAGTAGCTGGATTACTTTCTTGGAGAAGTAATCAGTAACTAATTACTATTTCCAACTAACTTGACCAACACTGTTTATAATGTATCATTATTGCGTGATATGCGTGTCAATAATCGTTGACTCTGTGTAGTGGGAAGGGCCCCCAAATCAAATTCTGCTTAGAGCCCCGAAAGGCTCGGGCCGGCTCTGCTTAGAGTAAGTAATGTATTGTTCACTAACTTGTAGTGTTTAATAAAAGTGATTTTGTATAAACATTGCATTTGTCCCCATGCTGGAGAGAAAAACTAAAAACATCCTAGGGTAGTTTAAAAAAAAGTCATAGCTGGCCAAGTCAAACAGTGACAAGTACACAAAAACCCAAAACTAGTAAAACGGATGAGCTTAACCAGCTTGAGCAGACAGAGAGATTAGTTTATCTGACCTCGGCTGATTAAAACTGTATTTTTCAGCAGTTTTACATGGCTAAGACCGAATGTCCTAAAAATGTGCCCATCTCAACTCAAACCATGCCACTCCCTGCAGATGTCCATATTAAATCCGTTCCACACAAAAAGTAATGGACAGATATCCATCAGATGCAACCATTCGCTCAGTGTCTGTGTGTATTACTCATAAAATCATAGAGGATGTGGCTCTGCTCGCTTTATGAAGGGGAAATGAGATGGAGAGAAAAAAATAAAAAAAATCGGGGAAATCTGCAACGTGTGGATACATAACCTCGGCCTGGGTGGGTCTCTGCTGTGTCCTGTTTTCCACAGAACACTTCACACTTTCATCCAAAAACTGGAAAAAATACAGTTGACAGCTGTGTTATCTTCCATTACATGATACGCTGCCATCTCCTCTGATAAGTGCCTTCAGGACATCAAACACACGATCACATGACACACACAAGATCCGTGTTTTCTACAGAAGCACTCTGATAGTGTCGGACATGAAAAGGCAGGAGACAGCCGGGTGGGGAATGGAGAAGCTTCCTGTTTGAGCTGAAAAAAAAATGTAGAAGCACGTTTGTTCCTCGAAACCAGGGTTTTTCTGGGAAGTCAGGAGAGTTTTCATTGTGTTGTGGTCATTGTTTAGGATGGTGAAAAGGAAAGGGCAGGCCCTGAAGAGATGTGTTCCTGAGGTAATAAACAAACCCACATCTGCACTGTGCATGATATTAAAAATTATCATGAGTTTAAGGCAGTCCAACAAACTCAATTTGATGTTTTAAATTAATTAGATGAATGCGGTGACTTTGGACAAAGACGTGGTCAAGATGATCGACTGAAGTTTAAGCTGAGCATCAGAAATGGAGAAGAAAGGTGATTGAACGTGGCATGGGTGTTGGTCAGAAACTGCTGATATACTGGGATTTTCATGCATAATCATCTCTAGGATTTACAGAGAATGGTTCGAAAAAAAGAGAAAATATCCAGGGCAGTTCTGAGGGTGAAAATGCCTTGTTGATGTCAGAGGTCAGAGGAGAATGGTCAGACTGGTTCAAGCTAATAGAAAGTAGGGCTGCAACAAACGCAGTGTAGTACTCGAGACTCGGACTCGTCTCGGACTCGGTCTCGAGACCATATTTTAGTGGTCTTGGTCTTGTCATGGACTCGTGTCCATTTGGACTCGGAATTGACTCGTACTCGAACATTTTTTTTTTTAGGACTCGGACTTATTCCCGAGTCCACTCGAGTTCAATTAAAAATATTTTTCATGATTATAAATGTATGTTAATAAAATATTTCTTTAAATTGATTGACACACCCAGTGATTGGTGATTTTCTAGTGCACAACTGCGCATGAAAAATTGTAATAAAATTACTTTTAACACCACCTACTATGTGGCCTTTTTACCCTAAACTGATCATATTTTTTTAAACTCTAAGTAAATTCAGTAAAAAACAAAAAAAAAGGATTTCTCTAAGTAAATAAAAGTAAATTAGGTAATCAACCCTCACTGGTCTCGGTCTCGACTCGGACTCGACCATCTCTAGTCTCGGACTCGACTCGGACTCGACTCTCTCTGGTCTCGGTGTCGACTCGGACTCGAGTGAGGTGGTCTCGACTACAACACTGAACAAACGATTATTTTTAGAATTGATTAATCGAACGGTTATAAGAGCGATTAATCGGCTAATCGTCAATTATTTCGGCGACTAATCAGTCGGTTTGGAACGATTATTCAGATTTTTCAATTAGTTAAAACATTGAGTTATACATATACTTACTATGATATAAAAAGAAAATCAGTTGTTTTAATGAACTTTGAGCCAAATAAACGGGTCGTTCTCTTAAAGTTTTCAGATTTCACTCGAACTCAAATTACTCACAAATGCTCTCCAAGTATTGTTTAATAGGCCCACTGATTTTCTTAGAGCTGAAACAGAAAAAGGGACATTTACTTCAGAACACAAAGAATGGTGAAATATTAATCTGCAAACCATTATTATAAGTGTAAAATTACAATCTTTTTTTAAATGAAAATTGAGCTGATCACATTTTAATTTAAGTAACTGCCCATGATATTCTTCCTAACATCTCCTTTTGTAAGTCTTCATGATTATGGAACAAAATACAGGCAATTGATAAAGACTATAATACCCAATAGTGTTACAAAACAGCCCTGACTCCTGAGCTCAATCAAGCTTTATTCTATGCAAAATAAATCATCACATTACAGTAATTATATTATTATTGATAATATTATTACTATTATTAGTAGTATTGCATTCTCTAATAAAGAGATTTACGTTCCCACTTGTAAGAACACGCAATTCTCAACGGCTCCTCTTTTGCCGGGATGTTTCCTCTTTAAGTGCTTCAACATGCATGTTGTGCTCCCGTGAAAGCCAGTTCCACCTTGCGTGAATTGCACACGACAGCATTCCTGGTTTGAAGTTTTGTGAAACTTTCCCAATCCTTGCTACTTGGGATTCGTCATAATTCACTCTGTTTTTTCTTTTACTGCAATAGCATTTGTAAAGGGCTGCATTACACTCTAGCGCCACAGCACCGTAGTGGTCAAATCGTGATATTGCACGTCCTTACATTAGGTCACGTGAGATCAAACGACTACTCGACAACTAAGATATTTGTCGAAAATGTCGACTAATCGTTTCAGCCCTAATAGAAAGACAACAGTTAACTCAAACAACCACTTGTTGCAACCGAGGTCTGCAGAAGAGCATCTCTGAACGAACAACACGTCGAACCTTGAAGCAGATGGGCTACAGCAGCAGAAAACACACACCGGTGACAATCCTGTGAGATGAAAACAGCAAACTGAGGCTATAATTTGATAATTCGACACCCAAAATTGGACAATAGAACAATGAAAAAAAGTTGCCTAGTCTGATGAGTCTTCATTTTTGCAGCAACATTCAGATGGAAGGTCATTTGGTATAAACAATATGAATGCAAGGATCAATCCTGCCTTGTATTACTGGTTCAGGCTGCTGGTTGTGTAATGGTGTGGGGGATTTTTTTTCTTGGGACACTTTGGGCACCTTATGAGCTTCATTTAAAGGCCACAGCCTACTTGAGTATTGTTGCTGACAATGTCCATCCCTTTATAATCTTCTGATGGCTACTTCCAGCAGGATAATACGTCATACCATGACCATGAGGTCACTAAACTTAAATGGCCACCAGTTACCAGATTTCAATCCATTCGAGCACCTTTGGGAAGTGGTGGGACCAATGATCAATTCACAACCATCACTCACATACACTGCATTTAAACTACTCAGAAAACATGAAAACAATGCGACCAAAAAACTGCGGTAGCGCTTCCTTTTACAGTCCAGTTACCCATGTAAATACTATGTACTTATTTTATTAACTACAATTACTGGGTAATAACTAGTACTCCCCCTGAACCTACCCCTGTTCCATGTACTTACACTCTAAAAAATGCTGGGTTGTTTTAACCCAATTTTGGGTCAAATATGGACAAACCCGAAATGTTGGGTTAAAAATGTAATGTAAAAATTTAACCCAACGGCTGGGTTAGTCCATATTTGACCCAAAGTTGGGTTAAAACAACCCAGCATTTTTTAGAGTGTACCTTATATTATCCAGTACTTTCTAGGTAAGTACACTGTAAGTACTGTACTGTAAAAAGAAGCATTACCAAAACTGCAATAGCAGATAAAGTATTACACAGTCCCATGCTGCACTGCAGGTTGAAGGAAGATATTTGCATCCTCGTGCATAACCCAAAATATCATTATCATAGCAATTTAGCCCAATTTTTTGTTGCTTAATTGAAATCGACCAACAAAGACAAGAGGGTAAAGGATGTGAATGGCCTTTAATATCAATCCGTTAAGCTTGCTCAGCATGCTGTGGTAAAAACAGGGAGAGTGGCTGTGCTTAATCAAATTAGATTTTGTGTGTGTGTGTGTCCGTGTCCTACGGCTGATGTTTTTTATAGATACTGCACCATGAGCCAGTGCAGTCCCATATGCTATTCACTGTGGAAAATGAATAACTCCCTCTAGAATCATTTCCGCAGACCCGTTTTCTGTGCGCACAGCAAAAATGAGGTTCATTTTCAATTTTAACTCTCTCTCATATCTCATAGTCAGTACAAGAATGCTTGAGTGACTGATTTGAAACACTCTGTATAGGCATATCTAAAGGTTTCCCTTTACCTTAATGCTCAGTTTAGTGCATATTGCAGTGAAAAAAATATCAAACCATTAATACACCTCTGTACCAGTTTCTACATATATAAATAGATGCAAACCTCAACATAACATCAGTGACTGATGAAATCAATTACCCTCTAACCTCCTCCTATTGATCCTAAAGCCATTCAGAGGATTGAACAGTCTACAAATGGAAACGCATGACTAGCGGCTGACAAATTAATAGACATTTCTCACTCAAAGAGCCCAGATTCAACCAAAGAGAAACCTTGAAAACCTGCATTCATGCATAAAATACAGGACATTTAAGCCACCCAGAGCATGTACTCACAGCAACATTCGTATGCTGACATTCGCACTCGTTTGTGAGACAAAAAAGTAGTGAAGAGATATTTGATGGTCCTTACAGGCAAGCATTAGACTGATAAAGACTTTTCAATGGCGGATACTATTTAAAAGAGAGTAGAAAGGATAACAGTGGTAGATAATATATCAAATAAGTATTTACAATCATTTCCCAATAATGTTGTAGACTATATATCTAATGCATTTATTAATTTAGTATATGCTAAAGGAGGTTTATGTTTGCATTTATTTAATATATGAATTCCATAAAAAATTAAATGCAATATAAAAATAAATTAAAAACTTAAACTTGAAAAAAATAACAATTATTATTACCTTGGCAAAAAACTGAAAAGAAACCTGAAAAATAAAGCTAAATAGAAATATTTAAAGAAAAATATAAACTAATCAAATTCACAAAAACAGTATTAAATCGTTAAAATTAACAAAATATGAAAGCTAATTCTAAATCTTAACAAATACCATAATACATAAATGATTCTAAAATAAAAGTTTCAAAGCAAATCCATAAATATTTAGAGATGTATTTAATACTGTCAAATATACTGAAAAATACTGGCATGTACTTTTTGTTGTTATTGCATAATGCAATTTGAGATCAAGCAATAATATCACTTATTTTACACAATATTAACTTAAAATTCACCAAAAAAAAAACAAAAAAAAAAACATTAGAAGCAAAAGTGCATTATTCATTGCTTTTGAATGGAAGGGGGAACTACTACTTCTGTTAATCGGCCTAATGGACGTGTTATCATCAGCCAATGCCGATTATCCCAAAAAGGCCTGGCATGAGGCAAAACATAATTTTATCACAACTGAACACTCTCAAACTGAGAGAGAGGGAGAAAAGAAAACAGAAGGAGGGGTAGCAGGATTAGCCAAAGTATCCTGGGCCGCACCAGCTCCACAATGAAGCTTTAATTGGACTCCTTTTGTCTCGAAATTGAACATTTCTGTGTGGGCCTTTAAGAAACTGCACAAAGGAGGGGAAAGGGAGGGAAAGAAAAGGCAAAAGAGGAGGAAAACGGGGAAGAATATCCTCTTCAACTCTCTTCACTCAGGATATTTGGTGCCAGTGTCTTATCAAAGCTGTAAGATGACTCATGGGGTCTCTTCCTCCACCTGAACAAGTGCTTGTTTAAGCCCGCTATTGAATGGAAGCTAATCAGAGGGAGTGTGGGAACTCAAGCATACAGCCTAATAGAGATTCATCCTTACTAAGGAACCTTCAGCTATGCCAGGCATATATATATATATATATATATATATACACATATATATATATTTGGTTGTTTTAACTCAATTTTGGGTAAAATATGGACAAACCCAAAACGTTGGATTACCCAAAATTGGGTTGAAACAACCCAGCATTTTTTTATAGTGTATGTGTATATATACATTATACACACATATATATACACACATATATATATAAATGTATATTAAATGTATATATATGTGTATATATACACACATTATATATATATATATATATATATATATATATATATATGCGTGTGTGTGTATACACTAAAAATGCTGAGTTGTTTCAACATATAAAAACATACACTCTAAAAAAAATATATATATATATATCTCAAAATAAAACAAAAAATAATATATATATATATATATATATATATATATTTAATAAAAATTATATAAAACATATTATATAATATATAATGTATATTATATATATATATATATATATATATATATATATATATATATTAAATAATATTAAATAAAAAATTATATATATATATATATATATATATAATTTTTTATATAATATTATATATAAATCATTAGGCTAATCTGATTCCACATACAGTATTTGTAGCATTTTGAAAGCAGATTTGGTTGCTGCTGTGACATGTTGTGGTCCTGATTTCTAATGGAGGGTGTTTCTAATCATCTCCTGAGGATTCCCCCACAGGGACAATGCTTGAAAGAGAGGGGCATAACGAGGTCACGCAGGCTCGACCCCCAGACTGCTATGTAATCATCTATGCATTTAATAAAGGTTGTGCTTGCACATCCTCTCCATTAAGAAAAAAGGGAATGAAGCAGTAAAAAGCTATTGAGAGACTCAGGCGTAAGTCTCTCTCATCCCTCATTCAAACACCATCCATTGTTATGTGAGGTCTGGCTGTTCCTCGTGGGAATCTGTGGGGTGTTAGAAGATGCTGACCATTCTTTGCACCACATACTTGGGGTATAAATTTAAACACACACTGCTTTATTGTTATAACATTCACCATGCCATGCCATATATATATATATGTATATATATATATATATATATATATATATATATATATATATATATATATATTCGCTATAAAAAAGGCCAAATCACAATTCAGTATGTAAATATGTGTACAAAAATAAAAGCCAATCAATTCAGTATGCAAATATTATGATGACACCACAGCTATCGGTTTAACTTTCAATGCTGCTGAGTGTTAAGAGTAGTTCACTTTTAAAAATAAAACTTTTGCTGATAATTTACTCACCCCAATGTCATCCAAGTTGTCCATATCTTTCTTTCTTCAGTCGAAAAGAAATGAAGGTTTTTGATGAAAACATTCCAGGATTTTCTCCATATAATGGACTTCAATGGGAACCAAAAGGTCAAAATGAGAGCCTCAGTACAAACTGCAAAACTGGGCTTTAAACGACACCAGACGATGAATAAGGGTCTTATCAAGCGAAACGATCGATCATTTCGAAAATAAATAAAAAACTTTACATTTTATAAGCACAAATGCTCGCCTTGCTCTGTTCTGTGATGCGTGACTCTCCTGTTCGAACTCGTTCATCAAAATGAACGAATCTTTTTTAGAGTCATAACATGAAGGGTCCTAGATAAGACCCTTATTCATCGTCTGGTATCGTTTAAAGCCCTTTGAAGCTGCACTGAAACTCTCATTTGGACCTTGAACCATTTGGTTCCCAATGAAGTCCATTATATGGAGAAAAATTCTTAATTTCTTTTTGACTGAAGAAAGAAAGATATGGACATCTTGGATGTAAATTATCAGCAAAAGTTTTTTTTTTTTTTAAAGTGAACTACTTCTTTAAAGTATCATGTATGGCAAAAATAGACACCTATTGAAATTAGAATGAACTCCAATCAGAATGTTTGAAGATCATCGATACAGTAATGCCTCTGAAAACAAAACACTCTCATTTACCGCACTGCAATAAGACCTGCGTTTGTTCTCTAGTGCATTCTGGTTCAACTGTATTCATAACTGCTGTGTCTTTCCACATTGATGAATGGCCGAGGGGCATGCAGAGCTGCCAGGGGAGCATTTTATGTAAGAGATAGCTAATCCCATTACTCTCCTAGCTGGAACATTGCAGCGTGCCGCACTGCCAGAGGCTGAGAGTTTTGGCCCGTGAACGAAGCATTAAGCCGAGAGAGGGAGGGATGACTTTGAATCACGCACACAAATATCATATCAATGGTATTATGAGATAGAATACTGTGTGTGTGTGTGTGTGTGTGTGTGTGTAGGCATCCAAGAGACAGAGCAATACACATCTACTGTCTAGATACTACTCGTAATAACTTGTCATAGAGTTCTGAAACAAATAAAAGGCTCAGTGACAGATGAGGATGTCTAAGATGGAGGATAGGAAAAACCATGTTGGTAATTAGGAAAAATATATATTTGACTTTAATCAATTCATCATTCAGCCACATTTAATAAATGTTTGAGTAACTTTTTGAGAGATCCAGCCACAAAAAAGAGCATTGCATCATTGTTGATCCAAAATATTTCTGCGTCAATTCTCATTAAAGGTTTAGTTCACCGAAAAATGAAAATTCTGTCAGTATTTACTCACCCTCATGTTGTTCCAACCCCGTAAGACCTTCGTTCATCTTCGGAACACAAATTAAGATATTTAACTAAGATTTTAAGATCGCTCCTGTATACTAGTCCATAGGCTTCTTGAGGGAATGACTCTTGCTGGCATCAAAAAGTCATTAAAGACATCGTTAAAATAGTCCAAGTGACTACAGTGGCTCAATTTTAACTTTATCAAATGACGAGAATACTTTTTGTGCGCAAAAACAAACAAAAATAACGACTTTATTTCAACTATTCACTTCCTTCTCCATGGGCCTGTAGTCAGTTAACGTAGTGTGATTGCGTAAAGCTACGTCACACGTAGGCTCACTATTGGCCGACGCTGGTCATGTGTGTGATGCGTGTGACGTACAATAACAGAAGCTTACGCTATTAAACTAGTAACCTGACTCGCGCTGAGGGAGAAATAAACGAATAGTTGAAATAAAGTCGTTATTTTTGTTGTATTTTTGCGCACAAAAGTGTTCTTGTCGTTTGATAAACTTAAAATTGAGCCCCTGTAGTCACTTGGACTATTTTAACGATGTCTTTAATGACTTTCGAGGACAGCAAGTCATTCCCTCAAGAAGCCTAATGGACTAGTATACAGGAGCGATCTTAATATCTTAAATACCTTAATTTGTGTTCCGAAGATGAACGAAGGTCTTACAGGGTTGGAACAACATGAGGGTGAGTAAATACTGACAGAATGTTCATTTTTGGGTGACTCAACGTACCACCTCTTTCCAAAAGCAATTTCAAAAGGTCACTGTTTTGGCCAGCAGCAACACCATCCAGTGATTGTGTAGAAGCCACAGTCTGTGTCCATAAAGCCTGTCACTAAGAGGAAGAACCTTGGAGACATGCCTCACTTGTGCAGACACGCTGAGCTTGTGGGCTCCTATAGTGTGAAGTGCACATAAAGACCATCCTGAGGGTTAAATGGACCCACTGAATGACCTGCAGGAACTGTGACCAGGAATTTGAGACATTGACAACACAAAGCCATCAAGATATCAAAACAGTTGTGCCGAAGCCATGCACTTGCAAAGCCCTGAAGCTTTTCATGGATCTGTCATCTGACTCTTTGTTATGGTCTGTGCTTCTAACCTTTGCTGGTGAACTCTTGTACATCGGCAGCTAATGTCCTCAGACCAACCAACGTGACTGGTGGCAACTGATGCTAATGGACTAAGCAGACAATGTGGGGAAGAGTCCTAATGACAGGACTGTTGTTTAAAGTTCCTTACACCCAACGTAATAGGTTTTTGTTTGTCCTTCAAACTGCACAGCAATTACAATGTATAGAATTGGTGAAATTCAAATTATTATGACTAATCTACAATTTCTGGCATTGCAAAACTGTCTCTCTGAGTGTTTGGCATGTTAATAGGTGACAATGTCTGGTCTTGCCGGAATAGATACAGATAGATACTGCCAATACATACACAACAGGCCGACGTGAGCACGTAAGACATGCTAATGCTGTACAAAATAGCATAAACAAATCACCCGTAGCAGATCTATACAGGTGATGTGATTGCAAGCAGATTGAGTTTAGGACCTATCAGCCTGTGCCATCAAGAGTTTCATGACAGAACTGTGCATTTATCCACCAAACTACAGTAATAGTCAAGTATTTCTGTATAACCTACACTGTAAAACAAAAAAATACTTGGTCAAACTTTAAGTGAAGTCAACTAACAACTTTTGAAAGATCAAAAAAATAGTCTCATGAAAAATCTCATGAAATTCCTGTCAAAGTAACTAAAGGTTGTTTAGCATTTAGCAATGCAAAGAGCTACAAAAAACCTTGTTCTTTTATCATTATGTTTCAATGCTCACTACATGACATGGGCATTTTAACTAAGTAAAAATAGGAACTCTAAACTATGTGACAGCTAACTAGCAGCATAAATTAAGCCAGTAAAATGTAAAGCAATGATTATTTTTTAATATCACATTATTATTTCAAGGTGCTATGCATGCTGGGACCTTGGAAAACATTATTTAGATGGCTCGAATTGAAAATTATTCTTAACTACACCTTCTAAAAACTTTTTGTTCAAGCTACTTCTACATTTACTTCTACTTTACATTTGTTGGAAGAATATTTTGCGGTGCACTGAAAAAAAAAAAACATTATAAATAACCTGATTGTGGTGTCATTTCTGTAGGTACATGCTCAAGCTGCTAGAAAACAACAACAAAACCAAAAACAGTTTACAAGGAATGGAAAACCCATTATTCAGTAGCCAGAAATCAATTTTGAGTAACTTGGCAATCTTAAGATGACACCAGAGTCACTCCATTCACAAACAAACACATTTAAGCAGCACGGAAAAACACTCATGCCCTCCAGCAAAAAAGACAAACAATGATCCCTGGGGCAATCTGGAAGAGGTGCTGCATTGGTTGTAGTAGTAAACAGGAACATCGTCACTGGTTTGTTGTTCTACCTGTCCTGTAGCAAACCTCACTGACATGTCAGGACTTGGAGCGGTGTTGATTATACTTTCTATCTTGTTTTTCCTAACCCAGATTCAGAGTCAGATAAAGCAAGAGCTGAAAAACACAGCCTGAGGGGCTGTGATTTAAATATGTGTATTACACAGTCATAGCCTTCGTTTTGTAATGTTATGGGTCATACTAAATATCATGAACCATTTAGCATTTTTCAACCAGTCTAAAAACATATTTCAAACACAGTTTTAAAACACTATATCAAATTACAACAAATGTATTTCCAGTCCTAATATCAACCTTAATAAATCTACATTCTCTGAAACTCGATGGGGTCTAAGGCCACTAATAAAAATACATTCTCTACTACACTCTCCATATGGATTTTTAAAATAACTTTGATTCTGATTAATTTGCTAATGCATCATCCCGACCATTCAGTGAATCATTTTGACCAATTCTTAACCAAAAACGACACTATTCACTCACAAATCAAATATGTCCATTCTCTAGCTATTATACAGCAGAGCAGAACCAGGGAAATGTATTCACTCTAGAACTTTCTAAACGTTTCCGTGACAAAATCTGACATTTCCGTGTCTATTGTAAGAACCCTGTTTCTAAAGTAATACAGCAATTTTTCATTAACTCACTAAAGCTGCACTAATTTGACCAGAAAATACAGTGAAACGAGTAATATTTGATGTTTTCTGTTTTCAAGTGTAATTTCTTCCCGTAAATTTTCAGCATTATTACCCCAGTCTGCAAGAACATCTCATAATCTGTGTATAAAAAGTTTAACATGATCATTTTTCGATAAGTGACCTACTGCAGAAAAGGTCCATATTATTAAATATGGCTTTTCTTGATTATGCCCAGGATTACAAAAAAAAAAAAAATGATTTGTAATAAAGTCTCAGACTTTTGGACACTGACTATTATGTATAAAGTAAATATCTTTTTTTACACATACTGACATTAATTCTCATTAGTCTGTAATGCTCCATGTCACCCATTTGGAGAGATAGAGAGGTCAACAAGCAACTCACCGTCCAGACGGACATCGCACGGCCTTCTGTCCCGTCAGTCTGAGAAGAACCTCCAGGTAGTCCAACCTCACTTTTATCATATAGCTGAACTGGATTCATGCATATACAGTCACGGTTCTGCCTGTGAGTGTGTCCCAGTCCTCGTCAGCAGTCCACACTGAGAACAAGAGTCTGGATGTCTGGCCTTTGTTCTGACATATTTCCTGAGCTGCATTGTTAGCCATGGAAAGGAAACACATGCATTCTCGCACACACTTTTCTGCGAGATTCTCCTGGGGGGGATGCGATCGTCGGACAACATGCAGTGTACTAGGAGCCCGACATTGTTTTTCTTTCCTTCACGCTTTTTCCGAGGTCAAAGTTTAACCAGTGCCTCACACAGGGCTACAGTTAAAGAGAATACTCTTAACATCCATGTTGATCATTTACAGAAGTTTCTAAGCTGCCTGACCGACTCACACACACACATACACCGGCTCTGACATGACATTATTAAAATAGGAGGCCTTATTTACAAGTTCATCAACTCAGTGTGTTTGACTCCACAAGGTCAAAAGCCAAGGTGTGACAAATATAATTAGCTGCAGTCACAACACAACTCATTAAAACTGAGATACTCTCAGCTAATCAATTTTAACATTTAAATTCATTTTGCATATTTTCCCCCAAAATTATTAAAAATACATTTTTCAGGATTTTTCGATGAATAGAAAGTTCAAAAGAACACCTTTTATCTGAAATTGAAAGCTTTTGTTGCATTATAAACATCTTTACTCAACATTTTAATGAATTTAATGCATCCTTTCTGAATAAAAAGTATTAATTTACTTCATTTCCTACCAATTTTTTTTTGAAAGGTAGTGTTTAATGTTATGAGAGCTTTCTATTTCAGATAACTGCTGTTCTTTTAAACTTTCATTTAAACATCAAATCAGCAATGATTTCTAAAGGGTCATGTGACACTGAAGACTGGAGTAATGATGCAAAAAATTCAGCTTTGCATCACAGGAACAAATAACATTTTAAAATATATTCAAATAGAAAACAGTTATTTTATATTGAAAAACAGAAATCTACAATATCACTCTTTGCTATGTTTAGATCAAATAAACGCATGCATGCATGTATGTATGCATCCATATATATATATATATGTATATATATGCATATATATATATATATATATATATATATATATATATACACACTGTATATATATATTAGGGCTGTGCAAAAGTTAATTGCGATTAATCGCATCCAAAATAAAAGTCTGTGTTTACATAATATATTTGTGTGTGCTGTATATAATTATTTTGTATATATAAATACACACACATGCATGTATATATTTAAGAAAATATGTTATTAATATATAAAATATTTATATTTATATAACATAGATTATGTATTTATAAATATATACAGAATTTAAGCGCAAATAATTCTTAAATATATACATGCATGCATAGGTATTTATATATACAAAATAATTATATACAGCACACACAAATATATTATGTAAACACAGACTTTTATTTTGGATGCGATTAATTGCAATTAACTTTTGCACAGCCCTAATATATATATACACTATATATATATATATATGAATTAATCGATTAATCACATCCAAAATAAAAGTTTGTGTTTACATAATATACATAATATATGTGGTGCACAATGTATGATTATTTTTGGTATATATATATATATATACACACACATGCATGTCTATTTAAGAATAAAAATATTATTTATATATAAAATATTTATATATAAGTTATATATAAATCTATACAGTATATACATGAAAATATTTCTTAAATATATACAAGAATGTGTGTGTATTTATATATCGAAAATAAGTATACACAGTACACACACATATATTATGTAAATACAAACTTTTATTTTGGATGCGATTCATCGCGATTAATCGTTTGACAGCCCTATCCTTGCTTTTAAAAACATTTATTTTTTGCACCCCTAGTGGTCATAAATGTATTTTCCGGTGTGTCAGTAAAGTAGATAATGCCTTTCAAGCCAACTAACACTGTTTCCCCTGGTTACCAAGGTGGTACATCTAGAAATCTGGACCCAGGCATCAAAATGGCAAAATGCTGGCCTGTGGGAGGGGCTTAACGACAGAGCCTGGGCCTGCATGCATTGGCTCTACAAACCTCACTGTCATGAGCAGAATTAGCACGGGGTGAATGTGTCAGGGGTGAGAGACACTTGAAATTTAAAGGCCAGACGGGTCACAACCCCATAACCAGCAGCAGGGACCGCTTTAATGAATGCCTTAAACACCTCAACATCATCTCCTGTTGTTTTCAGGTTAAAATTAAAGTGAGAAAGACAGATAGAGGTGAGATATAGAGGAGGGGCTGCTCTTTTCTATGCACCGACAGGTATTAAATAACACGTCTGTGGGCAGACTTGTCACAGGACATTCTGTGAACACGTCCTCCATTAAAGGAGGTTGATTTACTGTCCCCTTGAGCCTTGACCATGTTTTCATTCGAAAAAGCTGTGTGACATGGTGCCCTGAGGAGAGAACATCAAGCTCCTGCCTCGACGAGTTAAATTCATCTGCGCCAGCACACACACAGACTATGTGTCATTGTATGAGCCAACATACTGTTATTGTACAAATTGATTTATGGTTTTTAATTGCTAAAGCTTTCAAGCTACATCCACAAACTTTTTTTTGTTAAGCTTATTATTAGATTCATGGTTTATCAGTAGGGAGGTAATGATGAAAGGTCCCCCAAATTCCCAATTATGATGACTGAACGCTCAGTGAAAATCCGTATGATAACTTTGGGGCGAGGAACAAAATAAATGGGTAACACTTTAGAATACGGTTCCTTCGTTAATGAATAACTACACAAGAACCAATGAATAATATTAACAATCTAGTAACTATTATTAACTAACAAGAAACTCTGATTAACGAACTAGTAAGTAATAGCGCACAGACGAAAGTATAGTTCACTATTAAGTAATCAATAACTTCTATTTTTTTAATACTTCCCAGAGAACTACTGAAAAACTTTATTAATAATCTAGTATTAACTAAAAGTAAGTAATAGCTCACAGATGAAAGTGTTACTAGATACTTCTGTGGGAATTACTAATTATTTGGATTCGTATTATAAAGTGAAGATCATTGGAACTAACTAGTAATGACTCAAGTGTTACTAAAGACATTTTCTAAAAGTATACTGAAGTTCACCAAAAATCTCAAACGTTTGCACAAATCATGACTAGATCATGTAGTAACACTTGAGTAATTACTAGCTAGTTCCAATGATCTTCACTTTATAATACGGATCCAAATAATTAGTAATTCCCACAGAAGTATCTAGTAACATTTTCATCTGTGAGCTATTACTTACTAATTCGGAAATAAGAGTTTCTTTTAGTTAATAGTAGTTACTAGATTATTAATAAACTTTTTCAGTGGTCTCTGGGAAGTATTAAAAAAATAGTAGTTATTGATTAGTTAATAGTGAACTATACTTTCGTCTGTGCGCTATTAGTTACTAGTTCGTTAATCAGAGTTTCTTGTTAGTTAATAATAGTTACTAGATTGTTAATATTGTGTTACTCATTGGTTCTTAGTTATTCATTAACGAAAGGAACCGTATTCTAAAGTGTTCCCAATAAATGTACTTATTTATTGCAAATCTTCCCCTTCTGTGCAACTCTCCAATTTCATTCTCCATCCCACATATGAGTTGGCCGCTGTCAATGACAACAATCCTGGTGTGATCATCAATGCACATTTTTTTTAATCTAAGCTTTGCCGGGGGGAGGGATTATAAGTGAATATCGACTTTCGGTCTGTTCCTCTAACACAGTCTCATCCCAAGACGTCATATAACTGACGTCTTGGGACGTCTTTTGACCATACGTCAACATCCGCCTTTTTAGGGCCCCCTTAAACGTCGGTAGATGGCGATCCCGGGCCGTCATACAACTGACGCTTTACCTTTAACGTCAGTTAGGTTTAGGGTTAGGTTTAGGTCTGGGGTAGAGTTAGGATCCCATAACCTCATCTACCGACGTTTAAGGGGGCGAATATTGACGTATGGTCAAAAGACGTCCTTAAACGTCAGTTATATGACATCTTGGGATGAGACCGGGTTGGTTCCTCACACAAAGCCATACAATAGGATTTCCATTAACTTTTCCAAAATCTCAATGACTGTTTAAATGTTCCGAAATTTTGTTTCACAATTTTTTGCTGTTACTTACGGACAGACGGACAGATAGATAGATAGGTAGATTTGCTGAAACAAATAGACTGCAATTTGGTTTGGTAGCCCTAGTGGTAGAAATCACACACGTCATCTTGAACTACGAAATATGTATGTGTGTGTGATGGTGTGCGCATGCCTTGAATTCAACAAAGTCCTGTGAAGGAGGGTATAAATAGAGGCACTCTCTCAGAACAGACTGTTCCCCGGTGCTGGTCAGCTGTGAATGTGTCGGATGCGAGTCCTGACTTTGAACACCTTGAGAACATCCCCATACACGGCACAGGACACACACTGTCCTCACCCACAGGAAACATTCCAGCTAGACAACAACAACACAACCTGCTGCAGCTAACTATAGTAACCTCTGGCCCAGTCCTCCTCCTCCTCGTGACTGTACAGGAAGTGATGTGGGCAGGACCACAAGCCACTATGGACGCCCTCACACCGCATTACAAACAAGACAAACAACAGTGAAGCAGTCAGCTGAGGCACTACGCATCTGCTGTATTGTGTCCACAAGAGGAGTCTCCTCAATATAATAATATCAGTTACCATACAGACAGACAGACAGACAGAATTGTGGCCATATTAATAAGTGAACGAATGAACGAACAAACAAATGATTCGAGTTGGTTTTTCTTTTCTGTCAACCTCCTATAATAAAGTCCTTATGAAATCAGAGAATGAATAATAGTCTAATTGTCAGTGTATTTTTTTTTTTCAGTCAGCCTCCTATAAATCAAAAGTTTTGTTTCAAGCAAAATATCAATCAAGTAATTTTTTGGGTAAACCTTCTAGTGATCGACGGATTGATAACCCAATTAAATCAAAAGTTTTGTGGCTTTTACTTAGAGCCCGACCGATTAAGGATTTTGAAGGCCGATACCGATATATCGTCCGATATTTTATTTATTTATTTTTTTTTAAACTGGACATGATGGTCACAAATTTTGTCATGCTTATTTGAGTTAAGAGAACTGATGGGGATGTTCTTTTAATTGTTATTCAAGCAATGTATGTATCGTGACCAACTCAACGAGTGTTGCCAACAGGGACGGTGTAGAGTGCCCTCTAATGTGGACAAACTATACAACTCCAACACTCATGACATGGTTCAAGCGTGTTTCGTCCGTTTTTATTTTATTTTTGAAATATTCATTTATCGGGCATTATACTGTAACTGCCGATACCGATAGTTTGGAAAATGCCTAATATCGGCCGATAATATCGGCCTGCCATTATATCAGTCTGGCTCTACTTTTACTACATATCTTTCAGATGTGACGTAACTATAGCCTGTTGGCTTCATAAATAAAGAAATAAATTTAGCCCCAATAATTCCCGCACAGAATTGCTGTTCGAATAGTACGACCAATTGTAGATTTGGGAAACTAGTAGAGCAGAAATCACAGACTTCACCTTTAAGCAGAGTGAAATTTCCAAAGCAAATTCTAAACACAAATTTCCAAAGCAAATTAGTATGTATGGATGGATGGATGGATGGATGGATGGATGGACAGACGGGCGGGTGTTATTATATTTAATAGGCCTACTATTATTATTCAATTAGTATTTATTTATCGTCTACATAATAATAATAATAATAAACATTGTTATAAAAGTAAAACGTAGTAGTAGTATAGTAGTAGTATCATTATATAAATAATAAATAAATGATCATAAACACATAATTATTTATTAAATAATTAAATTGTATCAATATATAAAGAATTATACTGTATATATTAGTACATTTTAGTCTATTAATTAAATAATTCATAATTCATTCATTAATATAAAAAAATATATAAAATGTGTAGTGTATTTTAGAATATACAAAATATATTACTATATTTTAGTATGTTTTTGTGAAATTAGATGTCATTCCGGGAGCATTCACTGGAATCCCTCAGACTGTCTCTGTAATCTTGACCAACAGCTTGACCACAACAAGGGGATATTGTGCTTTGTTTTAACAATACCTCCACCTTGTGGCCAGTGACACATGTATTATTGTCTTAAGAACAATCATTAAAAGGCTTTAATGACACTATAAAGGTGGAAGTCATTCCAATACATATGTAAACACAAACATCAGATATATCTGTTGCAGGACTGTGATGTTGTGTGTGTGTGTGTGGTCAGGTGTAGTGAGTGACTTCTCCCAGATGTCATTCACTAATCACAGAACAAAAAAAACATAATCATCAGTTTTCACCACCTGCTTCACAGTCACTCCTCACCTCAGCGTCATCAGCTACTGCCTGACAAGCACACACAAACTAGTCGTGCGTGTTAAAACACACAAGATGCGGTTGTTAGCCTTGTCCCTGCAGTAAATGAAACCACAGCCTGTTAATGCTTTTGGTTGACAGATCAAATCTGTATGGGTCATTCCTGTTATGCAAGAACTCCTGAAACTTTATGAATTATAACTTGATTGTTTACGCAATAGCCTCAAAAAAATGGGAAAAAAAAGTTTGTCAATAGCGTGTACTGTAGCTAATCTCAGACGTCACACACCGTTGGCTGAACGTCTGATGCACAAGGAAAACACAATTAGAAAACCTTCAGGAGATTTGAATTCGTCATCTGATTGGTTGAATTCTACAGGATTGCGTTCAGGATTGAACTGAGCGATCAGTTCCGGGGCTTTCCGGCGCTTGTGCAGACAGAAGCGCCCTCGCCCTCAGATCACTTGGACGTGGCTGTAGTTAAAAGAGGTAAACACGATATAAATACTGTTCGTTTTCTCACACAAACCCCTCTTTTCGTGTCTTAGGCCATCAATGTTACATTTACGAGTCATTAAATCATGTTTAATTTGGACTTCTCTGTGCATGCTCTTTGAGGTGGTGACCATAGACCTCCATTATATGACTGACAGACAAGAACGGTTTGACCTAAAAATATCAAAATTGAAACTGCTGCGGAAACAAAGACACCTACATCTTGGATGCCCTTGAGGTAAGCTGAAATTAATTTCAAAATGAACTATCCCTTTATCACTATACACCGTACATCTGGAGATACTATGGAAAACATCCCATTGGCCTCTCAGACCAATGAAAGCACTTTACATCGCACACGGTTTACTGCATTTAGCAAAGTAGATCTCCTGCATTCAAGATTATAATTACAGTACTGCTACTCAGACACTTCATAAAGCGTTTTAATCATCCAATATTGAGCCTTCGCCGTCTCGGCCCTGCTGATGACAGATTCTATTAAAACAGACGACAGTCTTATTTGCAGTTGCCATTCAAAATCAAAAGCCTCATCTGCTGTAAACCTGAAGTCCCTCTCTGAAGCCAATGTCGCGTTTGGCTCAAAGACACGAGCGTCCGGCTGCAGCTGACATTCAGTGATTGAGAACAGCAAGCGCTGTCAGCTCTGTTTATACGTTTGTCAACCCATCAATCGCACAGTAAATCCTACAAATCTTAGATGAAATTATAAAATACAGTTTTATCCTATAGGTAGGGAAATGTAATTATCTTTCACATCTCAATTACATTACATTGATAAGATAAATGCAGATATCTTAACATTAGGAACGGAAGATATCTCGGCCACCATAATGGTTTCAGCCGATGCATATTCATTTTTAATGTTATGTTCATAAGACCGATAAATACATTTAGAAGATATATTAAAGCTGATAAATAATGGATTATTTACTTCAGCTGAGACACTTCAGATGTGCGCTTTTGCTTAAAATATGATTGGAATGAGTACAGTTATGTGCAACAAGCATCGCAAGTCTGTCATATTGACATTCAATTCTGAAAGAAAGGGCTGTGCAAAGATTAATTGCGATTAATTGCATCCAAAATAAAAGTTTGTGTTTATATAATATAAGTGTGTGTGCTGTGTGTAATTATTTTGTATATATAAATACACACACATGCATGTATATATTTAAGAAAATGTGTTATTCATACAGTATATATTTTATATATATATATATATATAGTATTTATGTGCAAATAATTCTTATATAAAAAATGATTTTTTGGTTAAGTAAATACTAGTGAAAAAACCCAATGTAATTTACTTGAAAAAGTTAGTTCAGGCAAGAATTTAAAAAACTAAGTAAATTCCATATCAGTACTTATTTCAAGCGAGTATAAATGAAAGTGTAATATCAACTCAATAAAATTAAGTAAAAATTACTCAACTTTTCTGATACTGGGGTTCCCATCATGCACTGGACCTTGAATAATTAATGAGGTTCATTTTTCACTGGTTTCCAGCTGTATTTACACTGTTTTATCATTGATTTTTGTTTTCAGTATTAGTAAATTGCCATTTTGTGACATTTCGAGTAAATTTTTTGCTTAAAACGACACATTCAAACACAAAAACGATCTACCAAGTATTAAGTATATATATGTATATACCAAGTATTGAGGTGTTTGCATTCACATAAGGCTTAAAGTCTGACATGATGTATATATAAATTACTTAGATGATCTAAGTAAAGAACATACTATAAATGACTAATAAAATTCAAGATAATTGTTTTAGTGAAGTGTAATACAAAGGCAAAGGAAATCGGTATTAATCAACCTTTTACAAGCCGAGTTAAAATTACTTATTTTTTGTAAAGTTTACTTAATTCCACATTCCAAGTAAATTTAACTTAAAGATTTCTAATTAAAGCTACTGATAAATATGTTTAGGTTTTTACTTGGCAAATCTTTGTAAATTTACTAGCATTTTCTGAGTGAGATCGTTTAGCAAGGTTTTTTCAAGTAAATCCTACTCCAAATTTTTTACAGTGTACAATGTACATGCACGCAATGCATGTATTTATATATACAAAATAATGATACACAGCACACACGCATATGTTAACACAAACTTTTATTTTGGATGCGATTCATCGC
Organism: Pimephales promelas; assembly: GCF_016745375.1. The sequence continues at coordinate 3,628,301 of NW_024121277.1, read as the reverse complement.
AATTAATTTTAGCACAGCCCTAAAAATAATATCAAATAAAATCCAACAGTGCCTGTGAGAAAAAAAGAAAAAAAAACTGTGGAAGTCTGTTTCAGATAAATAAAACAAAATTAAATTAAATATAATTTCTTACATTTGATTTGGTTTCATCTATTTTATGTGTTGCTCTGAGGCAGAAACAGGCTTTTATAGAGCAGAGTTGAGTGAAAGGTCATTTCCAATCAGATCGTTGTCTTGACGGCACACACAGTGTGCATTATTTGTATTACGCAGCTTATGTTTATTGAGATCTACATTAATCGCAGAATGAGAAGCCACTGCCGCACCACCTTTTGGCAGCTGGCTTGAGTTTGCCATCTCAGCATCGAGGTGTGTGAGCAAAAGACTGATAAGCCCTTTTTATCACTCATAGTGTTAGATCAAAGACACACAGGTGTAAAACACACCTGAATAGATGCTATAAAACAGCACAAATAATCTTTGTCTGTCTGGCATCAATAGCCACGCACATGTCTGCATCAAAACAGATCATATCTTCATCATCTCCAGATGGTCTGTGACACAACATTTCAAGAATGAACTCATATGAACGTTGAGCACAGTCCTACTCTGACGTGACTGTAACTATAGTTTATAAAAATGCATTAACTGAATGAATTTCTTGATTTTCCTTTTTAACTCTTAACTACTGAAAGATAAACATTTCTATACTGTAGTTATTTTAGTGTGTTCACACTTGCAGTTCAGTTCGCTTGGTTTCATTTCATTTAGTCCGCTTAGCGTTCACATTGGCATTTTAACATCGAACCGAAAGATACCGGACCTAAACATGATTGGTCGGCTTTTATTATGGAACTTACCGAACATCCAAGACAACGCTGTGTGTTGGGATAAATGCACTCGTTGCATATGCATTGCCGAAATATGATGGTATTTTGACCAGCTGAGAACTCATAAAATGCGTAAAGGAGTCAAAACAGCAGCAGGAATCGCTACATCACACAAACAAACCAAGATCTGCTGTGAGGAGACGTGTGATGGACAACATCACGACTGTGAAGAGAAAAAAACAGGTTTGCTGTAGCATTCATATTTTAGTCGAACTGCACCATTTGGAAGCGGATCAAGACCCATTGTTTCAGGGGTCTCAGCACTTGTTTGGTGCACACCAGGCTTCAGATGGCAACAAACCACACTAACAGAGTAATCGCACTAGGGTTCGCTTTAATCCAACCTAACATGCCAAGTGTGAACACACCCTCTCAAAACATGACAGTCAGACATGAGACCCTGAAAAAGAAAGCAGTAAGTTATACAAAAATATATTCCAAACCCAAAAGTCCAAGCTTATGTACAATTACAAAAAGAGTGCAAAAGCATAGTTGATTTATCTTTAAGTCAAGTCAAGTCACATTTATTTATATAGCGCTTTTCACAATACAGATTGTATCAAAGCAGCTTCACAGTGATAACATGAAAGTAGTACAACACAGATCAATAATATTGTTAAATATTAAATATCCCCAACTGAGCAAGCCAAAAGCAAGGCGACAGTGGCAAGGAACCAAAACTCCATCAGATTGGATGGAGAAAAAACCTTGGGAGAACCCAGGCTCAGTCGGGGGCCAGTTCTCCTCTGGCTAACATTCATATTGTTTATATATAAATATTAACCTTCAGGTGCTCTTCGTTTCGGAGTCACACTTGTTATATTCCCGGTCAAAAGTGACCGGACATCTAAAAATGAAACTTTCTCCATCCCAGTAAAACCAATGCAATTTATTTTTGTTCTATAATATTTATTCTTTTTAATTTAGTATTTTGAGACAATTTCATTGAATGTATTAATATTTATGCAATATTTATGGTTTATTTTTGCCATGGAAATATATATATATATATATATATATATATATATATATTTTTTTTTTTTTTTCAAAAAAATATTAACGCAGTATTTTAGTTTAATATAGAGGCAAGGCCTTTAGAAAAAAATAATATTTTTTGAAGAAAATTAGCACCATCTGGTTACAGTTTAGAGAAAAAGCGTAGAATCATGGTGTAACCACTAGATGGCAAGTACAGCTCTCTATGGAGAGGCATGTGAATTCCCCAGCTGTTTATGAACACATTTTTTTTGTTATGTTCGTGGATTTGAATATATACTTGAAACAATCTCAAAAACTATTTCTTATTAAAAAATTAGACAAAAAAAAACTAAAATTCACAATTTCATTTTCATCATTCCCATTCATTTCTTATGGGGGTCATTTTTGACCAAAGACCACAAGTGTGGCTATTTTTTTAAGACCACTTAGCATGCTCAGATCATGACCTCAATTTTTTGGTGTGTTCACATACATAATGCCATAAAAGTCACCAAGTTTTGTAACATTGCGATGAAGCTGTGATTTTTAAAAAATTCTAAACATACTTTACTCAAATATGCAAAATGACCAGAATGCCCATCTCTAGTAGGGCCACATTCACACAAGTTGCTAAAGCCTGCGGCAAGTACAGCACAAAGACAAAGAGCATGATCTTATTCCGTGCCTCATCGGGCTATTTTGAGTTCCTCAAGGCACATAATTACACAGACTACAATGACCTTAGAGATTCACAACTGACCAATGAACAATGCATTGCTTTGTTCACTAAACAATTGCCGCTATGTGAATGTGAGATATCCTCACACATTTCCCCACAGCTATCAGAGAAAATAGATGCTCCAGCTCATGTTACAATCAGAGCAACATGTTTGCTCTATAAGAGAGATTAGGATGACAACATGACACATGTGTGGTAATTACAGAGGTGTGGCACACTTGTGCTTTCCCGCTTTGCATTGCATGTACTGTAACCTGATTCAGTTTGGGTAATCCCAAAGTTTAGTGCAAGTTTCTAAACATACAGTTTAACCAATGTAGTCCTATTCATCACCAAATTATATATATATATATATATATATATATAGTCAACAAATAAATATAAATATACAAAAATGTATTTAAAAAAAACTAAATAAACTAAACTAAATAAAAATGTTTATTTGATACACAGTAACTCAAAAAGTGCCTTGTTTTGCACTTATGATATGCATTTTAACCCTTATGCTTTTGAAGTTTAATTTCTTTGACCATTTTGGCTGTTTTAATGCAAATGGTATGAAATTTGGCAAAATTGTGACTTTTTGGATACATGTAAAAAATGTGATCCCATTTTGCAAAATACGTATAACACACACTGTGTAGATCAAATAGTAACACTCAGCACCATAAAGACCAAAAATGGCCCATTAAAACGTTTAAATCTGAGGCTGTCAGTAATACATGAAACATGATTTTTGCACAAACATCCTTTCATTTTGAAGCAAAAGCATTATATTTGCATTATATAGTGTATTCCACCAGATGACGTCACTACATATTTATTCCCTATGGGTGGAAATGCACCTTATTTTAGGCAATAGGCAATGTTTAATAGGTGGCCATTTTTGGTCTCTAACGCGCTAAGTGGGATTTTTTGCAAAGTGGGACTGTGATAATCCAAATCTAAAGTTTTCTCTTTGCATTTAGTTTATTGAAAATAATTGAATTTTTGTGTTTTTTCCTCTTATACAAATCGATGGTTTCGCAAACAAAACTGGTAATTAAAGGGTTCAAATCCTGAAATTGAATACATTTTTGGTAGTTATGATGAGGACTGATGCTGGTTAAAAGATTTAACTTGGTAAAAGTGGAAAATAATAAGAATATATAATATTTTAGGCAATGTTTAATATGTGGCCATTTTTGGTCCTTAATGCACTCAACGGTGTTAAAAATCTAATGCAGCACAAGGGTTAATGCAGTTATGTGAAAAGTCAAAATGAAGAACTTTTGTCTAAGATTCTATCACGCTTATTTGGTATTTCTCCACTAGGACTCAGAATTCCACTGTACATACTTTCCTCTTTTACGGAATGTGGAAGTCTGCAAGCCTATCCTTTAAAAACAGTCCGTGCAAGTCAAACGAAATATCTGCCTTGGCTTGTTACAACATTTGGCGTGAAATGGAAAGAAAAAGTGGGACGTTCTTCCTGTGCGTATTCAAAGTAAATGCAGCATGTCAGACCAAGGGATATATTATGATCCCTGAGAAAAACAACCCTCTCCCAGAGTAAAAAAAGAAAGAAAAACCACACAGGAGACCAACCTGGATGGCCATACCCCTCTAATTACCTCATGACTCAACAGTCGTCTCCTCTACAAGAACAAGAAGCCTCTAGAACTGGGTGATCCCAAACATCAGCAATGTGCCATATCGGTCTAAATGTGATGAGCTCTCAGCATTGCACCCTGTCCATCACCCCACAGGCCTTTGAGAATCCACAAAAGCAGACGAGCAGGACTTCCTAGGAGTTCCTGGTTGCCAAGTGCGGTTGAGTCAGCTCTATGCCAAGTATTAGAAAGCCTACAAGAAAATCCCTCCAGCAGAAAAGTGTCAACAAAAATCAAGAATAAAAGCCACATTCATCAACAGACAAAAAGACAGAGCTGGACGGAAGCGACTCCGTAGAATCTACATTTTGTCCATTTCGTGCAACAGGCTTGAGCCAAAAGAGGTGTTTAAGTCAGTCAAGCCTTGTTATACCCCCACAAAGAGAGCATGCAAGCGTAACTCTGGGAAAAAAAAAATACAGTTGCCCTCAACCCTTAATCGATCATGTGGACTGTCATTTCATCCTCAAAGCGATGCCCGAGCTGCATTAAAGTAGCTTTAAGTGACTGTATTAAAGTCTTTTGTACTCCATTATCTTCTGTTGACAGAGTCTTTGTGAAGGGCTTTCTGCATCAGTGGGTCTGTAATGTCCTGAAAGCCAGACTCTGAAAGAAATATCTGACCATCCCAGAGTTCTGCCTTACTCGCACCGTATCGCCTTGCAAACCCCAACCTGAGTTGCGACATGAAGTTTTTAGGGCTTTAAATTAAGCATGTTGACAAAAATAATAAGATAAAATAAAACAAAAACAGTGCTAGATGCATGTTCAATGATTTAAAGCAAATATATTGACATTATTCAAACAATACACTCTAAAAATTGCTGGGTTGTTTTAACCCAACTTTGGGTCCAATATGGACAAACCCAAACGTTGGGTTAAAAATATAATTAAAAAAATGTAACTCAATGGCTGGGTTTATCCATATTAGACCCAAAATTGGATTAAAACAACCCAGCAATTTTTAGAGTGCACTCTAAAGTCAATAAAGACTTTCATGTCTAATAAGACAAATGAATTATGTGATCAAGATTATTTGTAAAATATTCTTATTTATTGAGTCCTTGAACTCCAGTTTAAAATCCCTCAGTTTAATGCTTTTGAATGATCTTAATTTGGGGGGCTTTTCTCGCCAAATATTGGGTAACTGACCAGAATAAAATGCAATATTTGATTCAAAAATTTTAATCGATTGACAACCAACTCTATATTTTTTTTCTCAAGTGAATGAAATCGATAATATGCAAATCCCTTTCTCAGCTTTCAGCAGATTGTCAAGATTTTGACGTCAAGCAACCCATAATTTCCTTCTGCTCAAGCCAAGCGTGAACATTGGGAAATTGGAAAAACGATATCCTCAAATCGGTCTCATTCACACAGGCCTTCAGTGAAGGAATGAAGTAATCTGAAGCGTACAGTCCTTTGTGTTGGCATTCCCTTCACTTACACTCCACTGGCAGCTTAAACATCACTCTCACATGTAACTCTAGCTAGCACATACAGTATTTGTCATCCTGTAATCTAAAAGTCAGCTAAACCTTAGAGGATTGAATTTAATCAAACAATATCAGATGCCTATTATTATCTGCTTGTGAACTTGCAACTAGTAGAGTGAAACATGTTGACAAATTGAGGATCAGAATTTCCCTTTAAGAAATGCATTGGTTCACCTTCAGCAGTCATTCTGAAAGAAAACTTTTTCTATCATATAAAAGTATAAAAAGTTGTCTTTTCTTACCATAGTAACCACAGATATTTCTTTGGGATTCTCACAAGTGTGTGTGACAACTATATAAGGCTGGGATTTGTAAGGGATTTTTTCCAAGTACACTTAAAGATCATTATCCTAACTAGATACCAAACAAAAATTCTTTACTATAAACAGCGTTCACCAATGTTTCCCCATTTCTGTCAAAGCTCCATGACACGGTCACCTGACTTGCTTAGTTGGGGAAACTTTGACTCGACTACATTGACACTATTGGATGAGAACTGGGGCCTATACCATGAAGCCAGTTTAGGTGGCTAGCCAGCTATGTTTCAGTTTAGTTTGTGCCAATCCTGGCTTTTAGGTACCATGAAAGTGGTTTGGCTTTTAGCAGTGTTCATCGCCATAGTAACTTACACTCCATGGCTAACATGGTCCAGGGCAGGTTATGCTCCAGGTAAGAGGTTGCAAACCGAATCAGCTGTGAGCAAAGTGACACATGTAGGACGCGATAAAGTCACTCCATAACAAATGATTTTAAAAGACAAAATCATGGCTTTTAGTAAATAAATTTGTATGATTTAGAAATTATTTCTGAAATTATTACACTCTAAAAAAATGCTGGGTTGTTTGAACCCAATTTTGGGTAAAATATGGACAAACCCAGCCATTGGGTTACATTTTTAAAATACATTTTTAACCCAATGGCTGGGTTTGTCCATATTTTAACCAAAATTGGGTTCAAACAACCCAGCATTTTTTAGAGTGTATACCCTAGAACGATCTCACATGCACTCTAAAAAATGCTGGGATGTTTCAACCCAAATTTGGGTCAAATATGGACAAACCCAAATGTTGGGTTAAAAATCTAATTGAAAAAATTTACAGTTGAAAGTGAAAGTTGAAGTTGGGTTAAAATTTGAAATTACATTTTTAACCCAACATTGGGTTTGTCCATATTTGACCCAAATTTGGGTTCAAACAACCCAGCATTGTTTAGAGTGTGTACAACTTCAGTTCATCAATTATTATTACGCAGATTTTAAATTAATACGGACAGTAATATAAATGCGCTTTAGAATCAATAAATGAAGCTCTAAAATGACTACATGTGAGCTTAAATGTTCAATTCTCTCTATACCTTTATCAACTGTATAAACTAACTTCACAACTTTTACCGTACTTGCACTGATATACAGTAGCGAGACTTTCTTTTAGTTGTCCTCTTTCATAGACAGCTATTTTCTTCTTGCTGTGTAAATTTGTTTCAATTCTTAATATTTTAATACTTTTATTTAATAAGTGAATTGCACTACTTCTCTCGCGAGAAATTAATTTCAATGAGTTTTGAATGAGTTTCACTCTTTCTCAGCATGTGATTGGCTGTTCGCTACTGACGTCACACGTAAACTCCTAAACTCAGGATCAAAGCCTGAGTCATATCTGCTTTAAGACAAATAGTATGAAGCTAAAAATGCTGTTTATAGGAAGCTCACTAGGTTCCATGTTTACATTGCCTGGATCACAGAAATGTTTTCTAAGGAAAAGAGACAGTTTGACCTTTCAAACGTAATCTTAACTTTAAATAAATATTAATGCGGTAGGAAAGATAACATCAGGTAAGCAAGTATGCACAGACACAAAAAGTGTCAGTCCACTCCACGTACATGTGTTCACAGAGGTCAGCCAGGGGTCAGGTATAGTTCCTGAAGCATTGATACTTTCATTAAAGCATGGAGGGAGTGGCGCAGAGGTCAGTGGTACTCTACACAGAGAACACACTGTTTTCTGCTGGCCAGCAGGACACTGGAATGTGGGAGGGATTGTGGGTAACTTTCACTGCACCGCATACCTTATCAGATAATTACAGAGCGGAGGCGGGAGGGGAAACCCCGCTGGCGGTCTGTCACAACGCAAACCAGGCGGCACTGTGTCGAACAGATCTGTGGTGTTGTCCCAACACTCATGCATAGGAAGCGACACTTCAATGGAGTGATTCAGAGAATATGGGCTCGGTTCAAAATAATATACTAACATATGACTAATTTTTGTACAGCTAAAAAAAATGGCAAGAATAAATTACTCGAAAAAATTAAATTAAATAAAACTTAATTACTATTATAAACTATTAAAATATAATTACTAAAACTATACATTTTAAAATTAAAAATTAATTTTAATTAGCTGCAGTCCGCAGTGTTTCCTCTTTGTCGCCATCTCTGTTCGAAATCTGCAATTGCAGTTATAAGAATTGTCAAATTTACGTGAGTTGTGCCTCGGCACGGCACAGCGTGGATGAATACAATGTTTTGAAGAGCGTGTGAGGCAGTCAGTCAGTCACCGTGCTGGTGTGGATACCGGCCTTCAGAATGACAGATTATACTTTTTGGAAGTAACATAAGAATTTTCACCCTAAATTGTCATCTGAACAAGTAAGTAACATCCACTTTTGTAAATTGCACTGATTGAATCTAACGATCGCCTATATCACATCAAATGTAGCCATTTTGTGATGAAGAAAAGCATAGTAAAGTTTGGAGAGCAACACAATAGCACCATGCCTTATTTCTAGAACATAAACTAACTGAATGAAACCCACTAGGCTGCAATTGTTCAAATGATGGAACAAATTTCAGTTTGTTGGCTTTCATCCTATCAGCTCTCCACTCTCTGGAACAGGCCAAAAAACACTGTCACAATGGAAAGCAAATAATATTTTACATGGACTTCAAATGGATACAGGACCAGTATCAAATTTGGTTTTCGGAAATGCAAGGCATGTTACAATATGTGCTTCTCATTAGTAACTGGCACTAAATACATTGAAATCAAAATAACCTGGTTGATTATGAGTTTTGATGTTATGTTTTCTATTTAAATAACTTCTATTTTTGAAGTTTGGTGCAATACCTTGAGGGTTATATTTACTTTGTAAACCCAGTGTATTGGACAAGTGACTCTTTGTTAAAATGATTGTCCATGTCAATACTATACAAGCAATAAAAATCCTTCTTCCCCTCATACTAAGCCTGGCATTGTGCTACACTTCTATTTCCTCTCAACGTTAACAAGCGTGACGTGCTGGTCCACAAAGAAGACTCAAGCCCAGGTGTTACACAACATGCGCTCTTCAGAACAACGCTTCACAAACGCTGAGGGGAAGGGCTGAAAACGGGAGGACTTTCTTTCTATCTCTTACTTGCTTTAGAAAATCTACCACCAATGAATCTGCAAGAACAAGCCAATACAAAACAAAGAGCAATACAAAACCTTCAACCATGATAAAACATTTGAAAAAAAAAAAAAAGGTGAATGTAGGCATCACAACATTATGATGCACAGTTTGATAATGGTCACATTTTTTATTAACATTTAATAAAGCTCACATTTAACAACATTATTAAATTGATGTTTTAAAGATCAACTTTAAATGAGAGTTATATGAGGTAATCTAAAGCCCTATTCGCACGGGATTAGTATTATCTGGTGACCTGTAGTAATTTGTAAAAATTGCAGAGTTTGTCTGTGATCTTAATCCCGTGCGAATCGGCCATGTCTGTAATTTGTAAAGTAAAAATTCCCCCGCAAATTACCTAATATTTTGCCGAACACCGAGGTCCTGTGACAATATTAGTCCCGTGCGAATCGAGTCGACATCTCTGTGATTTGGCCGGATCGTATATAATTTTTTCAAGGTTTTTGTTTCATCAGCGCCTTTTTATCCATCTTTCGCGAAGAATAGAGGCTGAGTTGGAGTGTTTTGATAGTATTTTGGGTGCGGGGTCATATCGCTAGTACAACTATTCAATTTGCAGAAAGAGAAAGCTGAAAACCATCAGAGGAGCAAAAACAAAAAGAACGATTAGATGGAGATGAACGACATGTTTAGCAGCACACGGTAAGGACAATTCTTCTGTTTATTGTATACAGCTAGACATAATAACGATAAGACATTTCAAAGCTATAGCCTAATGACATCATATCCGGGAGATAAGTCCGTAAATTCGAGTAAAATCACAGGCTTCGCTTATCCCGTGCGAATGCGCCACACGGGTACGTTTTCATAATAACAGTGTACTAAAAACGGAAAAGATTTGCCTCCACCTCCCGCTTTGCTTTTTTCGTGAACAGCCGACAACTCGCACGAAGTGGCTACAGAAAAAAAAAGACTGCAACCGAAAATAAGGATACATATCGGAAGGACATTACATGTAGTCGTGCAATGTTGATGTTGTTAACATTAACAAGTTGAGAACAAAGTACCAGAACAAAAGTTGATGTTTCTTACTTGTTCAGATTTTCCAGTGAAAATTCTTATGTTGATCATACTTCCAAAAAGAATAATCTGTGATTCTGAATGCCGATATCCACACCGGCGCGGTGATTGACAGCTGCATACTCTCCTCAATGTGTTCATTCGCGCTGTGCCATGTCGAACTACAACTCGTGTAAAGTTGATAATTCCGCGAATGACTGCAATTGCAGATTTCGAACAGAGATGGCGACAAAGAGGAAAAATGCGGACTGCAGCTTTAACTGAACAAATCTCTATCTTTCTCATGAACACCCCAACCTCTTTAATTGTTTTTTTTGTTTTTTTGATTAGACAGCCTGTGTAGGAGCAGGACTTCGACCAAAAACCTCCATCGGATGCTAAGATCCATCACAAAGCCAATTAATCAGTCACTTGGAACACAAAGATCCAAGACTGCATACTTTCCCCTACGTCAAATCTATTACAATCCCTATAGATTTGGCTCAGCTGCCGAAAACCGTACAGTGTGCACCCAGAGAGATACCTCTCTGACAGGCAGCGTTTGATCTGTTCGATCTATGTGTAGAGGCTTAGGGACTAAAAATAAAAGAAGGCATTCATAGAGAAACAAACATGACATTGACCACAAAGTTAGCTTAGATGAGCGCCATTAAAAAGAAAAAGAGGGGCGAGGCACAACTGAAGACGACTTTTTAAATCAGCATATGTTGGCGCACCTGACTGGCCATGTTTTTCACTCAGGAACCTTTTGTGTCCAGCACAATCGCTCTGCGATAGCACAAAAGCCCAGGCAGCCGTGTGTGGAATGGCTGAACGGCGTTATTGGGGAGAGAAGCTCGGCACCTTTAGATGTTCTCTGCGGCAGTCGGACAGGAACACTGCGAGCGAGCGCTGAGATAAGACCAAAACATTGAGCTCAATCCCTGACAGGAGGGAATGTGTTTCAGCTGGGCGCTGACAGATCATCCAGAATATCCCTGTGGGATGGGAATGGGGTATAAAAACAGCAAACACTTGCCAACAGCCATCTGAACTCGGAAAACAAGTCCCTGTTTCAAAAAGAGGCATAATTCAAGGATTCAAAATGAAAAATGTATCATTATTTGTTTACTCCCACGTCATTCGAAGCCTAAGGAATCTTCACGCAGGTCTTTAGCAGACAGTGGCAGACCAAAAATTCTCACACAAAACCATTGTATGACTTCAGAAGACCTAGAATAAAATCTTATAGGGCCTGTTTTCACCTGGTATTAAGATTAATCACAAGTAGACAAGGCATTACCTTTTACGCCTGGTCTCTTTTATCCACTTTCAACCACTTCTTTCCTGATTTCTTTGAGTGGAGTGTCTATGTGTGGGTAAATTTGTGGGCTTTTGCAAAAGCTGGTGCAATTCACATATGAACAGAAAGGGAGACGACGAAAAACAAATCTTCTGACTGCTGCAAGACCTTGACAAACACTGTGAGTATCTGTTTTAGAAAATAATAAGAGAATAAGGAATTGTGAGAGAACATTGCGTTTTTTCGTCTTCAAACCAAACTTGCGTCTTCATTCAACAAAGTTTAAATCTGTCTGGCTAGCGTGCTTTCCATAATGTTTACGTGTTAGGTCAGTATGCGAAGCGTAGATGTCTTTTGTGGCTGTTCAAACACATTCAAAAGAGTTTTCGACTACCTCTGGAAATGGTCGAAAGTAAACGAGCGCAAAAGGTGTTAGACCCCGCATCTTAATACCAGGTGTAAACGGGCCATAGATTTCTTTTTAATGGTACATTAAGTAATTTTTTGTCCTTTTTGGACAAAAGGTTGAGAGCTCATGTCTTCCTTGAAATTTGTAATTATAGTCTAAGTTCAAACAAGATGGATTTGTTTAGTTTGTTTGCTTTTTCACTTACTGCCCCCCAAAAAACAATGTTTTATCATGCTACTGCAACAAAATAAAGAGCAAATGAGGGTGGTGTACATATAAGTAATTGATGACTTAGCAATTAGCATTTTATCTTGTGTTGCCAGAAGTAAAAATTAAATCATGCAGGTTTGGAATGAAATGAGATTAATAATGAGTAAATAATGATAGAAATCTCATTCTTTTTAAGCACCACTGGTGGCGATTGAATTGCAATCTTTAATTTTATTGAGCAGCCTAACTAGGGTATAGCTATAGCTCCAATGTGGAAAGTTATGAATTGGCCTTTTTTTTCTTTTTGCATTTCCAGGTTCATCATCCCAGATTAATGAGGTTTTGGCTAAATGCCTTTAAAATTCATAAAAGTTGTGTTAATTTGTGAATATTACCTTGCTGAACAAAACGAGTAAGAACCGTTAGCCTTTGTTGGTCACAGAGCTTATTTTCTGCAATAATTCAAAAGCTTATGGAAAAATCCTGGGGTTTTGTATGTAGAGGGAACCAGAGTGATGAAATCCCAATTTGGCTATGATAAAAAAATACATCATGTTGAAAAACTTGCTTGAAAACAGTCACTATTTTTGCAATTCTGTTTGGTCATAGTGCGACTTTAACACAGAAAAGAACGCACAACTGCAATGCATAAATTCTTGCAGATCACATTAAAACATCAAAGTTGTTTTGATGCACAAAGTGTGCTTGGAGTTTCTATGACTCAAGGCTGAGCATCTTTCCAAAACCCCAAATCAGCCCTAGGATTTATAAATTCAGTCAAATCACGTCAACAATTTATAAAATCCCACATTTTTGTTCTGACAAGCTTGAAAAAGGAAGTTTGGGGTGTGCCTTGCTGCACCCCACTAAGGGAGCGGTGCTCTATTACGCCGTCTAAAGTAGGTAAATTGCCCATGCTGTGCTCTTACAAGTGGTCTGATAAACAATTACAAGAACCCATAGTTTTTCCCTATGGATCTACCTGGTGAAGGTAACTCAGTCACTCCCACCCATCCAAATCCCTGGAATTTCCACCTCCCTTCTCCTGACGGGCTTCCCCACCCCTCTCTAATCCCACCACAGACCTGTCTGTGTGATTTATTCCCACTGGAGGGATGAAAGGAAGCCTAAGAGATTTGGACACCGCTGGTTAGTTAGTAACAGATGAGAGAAAGCAATGAGCTGTGATCTACCACAACCAGTCAATCAAATCTCATTCTCAATTTCTAGTGTGAAGTTTTGTAATGCAGCTTATTAAAAACACTGTGATGTTATCTGAAGTCTTCCTTGGAATTTGAAATCATGGCATGATGTGCGTTTAAGTGATTTTGGTTTAAACGAAACGGATGCCTTGGGCAATTTTGTGTTTCTTTTTGTTTTTTCACTTATTGGCAAAACTAGCTAATTATGTCCATTAGGTGTGTAAATTATGAATCATGTCTCTATTATATCAGTCATGTCCTGCCCCACAGCATGATGGGAAATTGTTTAAGCTTGTTGCCCAATAAACATGCATTTTCTAGCAAGCATTACTATTCTTCATCGACAGAACACAATCTCATTCTCAATTCATAACTATTTTACGTTTTGGCAAATTGCTGGCTAAATCGTGTGACTTAGTATGTTCCCCCAGTGATGCTGTTATGTGTAGAGGTGGACTTTCAGGCTTACCTTTCCCCCCCAAACAAAATCATACATTTTTGTACATTCATACGAAATTGCTACCTCATAAAATACATTTTCCCCTAAGATCAGGTTAAAAAAAAAAAACATAAAAAAAAGAACTACCATTATGGAAAGTCAAGCTTAAATAAAATCCAGTTTTTCACACTAAAAAAAACAGTTTTAATGAGCACTTCATAAGATAAGATCATTCTGACATGACAAAGGCAGAATGACACAAATAAGTTTATGGTCGACAGTATGCGCAGTATCCAAATATTTATCATTACTAATATTCCAAATGTACGTCTCTGAGCTAATCTTCTCATTCAAAGCATGCACATATGTATTAATTTGCACATCCTCTTGCAATGCATTAAGCATGCAAGACTTATATTTTATTCTTTTAATGTGTACTTATTGGACACTGCTCAGTATTTTAAAAATAACAACACACTGATTTCCCCCAGGGAGCCCACACTGTAAAAAATATTGATGGTTTAACTTAAAAAAGTAAGTAACCTAGTTGCCGTAAAATTTTAAGTTCATTGAACTGGAAAAAGTGAGTTAATACAATGAAGGAGAATGACTTAATCATCAGAAACTCAAAATTATATGTTATCTGAACTAAATAAATTATTTAAGTTGATTTGACAAAAGAAAAATGTTGTGATTACTACATTGTAAAAAAATATTGTTGGTTTAACTTAAAAAAGTAAGTAACCTGGGTTGCCTTAAAATTTTAAGTTGATTGAACTGGAAAAGTGAGTTAATACAATGAAGGAGATTAATTTAATCATCAGAAACTCAAAATAATAAGTTATCTCAACTAAATAAATTATTATAAAGTTGATTTGACAAAAGAAAATATGTTGTGATAACAAATCTTGAAAATATTTTTTTTACAGTGCAGTTCTATCTACAAATGTGTATCAAAAACTGATTAAGACATGCTCAAGGATAATTAAAATAATGGAATGTTATTGCATTCTTAAAGGAATTTAAACCTGCAGTAGCAGAGATCTCTAGTCTCACAAAAAAAAAAGTTAATTAATCTTCTAGATATGAATGCACATTCCTCTCATGAAATGAATGGCACAGATTAATCGTCACATCAAAATAATGTAACATTAATGGAATAGTTCCCCTAAAAATTAAAATTCTGTCATTACATATTCACCCTTGAATCTGCGACTGCGAGCAATAAAAGTAGTAGAAAAAAAGCCGGAAAAAAAAAGAAAAAAGAAAACAGCAAACAGTTTTGAAATGACACGAGCAAATAATGACAGCAATTGCTAGTAATAGTTTTTTGGCCGTACAGCACCCCTGCGAGGTTCACATGACAGAAGCATAATTCAGTAGCCCTATAGACCCTGTATGAAAGGTAATCAACTATATTAGTTTATTCTGATTATTAGATAACTAACTATTTATTAAATATTACCTATTATGCACTTTTACAAGTCTTGATTTTGTTTTTGGGGTTTGGTAGAATAGGTTTTCATGTTGTAATGATCAAAACACACATTATTTTCAACATTCCTTCCAAAGTTCTGGTCCCGAGAGCAAAGCAACAATGTGGGGCTTGTTTTTCCAACCCTTCTGCCCCAAGTAACGCCCTGACTGACCTTCTAAATCTGACCCCACCACCCAGAGCAGACCACCCCATCAGGACAGTCCATGTAAGACGTCTTTGATACTCTCAGAAAAAAAGGTACAAAAAGCTGTCACTGGGGCTGTACCTTTTCAAAAGGTAAACTTTTGTCCATTTAGGTGCTAATATGTACATTTTAAGTAATATGTACATTTCAGATGCAAATAAGTACATTTTAGGTGCTAATTTGTACAGTTTAGGTGCTAATATGTCAATTTCAGGAGCTAATATGTCCATTTCAGGTACATTTTAGGTGCTAATATCTCCATTTCATGAGCTAATATGTCCATTTTAGGTGGTAATATGTATATTTTAGGTGCTAATATGTACCACTAAGGTACCAATATGCAGCCTTTGGGTACAAAAGTGTACCTTTTGAAAAGGTACAGCCCCAGTGACAGCTTTTGTACCTTTTTTTCTGAGAGTGTATAACTTTTCCCTGAAATATAGCATGCAAATCAACAGAGCTGACTGTGTTTAAACTTTACAAGCACAAGAATATTCCATAATCAGAATTCAGTCTGTTTTGATTATGTAAGCGTCACATGAACCACTAGCTTGTACGCATTTCAGAACAACCTGAATAATGAAGATGATGTAAATGTGGTCAGTATGTGAAATGACAACATAAAACCAAAAGGCCTATAAATAGATCTCATGCGGAAGGAACGCACAAATTTCCAATCTGGATTCCATCCGTAATTAAACTGTGCAATGATGCAACTCATTCATTGATCCAAATGTGAACAGAACACTATTGTCTAAGCTTAGTCTTGGATTTGGCCTGATTTCTCACTGTCTGGTCATGTAGGAGATGTGTTTACCCTGTGAGGTCAGAACAGGAGATTGTGGGTTTGTTTTTCATTCATAACTGCATAGGTGGGGTTTATACAAATCTAAAATCTGTCAACACATTAAGCACTTTAACATTCAAACATTTAGACATACTTTACTGAATGTGTGCTTCTCATAATCTTAAAAAACCTTTTAATCTTTAAAGGCGTAAGCATAAATGCAGAATTTAAGCTGTAAAACTAATATAAAGCATTTCCAAAATATACAATGGTTGGACCAGATATTGAAAAGCAGTCAACAAGTGTCAGGATACATGGTTACCATGCAATGTATGTATTTATTTATTTATTAAGGGACATTATTTGCTTGCTAGACTTGATTATGGAGCATTTTATCAAAGGCCTATTCTTTAGAAATAAATGTAAAGTGTCATAAATGTATGTAAATAGGCAACTGCAATTAAATACATTTTTAAACAATGCTTATGAAATCAAATCAGCATTAAATAGGCTATAAAAGTAGCTTTAAGTAGGCTAATGTACAAGACATAATATAGGCTAATATAAATGTATGTAAAACATGCATTTAAAAATAATAATAATCTAAGCATACCAGGAATCTAACGTACAGCAATCGTTATTAAAATCATCCCGGCACAATTAGCATCATGAAGTTGTCTGAGACAATGCCCAGAGATGTGTATATCTAAAAAATTAGATAGTTTTGATTCGTTCGGCCAATACATAAGTAGGTGTGTCCACACTTTTGACTGTTGTGAATGTATTAGTTAAATGCAAAATAATGAATAAAAATAAACGTAAAAATATACAAAGAATTATATAAAAGTAAGACCAAGATTAATCTCTCTGAGGAAAAAAGTTTATTTTAGCTTTTATAGCTTCACTGTCAAGTTCACAGCACAACGTCAAGAACTTTCGATGGACTAGAATGTTCCTGCAGGAACCCATGTGCGCCTTACCTTTGATAACAGCCTCTTTTCTTCTTTCTTTTTCTCCACATGCTGATCCAAAGGCATCTGCAGAAAATCGTCTTCACAGCAGATGAAGCTCACGGTGCATCCCATCCAGACAGGTTCAGGTGAGCGTCCTTACGACCCATTCAACGCGAGCGTTCTCGTGACTAATCCTTCTGAAGGTCAGTACGTCAGGTACAAACACTCGCGCGCATTTCAGCAAAGAGATCCAACAACAGGCGTTATTCCTTTTATCATCGGCGTCTCCGCGTACGATGTTCCTATTGCCCACAGAACTCCCATTCAGAATGACGCAGTGAGGCACTAGGAAGAGGAAGGATTGGAGTCTGAGGGGAAAAAAAGTTTGAAAACTGGGATGTGTAACTCCGCGCCGCGCGCACACGCTTCCAGAGCCTCAGGAAACGCAATTGGCGTTCATGTAAACACAGGCTAATGCTGATGTGTCGCATAGCGCAAACAAATGCGCAGGTAAACTACTATAGTCTCTCTAACGTTCAAGTTATTGTTTGGGCCACCTGGCAGCTTGCTTTAATGGACTTTCCTTTTCTAACTTAGTTGTCAATAGAGTTGTAAGCGGCGAGATCAAAGTAATATAATAAACACGTGTTTAATCCGTACACGCAGTTACTGATCCGTCACTGATCCGCTGATACTTTTCATTTGTCACCCCAAAATTAAGGTTCAGAGGCTAGAATATCTTGGCTGGGAATTTTCAGCTTGCATTCTAACTTAATGTGCCATTTGTGATGGGGTTATGTGTGTCATTCACACCCTGTGATGTCAGCGAGAATATCTCGAACAAATGGTGGACTATTTATAAAAAATACACTGCATAAAATGTCTTGTTTAATGTCTTGCATCCGCATCTTTAACCTTGGTCTGATGTTAATGCATTTAAAGTGTTTTAAATGAGTGAGCGCATGCCTGAGGTTAGTAATGCCTACATATGTTTTTATGTTACGAACAGATTATGTGTTTTTGACTTTTAACTTCGTGTCATGGCGTGGACAAGAAACATGCCAGACTACACGTTGCTTCCTGACCAATTGCCATGTGTTTGATGTCATAGAGAAGGCGGATCTAGTGGCTCACTTCCGGAAACAAGTGTGTGAACAAACTACCGACGCGACGTGTTAGCTTAATGCTAATTCTAGTGAGTGCTAATGACTTTTGTTCATCTTCGGAACACAAATTAAGATATCTTTAATGAAATCTGAGAGCTGGATCACTTCTTTATTACGACTGACCGATACGCTGTACATCTGTGTTGTTACCGTCAGTACCGTCACCGTTTTCACAAATTCATGTTTTTGTAGTTAACACTGAGACAATAATGGTATTGTTTTCAAAAACTTGCACTTTGAAAGCTGTTTTCAAAAGTTTGCGTTTTCAGGCCCCCAAAAAACTGTTGCCTTTTTTACTTGAAAACGATTCAGTAATCTCCACGATTGGTCATCTTTCGTCTGGGACAGCCCAAAACTGTATTGTGTACCACGCATTAGTCAACAAAAAAATCATGTTCACAACCATTTTACTTCTGTAATTCTGTAAATTTCCAAGTTAAACTTGATTTTATCGCTCTTGAATTGATTATACTCTAAAAAAGTTAGGTTAGGTGGTTTGAGTGGAGAAGTTGTGACATCAGTCGGATTGCATTATTCAATTGGTGTCTTTTTGGAATAACAAGCACCGATGAATCACTTACAATAAGGCAGCATTGTGCATTCATTCAGGTCATTTTTTTGATTTCCCACTGAGTGTAAGCAGTCTCTGAATTTAATTAAAACTAAAGAGTCTGTTTCGTATTTAAGAAATGAATATATTAAGTATATGTGCATATGACATCATAACCAATATTTGGCTAGTACGATTTTAGTTTTTGGGAGAGCGCAGCCCTGTCTGAGTTAATTAAAGACTTTTTTGTTGTTTATAGGATAGCAGAAAGCTTGGTCGCTTCTCAAGTGGTCAAAACGAGATAAACAGTGTCATGATTAAAAACATGCGTTCTGCCTTTACCAGCAGAAAGAGCACTTTTTTAATCACACTTAATGGACGATTTGAATCCCTGAATCAATACATCACGGATTCGGCAAGCAAAGTGGACCAGATAAAAGCTTTTGGCCATAAAGTGCATGTGAGTGGAAACATACTCGATTTATTTCTAGCAGCTTTAGTGCTTGATTTTGTGCAGCCGTATTAGACTTTGCTTGCTCAGGTTGACTGGCTGAATTGCATGGGCTGATAAGGAATAGCTTAAATAATGACTTCCTTCCTCAAGAGTTTGCTTGAATTCTGTCCAGCGGCTCAGTTGGTTTGTTTGCTTCTGCAGCAAGAGCTTTCTTTTTAACTGTGGGAACAAAACAGGGTTATATTTTATTTCAATGGTCCACTTTAGACATTCTACAAACTATAAGTAACTTTTTAACTACAAATCAACTAACTCTCATTCGAGTATAAGTAGACCGTATAGACTGTTAGAAGGGTTAGGTTTTAGGGTTTGGGTTAGTAGAATAAGTTTACATGTACACTGTAAAAGATGATCGTGATTTTTAACAGTAAAAGACTGTAAAAATGCTACAGTGAAAAACTGTTAATTGGTTAACAGAAAGTTTCCTTACTATATACGGTAAATAACTGTGATATATATAATGGTACATTTAATGTAGTTTTACTGTAAACTACTGTTAAATTTACAGTTTTTGGAAGTGAAAAAAGAAGAAGTCATTGTATAATTTACAGTGAAAAAATGTAAATTGACTTCACCCACAATTCCCTGCGTGACACTTCACATTTAATGTATTTTAACTGTGTATTCATAATTTTCTTAGTTTTTTTCTTATCAGTTAATTCTTATTTCATTTTTAAAATTTCAACATGTTACCATGATGGTGTTTAATGTTTGTGTGAATGACACTGTTCAGCTTCTATATAGTAGTATGAACTCTCTTGTGGAAGAGTTGATAATGATGAGCTTTGATTGATCATTAGACTCTCATTATTGCTGTGATTGATGGGTGCCGGTGTATTGCAATTGAACAAAACAGATATTAATACTTCAAAATGTCAGATATTAACATTTAATCAAATAATGAAATACGGTTTATTGCTGTAAAATTAAATACGGTCAAAGTCTGTAAAACCTAAAATGTTGCTACCGTACTTTTAAAAGGAAAACTCTGTTAACCACAGCTGCCGGAGTTTTCCCGTAAATTTAACAGATTTTTTTTTTACAGTGTAGATGCAAAGTATCTTAGAGTTAGTAGAATGTGAACCATTTAAATAACTCCAAACTGTTAAAGTTAGTGTCAGATTTGTATTTTGCTTCATTCTGAAGGCATGAAATAACACAAAACCTTTTTTTAGGTAAACATTAAAGATTCATTTAATCAAGTGAATCATCAGACCGATTTGAGACTGATTCCTGTTTCGTCAAAAAGAACCTGTTCACGAGCCGTTTGTTTTGGACTACACTATTTGCTCTATGTTAATAGTAATGAAGATTCATAGCTTAAGTTTTTCTTCTTTTAATTCTTGATTCCTATCCCTATGTACTGCCATAATATTTTTAGGGTTCAAATTTGTGAATAAAATATCATGACTGAATTTGAAAGCCTTTTAATAATAGGCAAGCATGCAATGCATCTACAAAAACAGCATGTGATTGGTTTCACTGTTTGTGTGGATTGAAATAGAAGTGCTAGCAGATAACGGTTTGGAGAGGGTGATATCTCTGGAGCAAAGCCCAAATTTTATGAGTCTGTTTACAACCTCTATGTCAAGACCAAATTTCCTGGTTATGTCTAAGCTTACCTATCCATCCGAAGCAAACCAGCCTCATAAAATACATCACAAACACATAGACCATGTAATATGTCCTGCTTTTAGGTACATTTACACCTGTTAAAGAGAAGGACAAATTGGATTTTGTGGCTTCATATCTTTGAGCTTTGAGTCTGCTCACAAGGTTTTTCGGTTCTGCTGTTGGCAAATTTTAAGAAATGTACCATATTAGAGTAGAGGTGGGATAAAACATACCGCAATGAAGGATAACTACATTAGTGCCACGTTAGCCAAGGTCGAGATCAAGGTCGAGCACCTCTTTCAACCCATTACTGAATCCAATGTGTCTCTGTCCTTTTTCCATTGACCACTGATAACATTAGTGCTGAGTTCAGGCGGTCAGATGATTCTTTTTAACTGAGACGAATGACATTGGAATTTTTTCATGTGATTATCTAAGATTATCTTGTTGTAGGGTGTTATTCTAGTTTTTAGCATTGGCATTAGCTATGTTTCCATCCACCTATTTTTATGCACACTTTGGTATGTCGCATAAAAAAAACCTGTCATGCGCATAAACTTCGATGTACAACAAAAAAAAACCACAACCCCCTGATTGGATAACTGGACTTACCAGCAGATCAATATTATTGCACAGCATCCCAAATGTTGGTTTGATCATTTTGAAATGCCTGAATTTATTTGGTTTAATTCTCTCAGCCATAAGTGTCTCGCATGATTGCATTCCCAAACACCAGCGTCCGAAAGCAAGAGAACATGACAGAGTTTATTGCTTTTCGTCTGCATGCTATGTGAATCAATTCAATAATGATGTAGGAAAAACATCCATTTGTATTAAAGATATTTTGCTCCAATTTCATATGATGGAACGCCCTAAGATAACTATGTTTTTGAGGATTTCCAACACAGAACTTCCACATGTGATCTTAAAGATAATCGCTAAGCAATCCATAGTTATATATCCCATCACTTTCCAATGTGAGCAGTCATGGAAACCAACAGTGCTCAAACAGTCAAAGCTGTAAAAAGGTTTGTGTATTATCTTCATTCTGGGTCAGTGGATCATCTCTTTCTGATGGACGTGCTCCAGTTATCTTCACTGGCAACGTGGCTTAGTGTAATTACTTGGATTGTGTATTAAATTAATCCTAGCACTAAGAACATCTAAGAGCGTGTTCATTTGATCTGTCAGTAAAGGAGGGCCCAGTAGGGGGAAACAAATCCCTGTTTCCATAGTTATTCTGGCTGTTTTCTTTTAAGCAATTCAGCAGCATGATGATAAGAGACAACTGAAGAACCTCACATCCATGTTATTCTTACATGTATTTAGCAAGAACACATTAAATTGATCAAAATTATTTCAAATACATGCTGTTCTTTTGTACTTTCAATTAATCAAAGAAACCATAAAAAAGTATCATGGTTTCAATATATATATATATCAGTCCCTCCAGGATTTCACGATTTTTTTGTGTGATTTTTGCGATCAAAAGGACTGATTTTGTGGTGGTAATTTCCAAAAATTTGTGAAAAAATTTGCGATTTATATTTAACATTTACCATAATAGTATTCAGTCCTTCCAGAAAAACACTGAGTTTTTTTTGTGATTGTTGCGGGCAAAAATTGATTGATTATGCGGCCAGTTTTCTTTAAAAATGCGATGGAATATGTGGGATATTTATGCAATTTTATGCGATGAAATTGCTGGAATTTACAAAAATTGAGGGAACTTGCAAAAATTGCGGTTTGATGAAAAAGAGAAAAAAAGTGATTCCCCCAACATCCTGTTAATATAAGAGTCATTTCTTATTACTTCCTTTGATAAACAAGCATACTACATCATAAAAAGTGCTGGGAATATTTAATTTCTCATCTTGTTTTATTTCAGACTGTAAGAGTGTAAATAAGGTGTGGCCCCTTTAAGAGCTGCGCGCTCCCTGTTGAACTGTCGAACACCCCATGTGTGCGGGTAATTTCTGTTTGATGCTACTTCTTTTATCTTATGTTGTTTATTAAGTAACGATGTGACAGTAGAACGTTCGACAGACAGTTAAACGAGTTCGATTTGTGAGATGTCAATCGCCTCCGTGAGTCTTTCTGGCGTCGCGTAATTGCGTCACTTCATAACGTTCCCATGGAAACAGGGGGAAATGGCTGCTCTTATGTGAAGCAAACGCAACATTTTTCAACTTTCTGCTAAGATACATGTGACTTTTTTTGCAACGAAAATGCGAGGATTATGAAATTATGCAAACCCCGCATATTTTGCACGGAAATCGGCAATTTATGCGGCGAAAGTGAGGCGTATTTGAAAAAATGCGGCCCCCGCATAAATATGCGGACTTTGGCTGATTTTGCATTGAATTCAGCGATCGCATAATCGCGTTTTTCTGGAGGGACTGATATATATATATATATATATATACTGTATATATACACATACATACATAATAAAAAATAAAATTTAGCAGCAAATCAGCATATTAGAATGATTTCTGAAGGATCATGTGACACCGAAGACAAATAATGATGCTGAAAATTCAGCTCATAATTTCTATAAATAAATGTACTATAAATAAGTTATATTAAATTGCAATGGACAACGATTAATCGCTATTAATCCAATCCAAAATAAAAGTTTGTGTTTACATAATATATGAGTGTGTAGTGTGTATAATTATTTTGTATATATAAATACACACACATGCATGTATACATTTAAGAAATATTTGCATGTATATATTTTTACATAGTAATATTTATATTTAATATATATTGTTTTATATATTAATAACACATTTTTCTTAATTATATACATGCAGGTGTGTGAATTTTTATATACAAAATAATAATACTCAGTACACACACATATATTATGTAAACACAAACTTTTATTTTGGATGTGATTAATCGTTGCCCAGCCCTACAATATTACAGTTCTTACCATATATTTTATTTTAGTCCTCCTGACCCCAAACTTTTGAACGTAATGTACAGTCTATTAATACATATGGTGGTCATCATTAGAAAAGTTTTTCAAAATTAAAACTCATTGCTTATGTGGATAATATAACATTAGAGGATAATACACAAAAAATGGTCTTAAAAATGTTTCGATGTTTCCACACTGTCACTGAATTTATTGTATCCACAATAGTACTCTTTTATTGAAATTTGACCTCTGTTGTGGATTTGATTTTTACAATTTTATATTATTATCAGTTTAAAAAGCAGTTACTTTGCGATGTTTTCAAAGAATGGGTAACTATGGACTACAGTATTTGTTTTTACCCACTAAACCTCACACCCATTTTATGATACTGTATGTTCCCGATTGTATCTATGCTGTTTATAGGCCAATATTGTGTGTGTGTGAGAGAGAGAGAGACATACCCGTTTATGCTGTTTTCAAAGCAATAAAGGTGAGCTGTAGATGAAACTTCACATTCCACAACTTGAAAGGAATCTTTTAGTCTGCTCCCTGAAAAGATTGCAGTAGAGATATGCTGCTTTTTCAGTGTTGATGTTCTGTGTAGTCTGCTGTATATTGCTAAGAACCAACCTGCAATTGTTACATAAATCTGAAGTTATAATAACACAATGATTAGGTGGAGGTATACCACAGAAAATGTACAGTACCTTTTGTTTTTTAATGGTTTCATTCTTTTGCACCTTCAGGGCCGTTTATGTCCCCGGTAAAAGGCGTCTTGGGAGGCGAAGAGCAAAGTCCTGTGAACTAAACCACTGCACACACTGATGGAAGAATATAGAAACGTGATATACATTATATTACTGAAGGATCAGTCATACGAGATATTAATTTGCTGTAATTATTCTATTATATTCTAAAAGAACAGGTTATGTAACTTGCTCATATTTCAGAGGGCCCTGGAATCATTATCTGACCACAATACCTAATATGAGCTTTGCCCTTCGCCGGCAAGCGTCAGGTGGTTATTGTTGACTCTTTGGAGTCAGTATGTTGGTCCTGCAGGCAATTTCTTTGCACCACGAGAGAAAATGAAGCTTGGAAATTTCTTGTGACATGTTTTGGGAAGGATATAGGCTGGCAGGATTGAAGTTGTTGTCATTGATCTTTGTGTACATTCTTTTGCCAGACTTTTCAAAGGTAATTCTACAACAGTGGAGAATGGCAGGCCTCGTCATGTTTTGTTTTGTGTTATAGGGTCTTGAGCAGACAGAGCTTGCATTTTTCCATCCCTTTCACTGGAATGGGGCTGTTATGCATTTGGGCATCTGCCTTGATAGACTTGGGCTTCTTTTCTCTCTAAGTGTTCCAGCACATTGACATGATGTGCCATAATGCACTGCTCCAATACTCTTCACTCTTCCCCTTCATTTGGAATCGGGATAATCCGATAATGTGCCCTGAGAGAACAATAGGGCTTAAAAGCAGTCTATCCCTTGGGTAGACTGGCTACAAGAGAGGCATTGTGCTTCAATGCCAAACTTAGGTAGCGTTAAGCTGATGTTTGAGTAACGTTTTACGTCGCTCTCATGACTTCCTGTCTGAGATGTTTTCTTGAACAATAAAAGCAATAAAACCAATCAAAAGTATTTCCACCATGATTTTAATGTGCTTTTAGAACAATACTGCACAACAATCTAATAGTTATGTATTATTGTTGTGGAATTGTGTATTAGGACAAGATATTGCTAACTAAATTATAGTTTGCTTTAAAATAAATATATATAAAACAAAACATAAAATTAAACTGGTCAACTGAGCAATCCAGCCATTAGATATTAATCCTAAAATATTCCCTGTCATCAATGGCAGTCCTGCTTTACCTCATCCTTCAAGTTTACAGAAATGTATTTTAACCCTAAAACAAAACAATGCATAATTCAAAATATGTTTAAAACACCAATGAACAATCAATATGGAAAATTCCTTTATGTTAACACAGCATATTGTGCAGTATTTTCATTCTTTTTTCTTGGAGAACTCTTTAAAATGAATAAAGAATATCACGCGCACGCACACCTCATGTAACTAATCAAGGGCTTCATTAGTTGCACCAGATGTGCTTGAGCTAGAACACATGAAATATCTGAACTGGCTAGGTTTGTTGAGTCACGTTTGACTGCATGTTAGAAATATGGCAGAAGAATGGTCCAAAAAGTTAAGAGAAGACATCATTGCGCTTTACAAACACCACTGACCCAAAAGCACAACAAAAAGTCAGCTCCAATTTGCTCAAAACCATATAAATAAGCCACAGTTTTTGGGATTCTAGATGAAACAAAACTGGAAATGTCCAGCCCTATAGATCAGTAGTGTGTCTGAAGGAAGAAGAATGAAGAGAACACTGAAAAGAAAACTCTATACATTTTTTTTTTTTTTAAATCCTACTATGGAAGTCAATGGGGTCCATCAACTGTGAGAGCAATGGGGGTTGAATAATTTCGATCACAAGTATATATACTTTAAGCATAATCCTTGTAAGACTTGTACACAGACTTCATCGTCTTAAACAAAACCAACACAGCTTTCTTCTTAGCTGTAATCGGAGAAGGAACGAGGAAAGCGGGAAGTGGTTCGGAGAAACCCGGCCGATGCCCATCGCCAGAACTCCTGGGGGCCAAAGTACCACAAAAAGGCCTCTGTGGAAGAGAGATCCGAGGTCGGGCCAGTGCTGCTTTCATGTCTGGTTTACTTAAATCTGCAGGTGCTGAGAGGGGGCGACTGCTCTGACTGCCTAACATTCCCAGGGTGCCATTTGATACAGACGTGAATTAAAACATCCTATAACTGATGACTGAATTACACTGAACTCACAGCTTAGCAGTCACCATTGGAGCATGTAATATTGGTGACCACTGTTCTGACTATGAAAATAAACAATAAAAGAAATAAATTTTTTTAAAGAAGTTTACCAATGTACAAACATCCTATAAACCCTTTTGTATCGTATTTGAAATGTGAATTAAGGTCTTTAAATTATCAACATGATCAAAACTGGTTGTATCTGCTTCATGGCTTGAAATGCACACTTTTTAAGCTAAAATTAAAAATGTCCACCTTCCAGTTGTTGTACATGTCTTTTTTTGCTGTGAAATCCTTGACGGTTGTTATAAAATAAGAGTAAGAATAACTTTTAAATTGTTAGTAATGTTTCAAGATGAACACTAAAGCAATTTAGGTTTACTAGAGTATCCGTATATAATTTTTAGAAAACCATGTTGAAATGCGAGTATGAAATACGACCCATTAGGCTTTTGACGAACTTTTATTTGTTTATTTAATGAGCTCTCAATAATCATGTTGCATTGAATTATATACTGTATGCCTTTCACAATTAAAACTACAGAGCTTTGATCATAAATATAAGCATGCAAATACCTTAAAGTGTAAATTGCAGGTTATATTTTTCACAAAGATAATGCAACGTGCTTACGAAACATAAAGATAAGAACTGCCCACAATTGTCTTTTGTTTTTTTACAACAAAATGCTGCATATAATATGAAAAGTTGGTACGTTTTACAGTGGCTTTAAGCAAGCCCCCTCCCTTCTATTAGGCTGGGTGTGATTTCATAAAAGGGACTCCAAGCTTTTACTGTCTATGTCTGGTCTATGCTCCAAGCCTAGGCTAAATGGCAAGTAGGCTAGCAGTTATATTGGAGACCTAATGGTTAACTATTTTGTTTTTGCGGGATGTACGAATACTTCGAAAACGGGGGTGCCACGAGTTCCCCAAGGACAAACGACTGATTCGTGCCTGTAAGTGTTAGCATACTCGAGGTAGATCTCGTGTATCTCCGACCCTACCCGAGCCCGTTGTGTCCGAGCCCAGTCCGGCCCGACACATTAACTGTAATTATGAGCCCAATCTCGATTTAAACCCATTTTTTTATACGTGGGTCATTATTATAACTGACGTTCTCAACTACTTTTTGTCCCGCTCACACCCACAAAAAGACGCTCCTGATAAATTATTTGTTATGAAAGCATTAACACACAAACCACACTGTTATAACATAAAAACAAGCAGTCAAACTTAGTCATGCGCCCAAAGTGTGCTCCCATAATAATTCCTAAAAAGCTGACATCTCTGTTATTATCAATGAATCTTTCATAATATCTACACTTTGTTTGTTATAATTCAAGGATTTGCCAGTATACAGAATTCATCGCTGAACAAAAAGTGAGTTTTGATCGGTGAGGGCAGTCTATCGTAAATGCTTCTGATTGGCCATTGCGTTCCTAGAAATCAACACATATGTCTGTGATTGGTTACATTGCTCAACGCTGCAAACATGTTATAAATAGAAACTCTGGCCTGTATATAATTTCTATTTTGTTTGAGTTGTTGTTGTTGCTTTTCTGCAACAGATGAATTAAAATGTATTAGTTTTTATGTTTTATTCATAGATATTTCTTGTTTGCGGGAGTACTGTTGCACCGTAAAAAACATGCTACCTTTGAAGAAACCCCAATAAATGTTATTTTAGCGCATTTTAAGTCATTTGAAGTGCACTTTAATTTACCAATTAATTGGTTGTGGTGGTTAACCTGCAATTTACACTTTAATACACTCTAAAAAAGTTGAGTTGTTTTAACCCAAATCTGGGTCAAATATGTACAAACCGAAATGTTGGGTTAAAAATGTAATTAAAAAAATTTACAGTTGAAAGTGAAAGTTGAAGTTGGGTTAAAATTTGAAATTACATTTTTAACCCAACATTTGGGTTTGTCCATATTTGACCCAAATTTTGGTTAAAACAACCCAGCATTATTTAGAGTGTAAGACATATAGAGTCAAAGTTAATACTTATATGCATTTTAAGTAAGTGTATATGTTATAAAGTTCACATTGATATACACTATATCATATGCGCCATAAAGCCCAATGAATAAAAAAAACAAACAACAGTTTGGCCACATAATTTGATTCAAACCGGATGGATGGATGGATGGATGGATGGATGGATGTGAAACTTGTTTGACGAATCACCGAATGCAGTGAGGCATGAGGAAAACAGACTGAGAGAAGCCAAGTCAAACTAGGGACGCCATACTAAAATATAATATTTACACAGCATTGCACAGATCAAAAGCTGTGTGAACAGGTTTATGGGCAAACACACTCAACACAATCTCAGTTTAATTTGTCTCTCAGATAGATATCTGGGGGAGGAAGTACTTCACATCTTGGGGAAAATCCCAGAATGTTTCCTCATCAGTTAATATTATTTTATAAGAAACATATGAAACGGAAACATTTCTTCGATGAAAATGATTGGACTGAACGACTATCCTAGTTTCAGACTGTAGGAGCAATGCACATTTAATGTGGATAAAAAGTCATTTTAAGTGACCCATCTCATGTACTCTTCCCCTCTAATGAACTCTTACCGTCTGGGAGAAGGTTCAGGTTCACGCAACAGGTTTAAAAACTCTTTTGTATCTGTATCAATTAGACTGTTGAACATGAATTAGTGAAGTCTATTTATTTCTATGTGTATGAATATTTAGTGTATTTTTTTAATGCATCAGGTTTGGGGCGAAATGCTGGCTGTGGAGTCATTACAAATTTTCCTATCAGGGACAATAAAGTACATTTCATATACATACATATATTCATATATGCAATATATTTATATTGTTTTACTGCAGGAACATCCCCTTTGGGCCTTCACTTTTTTCCCTTAGGAGACAGAAGAAAAATGCTTTTAGCCACTATCAGAGAAAAACTGATTCAGGCATTGGCCAGTCAAAGGTCAAGCTCAAGTTACGAGTCGACATTAAAACACAATTGCGTTTGGTGTTAAGAAAGCTGACATTTAAAGTCCAGGGGCTTTGCACCAATAACCATCATCCCTTTAACCAAAGTCAGGGGCAGCAATGATGTGAGGAATTTGACTTAAAGCCGACATTTGGCAGCCTGTTCAAAGGAGTCGGTAATAGCGAGGGCCTCATGCTCTATGGATATACAACTGGCTTTTCATGAGGATATCAGGAATGTGCTTAAGCCATAAAGCAAATACTATTCAGACTGAGACAATGTGACTTCTCTGGTCTCTTCTTTTAATAAACACTGGATAATAACTGGGTTAAGTCAAAGGTGTTTTTTGTGTAAACTGCCTTGCATTATAATGGACAACTCCAGTTTTCAGGATATTGGGGATCACTTTTCCTTCACAAAACAAATTAGATTTATATGGAGAGTCATCACTAAGAGTGCAGTACCAATTCTAAAGACTGTACATCCATCAATATCACAAAATACCTCCATAAAATTATATGGGAAGCTCTCATTATTTATATTGACATCATTGTTATTATATTGTGTTAAAATCTTGAGTCACTTGTAAGAGTCAGTGGTTCTTTCTGAAAGTAACTTTAATTTTAAATATGGTCAAAAGCTGCCCTCTGTTGGTCAAAGAGTAAAATGTGCTATTGTGATATAAGTGAAGTTCATAAATGTAATTTCGGGAGGAGTGAACCCATCTGATCTTTCAATGAACTGCCGGAGAATATAAGCAGCCACGGTAAGTAACACAACAACAGAAAGTACGATCACAGGCACAAAATCTCCAGAAAGAACCACAACGGAAACAGGAAATAATGATTGATTGCTGTCCTCCACTGTTACTATGCTATTCAAATCAGACTTTTACTCAAGTGCTATTGGAATTGGTGACTTCTAACATGTAATGGAGTTGTTTTTGCTGTAGGTACCTGTATTATTTAGTCAAGTATGGTTTCAGGGACTCTTTCCACCTCTGTATTATATTCACATTGGTTCTTGTTTTACACTTGTGTCGTATGTCAACCAGTGTATATACAGAATATTTGTTGCTGCATACAGTAAACATGCCGCACCATGTTGTGTCGATGGTTAGAATGGTTATCAAAGATGCTTTTGTGAATATATGCTGCCTTCACATGCTATCAGAACGATCATAAATACAAGTATCCTAGTTAAAAATTAGACATGAACTAAATAGAACTAAATAGATTTTGAAATGTAGAAATATACTCAGCAAAACTTCAAATGTATTTTGGTGACATTTCAATTGCAATTCAATTTCACTGTAAGAGTGCTGAACATACATTAATATTATACTGATGACAACTGAGGTTGTACTATCAGTGGCGCAAAAAGTGGGTATGCGCTATATGCGGCGCATAGGGGCGCAGCACAATGGGGGGCGCCAAAGCGATGGTAAAAAAAAAAAAAAATAATAATAATTATATATAGGCTACAACGGCAGCTATTTCTATATGTAGCTGCCGTTGTGCGTTTCTAAATCCTTTCTGCATTCCTTCAATGTTATATAAAATTTTAGAGGACTAACAGCCAGGCTAGAGTAGGCGCCCTCAGAGAAGGGGGCGGGTAATATCGCGAGCGGGCGGGGGCGCCGTGAGCGCTGAGCGAGCAGGTACGAGTAGTTAGTTGTCGTCGAAAAAGATGGATAAAACAAAATGCTGTGGTGCTCAAAATAGAAAAAGAAAGAGAGAAAAGGAGATGGCATGTCAATTGATGCGACAGCACCTAAATAACTGCATGCATTGCTGAAATCCAACAGGTAGGATTTAAAATGTGACATCCAGGCATGGCTATCTATATCTCGGTGGCCATCGGAACTGAGATTCCCGCTGGGCCGACGTGCTTTTCAGACAATACATTTCATCCTTTTTTAATTTATTTGTCTTAAAGGAGCAATGTGTGATTTTTAGCGACATCTAGTGGTTCGGTTGCGAGTTTGCACCAGGTTTGCACTAAGGGCTCAGCCCACTGCTCACCCCTCCCTTTCGAAGAAGCTACAGTTGCTAAAACGGGACAAACATCTCGTCGGCTGAGACAGCAGAGAATAGCCAGAGTAAGCCAAGAGTGTGTAACATTGTCACTGTTTCTGTACCACAGTCCATTATAAACCACATCATGAATACTGTTTACAAAGCCAGTCAGGTGAGGATCAAGGGTTTTAATATATAATTTAATAAAATAATATTAATCAGCTGATTGTCTCACAAACGTAACCAGCAGCACATTTCTCCCCACATACTGTAGCAAACCCATAATACAGCGAGGGAGCAGCTATATATTTTTTCTAACAGGGTAGTAATAGTTTAGCTGGCTAATATGAGCTGTTACTGTGGCTGAGCTGGGAGTCCAAAGGTCGGAACTGCGCGCGCTGTTACAATCATGTCATCTCCGCATCCCATAGATAATATTTACTACACACAATAGGCTTTTTTCTCTGATTTTGAAAACTCTTCGCGATCGACTTTAGTGATAAAAGACTTTAGTAAAAGTCTCTATCGGCGGGTTAGTGATTCCTGTAACGTACTGTTTACGGTCAATGACATGAATACTAATCATCAGCTGTCTCACGAACGTAACAGCACATCTATCCCCAACATAACAAACCCATAACACAGCGAGGGAGAACTAATGAAACAATCCTAACTACATATTTTACACCACTCACAAGGGAAAAGTCACTACTCACGGAGTGTAAGGCTAGCTTCCAGCTTTCCGCTACTTCTCTTTCAAGGTAGTGATGAAACGCGTTCTGTAGCACTGTTTGTTCGCGTTCGGCTACGGTAGGAATATGACGTCACAACATGGCGACCTTCATAGAAGGGGATTCCCTCGGTTATGGAGCTATTAATGTCTCATTCTAAGGTAATAAAAACATTACGGTTAATTAAGTAAGTTCTTTATACACCACTGAAAACATAGTTATGGATGTCATATTGCATTTCTGTTAATAGATAATCAACTTATTTACACATTGCACCTTTAACGGCCCACAAAACTCATACATCGGCGGCCCATTTGTTTGTTTGTTGTTTGTTTTTGTTTTGTTTTTTTGCTTAATTGGCGGCGCTAGAGAAACAGAGGTCCACAGTTTTACCTAAAATCCTGTGAGAAACACTGGTATTGCTGTTACAATGGAGCTTATAGTTTTCTTAGGGGGGGTTCATTAAGGTGGAGTAGCTATAGTTTAATTGTGTTAATAAACGACAATTTTGCACTTATTTTTTTTCTGTTAGCTCTCATTTCTTCCTACTCACTTATTACACAGCACACTTACATTACATTTATTTTATTTTTATTTTATTTTATTTTTTTTTTTGGGGGGGGGGGGGGGGGGTTTACAATTGTTGCTGCATACCCCTCCAAAACTGGGTAGTTGCGCCCCTGTGTACTATCCTTTACTTTTAGTGAATTTAAAACACATTCCAATGGAATTCCAAGTAAACTTGTAGTGTCCTATGGCATCATTATTGTGTGCTTTAAAATAAGTAATCACAGCTTAAGAATTTGGCATCATTACTCACACCCCCAGCATACACTTATCTAGACAACATCAGCGAAACAATGGAAACAGATGTACATTGAATGTAGGAAACCCTACAGACTGGATTAGAACTTGGGCCTCTGCCAAACGGACTCGTTTTATCACGCAGATATGACTCACGCAAAAAATTAAAGCTTTAGCATAAGTTCTGCTGGGAAGACTCAATTGTTACAAGTACATTTGAGAGGGAAATGTTGTACTCTTTACTCCACTAGCCTACATTTCTATCCATAACTGTGAGTACCCATAACTACTTCTAAAAAGAAAAAGAAACATTACATAGAACATCAATTTATTGTTTCCCTCTCAAATGAGATTGTATTGTGCAGGCGCCACTGATTGGGACAGCCAATCAGCAATCACCTTCAGCTTTCCACCAAAGTCAGGTTTAGATAAGAGACGAAACAGTGAATAAAGAGCAGCAGGTCCAACTCGTGGCCCAACCTCACCAGACTATTTCAATTTTGAGAAATTTTCTTAAATGTTAAAAAAGCAACATGGTAAAAAGATGAAAATGACTTGATTTTACTTTCAATTCCTTTTACACTCTCCAAAGTATTAACATTAACATTTTTCATAACTCCATTTTAGAACGTTTCTGTCCATAAATGTAAGCACTGTGGCAGTATTTAGAAAATGTACATCTGACTGTAGTACTTTTACTTATACTTGAGTAAAATTTAGCCAGGGGTGTCTGTACTTTTACCCTAGTAATGAAGCTGTGTACTCTATCCATGCTTATTACCTTCTCATCTATCCAATCATGTTCTAATACTTGTGGTGTAAAAGAGGTACTTAAACATGTCGAGTTCGCAGATACTGACACTTCCATTCACCCACATCCTCCCCACTACCTCCATGATGGTTCTTCCCATCCAACACCAGGATGGTCCCTTTCCCATACCTCGCAGGGGGATGGCTGCGCCACTGCCTTCGTCTTCAAGCAGGAAATGCAGAGTCCGGACCCTCGGATTGCGAGCTACAGACGGGGCCTACGCCAAAGAACTTTATATCATAATATTGCTTGCTGGGCTGTTAATAAATGGTTAATTGTTACAGTCTTATTCTCCCGAGTCTTTCTGGTTGAACTGGGGTTACTTTGTGTTTTTTTTCTATACTGTTACAAGTACTGCTATAAGCAAACATATTATTCCATCAATGACAACACAAATTATATGGATTTAAAGACTGAGAATCGCAGAGAAATGTCTCAATATAAGCGCAGTAAGCAGTGCAGTGAACATAAACGCAAAACTGTTTAGAACTGAAAGTGCATTAAACAAGCTGATGAAGAAATAAAGCCAGCAGACACAACATTAAATGAATATAGGATGTTTTCTTTTTTAGTCATAATTACATATCTTTACTTTTATAACTACGCAGATGCTTTGCAAACCATGCAATATTGTGAAAAGTGCTATAGAAGTACATTTGAATTGAAATAAACACTAGCTGATATTCAAAGTGTGGTTGAATTATTGAAAAGGTAAAGGTCATAATTATAAAACTTATAATTTAAAAACATATTTCCTGTTAACTTATGTATACAATTTTTATACTCTTTTAAAATGTAAAAAAAAAAAAAAAAAAATTTTATACTCTATACTACTTTTATAAAAGTAGAACTCATTGTGTTGAACATGCCTCTCACGGTCCAACCACGGTTCAGTGCTGGTCAACCGCGTTCGTCATTACGTTGTATCAAGTTCAAGTGTTACTGTTTTGGTGTAAATCGATACGTACGGCCATTTGTCGGAAGCTAGTTTTAAAGTTTTAAATATGGATATTTTTCTTACACAAACGCATCGCTTCACTTCAGAAGGCCTTTATAAACCCCCGGAGAGCCGTGTCGAGCACTTTAATCATGAATAGATGAGCTTTGATGAACTTCCAAAAACATTCACCCATTCACTCCCATTATAAAGCGTGGAAGAGCCAGGCAAATGTTTGATATAACTCAGATTGTATTCTTGTAATAAATGGTAATAAATAAATGTGTATATATATGTATGTATTTTGTGTTCTTACTTGATTCTGTTAATGAATTTTCTGCCTTTAATATGTGTTGGGTTAAGTTTGATTGTTATTATGTTGTGATGTTTTAATGAATCTATGGTTTTATATAATGTATATACCGTATATGGGGACATAACGTTCCCAGAACAAAAAGATCCATATTGTGTAAGTGAAACAAGTGAGTTTGTGCAATCAAAACGGCTGTTTTCAGAATCTCAGTATAGGCCTACAGGGCATGTGTTGCTTGACACACTGTACTGTGGGAAATTTGACGTATTTCTAATCTTTTCCAATGAAACTTCACTGAAGCAGCCCACATAAATTCCTTTCATTTTGAAGTGAGAAAACTATATGTCAAAGAATAAATCTGGAAAAACAAGAAACAAAACAAAAAAGTGGGGGTCTTTAAATAATTACAAATATATATTACATACAAATTATTAATAATAATAATAATAATTAATTTGTATATTACATATTAATTTACAATATTAGCATATAACTTTGTTTTAATATTGTAGCTTTTCTAAAATGTTAGTTTCAGGTCATCAAAAATGCACGGTTTACAGACATTCTGGCATATTTTCAATTATATTAAAACACAGTTGCAAAATATCTTTTTTACTTAACAAAATGAGTGTTTCATCGATGTAAATGTTTATCTGTACAATAATGCTAATTACTATAACATTTTTCATTTGCATCTCTTGTGGTTCATTTTAATACATTTGTCAATTTTTTTAACCCAGCTAATCTTAACGGTTAACTAATAAATTGTTTGGAACATTTCCACAGATATAGATTCGATAAAACTGCTGTGCGATTTCTGAAACTGAAAAAATAATTCTTAGTCAATTGAGAATTCATCAAAAATTCTAGCTTTGCTTATTTGCTTTACTATAATTTACAGTGATTAACTTAACTCTTGGTACAACACTCCCAAACTGATCCAGTTGTACCAGTACAGTAATTTCTCAACAGTTTATGTGGAAATAGAATGCAGTTGGGACTCAGAGGTGTGTGAACATGCAGGCAAGACAAAGATCACTTGAACACACACATAAATGTATATGCATGCCACACATATAGGAATAATGTTTTTTATACTGTACCAACTGTATATTCTCTTAATCCAAACTGATGTATTTATCAATGCAATCTACTAAGTATTTATTTATCATTTATATTGACAGAATTATGATGTATATATACAAATATTGTCCAATAAAAGTTCAAAGTACTTAATGAAAAAAAAGAAAAAAATTAATTAAAGCTCCCTTTCGTGGGAAATCAAAAGCAAACTAGAAAAAGTTTGTTGAGACAAACTTTTTAAGTTGGCATGTGAAAGTTTGGACCAGAAAGTTTGAAGTTTAAAGTAGTTTGAACTTTAAATTATTGTGCAGTTTAAATTAGTCTTAAGTTTAAATTGCAGTTTTTTACAGTCACTTTGGTACTATTTTCAGAACCTTGATGTCATTTTTCACAACTCTAGACAAAACTCAAAACGGTTATCACTTGTAACACAGGCTGTCTAATGTTTAAAAAATTTCATTGTTCATTCACATCTTTAAAGAAATCTTGCACTTGCACAATCATTGGTTCAAAAAACAAATTTACTGCGAAATACCATTGAAACATAACTGTAGATCACCCACACACAAGTAACCGATAGCTTCACTGTGACATTGTTCGTACAATCATTAAATATTGTAGAACAAAATAGGTGATACGGGTTTCATTATGCCACTACATGTATAGTAAATATACTGTACATCTCTGTAAAAGCACTGCAGTAATAGAGAGAACACAGATATAGTGGAATCATTGAACAACGTGTGTGATATTTTGATGCAAAACACTGCAGACAAACACAACATAGGTTTATTGGAATCAAAGCAAAACTATATAATAGTAGGCTACATCCATGGATATTGTAGTGGAATTGGTTCATGCTCCACACTACTTGGTGACAATGAATCTCGTTATCTTGAAATTTTCATGATTTACTGTAAACATGGAAGATTGTGTGTCTGTTTCCATACAACTATGCATTAAGAGTACTGCAACAGTTACTTCTCATTTTGAACAGTTGTATCGATTGATAGTTAGATCATTGTAAGGAAATGAATAGACACTCATTTGAAATGTAATGTGTGAACTGCCTTTTGAAATAGTAATACTTTGATATTAAGTTGTGTCATATTGAACAGGTGATTTTTGTTCAATGAACAAATGATCTAAGTTTTATGTGTATTGTATCCAAGCAATTGAGAAAATGGTTAGAGTTTTGAAAAATGTGCATTTTGATCATTGGTTGTGTGTTGTGAAAAATGACATCAAGGTTCTGAAAATAGTAACAAAGTGATTGTAAAAAAAAAACTTTAATTTGAAGTTTAAAGTTCACTTTTTCTCCTCACCTTTAACCATTCTATATTTTCCTTAATTCCCGTCTTCCTGTCCAGTCTACCCCCTCGTCATGTTGTATATATGTTTGTATGGACAGGTTGATGGCCAATTTCACTGGAACTTTTGACTAAGTGACAATAAAAGGTTACTACTTATATTGAGACCTGTAGCAGGCATCACATTTGGAATGAGCTCATTTATTGGATAAAAGTGTAACATTTCTCTATTTAAACATTTATGTGATCTATGTTATATTGTGAATAAAATATTGGCTCATGCGTGAAAGTCTTTTAGTTTTTATTTTATTCAAATTTAAAAAACATCCTTTTCCGGAATTCGGGTTGTAGATGAAAATGTAAAAAAATATTTAGAGGCTTTGTTAACCACAGACCTTATTTCAGACAATTTAGCAAAAACCCAAAAAACCCATAGGCTTTATGGCGAGGGAACCAGAATTGCAAAAAATGCTAACTCACTTCCACGTTTTGGCCTACAAAGTGACATCATAACTTCTGCACTCTATAACAATATATGGTATAATACCAACTTTAACAATACAATGTTTAATAACTCAAAAAATATGCAGTTTTTTTTAATTATTTCCTAATAATGGTTTTGGAGATACGAGGACTCCGCAGACAGTGACATTAAGAATAAACAGTTCATTAACATGATTACAAATACATTAAGCCTATCCCTAAACATAACCACTTAAAAAAAACTTGTATAAATGTATATACACACACACACACATATCATAATGCTGTCAATATGAATTACAAATAAAAACTTAGTAGATAAAACATTGCTAATACATCAGTTAGGGTTAGGAGAACATACAGTTTGTGCAGTATAAAAAACATTATTTCTATATGCGTGGCATGCATATAATAAACATTTACGTGTTGCTCAAGTGATCTTTGTCTTGCCTGCATGTTCACACACCTCTGACTACCAACTGCATTCCGTTTCCACATAAACTGTTGAGAAATCACCAAAGAAACAAAAGAATTTAAGAAAAAGAACAAAACAATAAAAACTACATGTAATTACGTTTCTGAAGAAAAAGTAGACGTTCCCAAATGAGTGATTCATTCATCACTGCTGCATGTCAAGTGACACTGGTATATTCTTTTGAAATATATATGTTGCCGTTACTGATTTTTTAAAAGATTACAAAACAGTAATTGTCTTGTCTTTTAATCTATAGAAAATCAGTACATGAAACACTAGTTTCAAATGTTTAAATTTGACCTAGTCAAGTGTTAATGTGGTTAGTTTGAAATGATTATATCTGGACATTAAATTAATCGTTTCATTGTATTATTATAAAGAGCACCTGAATAAAGGTCAAATTTATTCAAATTAATGAAAATAGAAGCAAATTAAATGTATTTTGCAATAGGTTTAATAATAATAATAGATTTGAGATCGGATTGTAATGAACTAATTTTCTAGGGTAAAGTTGTGTTGTTTTTAATGAGAGGATTAACAGTAGCTTGAAAGTTTTTGGAACATAATGAAAATGATGAATTAATCATATAACTGTAAGGAGTGAATTTATGACTTCTAGAAGCATCTCAATCAGTAGCTTAGTCGGTATAGGGTCTAACACACATGTTGTGTATTTTTAATGATTTAACAAACTTTGACAATTCTTCCACTCCTTCAGTATAGAAAAGAATGAAGAATAAAATGTTCCTCATCTATTGCGCAATGTCTGAAGCAATACTATAGTAGATGGTTGCATGGTTATCATTTTATTTGATAACCATGCAACCATTTTATTTGATATTATTTGATAAAAAAAAATCCTAAAAGGTATGTTTTTTGCATATTTTAAAAATATTTAATCTGGACAGGTTTTTTTCTTTATAAAAAAAGCTTTCACATTTTTAAAAACTAGTGATTCTGTGGAATCAAATTGTGGCTGTATGTATTTCCCGTTTCTGACAAAACTTTACTGAAGCAACTCGCTCAAATGAAATTCAATAAATAATAATAATAATTCAATTATAAAAAAATAGAAAACCTGTGGATGAGCTTCATATTTCCAATTTGATTACTTGTATGTAACCGAATCAACTTAATTCTAATTCAAATCTCGGTTTAAGATTGTTCACAAAGTCACCAACTGCCATCAATTAAAGAGAATATGAAAATTATTGCAAAATATGAAATACACACTCCCACCAGCACAAACTCTCCGCCCATGAGTCTCAAATGAAAGGGATAAACTGCCTATATAAAGACAGAGGCTGTCTGACTAAAACACCAGAAATCGCCAGGACAGGCACACAGGAACACCTGATACTCAACACAGGTATGATGGCATCTACATTATCTGAATCACTATAGAAACTGTACTAAATTATGTAGATAACTGGGTAAAAAAGAAACATTTTTGACCAGTATTTTTAACATCATGACAAGTGATTGACATTTAAGCACTTCATGAATAGAAAGCAACACTTAAGTTTAAAACCTGAACTCATTGTTATATCATCCTAAACTTTATATCATATCAAATACTTGTGTTCTTTTCTGTGTTTCTTAAAACACATCATAAATGTTAAGCCATTAAAAATGCATGTTAGCCAATTAAAAGCATTAGAACAATGTTAATTTAGTTTTAAATTATATTAAAAAATATATTTTTGACTCCAATAGACTTAACTTTGAAAAGACTCAAGAAATGGCTGGGAAAAAATGGATTCTCCTTGTCTCCGGCTCAAAGGGCTGGGAACATTACAAACACCAGGTTTGTGTTTTTTCATTATTTTTAAGAAATATTGTTTAATAAATTCTCCAAGGATGTGTCTTAGTTTATAAATGATGACAGTAACTGAAATCATCTTTATCATTTGCGTTTCAGGCCAATGTGTGCCTTCATTATCAGCTTATCAAGAAACATGGAATTCCTGATGAGCAGATTGTGGTGATGATGTATGATGACATCGCTCACAATCCAAAGTGAGTAATTTCCCGAAGCTTTTGAGTATGATGCGTTTCACAGATGATCTCAATCTTCTGTGCTAAACTAGTTAGTAGTGCGGGAACAACAGTGTAACAGAGACACATTTCTGGAGTTTGTTAAAAGCAAAACAATAGCAAAATGGGGGGAGGGGAATGCATGATAACAGCATTTGCAAGACTTTCCAAAAGAGGAAGAAAATAGAGAGATCGATTACAGAAGACAGAAGAGAGAAAGATGTAAAATTGACCGTCATTTCCTCACACATGCATTACAAACACCTTCATAACAGCATAGCAATCTTTGCTAGATAAGTATAGAAAAACGTCATCATAGAAAATTGTCGATAAGATAAGTTTAAGCATTTTAACTTTTCTTCACTGTCTGCAGTAACCCGGCAAGTGGAGAAATTATCAGTGTAGTTGATTCAAAAAACGTGTACTCAGGAGTTCCAAAGGACTACACTGGAGCGGTAATATTTCTTTTGTTTTGACATGGTTACATGTTTAATAATTATAACTTTCAACAATGATGATTTAATATGACAATCACGATCTTATAGGATGTGACCCCAGAGAACTTCCTGTCTGCTCTTCAAGGGGAGAAGAGAACGGACCAAAAAAAAGTCATAGCCAGGTTTGTTTGTCTGTATAGAAGAAATCTTTCAATGATATCAAAGTCATGTTATTAATTATTAATATTATTAATACCTTCACTTTTGTGCAGTTAATTAAGGGCCAACCACTGAATGGGGGAAGCAGCACAGGCATATAACTTTGAATCTGAAATCCCATAATATCTCTCTCTTTCTTTAGTATTCCATATATGACTTTCTAAGTCATGGGATCCTATCCCAGTTTCCAAGGCCAGAGTCAGGGGAAAGCACCCTGGACAGATGGCCAGTAGTAAATATTAGGCAAAAAATAGTATTTGACAAAAGAAGCTTGTCTGAATTCACTCAACTCATAAAAGAGTTAGCAAAAAATCATTAGATGACCTTCTTCTTGCGGCGAGATTCTGGTTGCGTCCGAAATCAAGTTTTTATTTTATTTATTTTTTTACCTCATGACCACTAAAAAGGTATGTTCTATATAGTATTTATTAGTGTGTGTAGTAATAATGTAATCAGTACGCACTACATCCACCATGTTGTCATTATCATGCGACCTACTAGCAGTTGGGTCGCTTCACAGGAGAGATTTATGAATGACAGTGACGTGACAACTGAAGATTATTGCATTCGTACTACACACACTCATACTATAAAGAACATACTTTTTTTAGCGTTCAAAAAGTAATAATTTATTCAAAAGTACCAACTCAGGAGAAATACAAAATTATCTTTTAATTAGGTGACCACACCACTAACTGGTCAAAAGCAGTTGTTTCACGTTATAAATAATTCTACATGTGGATTTTGGAAACCATTTTGCCTACAATTATCACCAGGGATGCTGTACAATGAAATAACTGTACCGGATCTGCCGCTTCAGTGGTTGGCCCTGTAACTTGCAGATCGTGTGAATTTGCTGCTAAAATGATTATTATTTTCATTTAATGCAGTGGACCCGATGACAAAATATACATCTACATGACCGGTGTGGGACAAGAAGGCGGGTTTCAGTTTCCTGAAAAGGCAGTAAGTATAAAAGAGATCAGAATGGACAAGATATACAGTATATTAATAATGATGTGCTGAAAAATATTATGATGTAAAAATGCCAATTCTCTATCTCAAGAGTGTAGCAATGTATGAAGCTCACTGATGTCAAATAATTCACTTTTAAACCAAGCAGTTTTCTGTCTTAACTTAAATATGAGCAAAATCTATGGGGAACATTTTCTCCCTCATGCAAAACTCCCAATCGCACGGATTCCTGTGGGAAAGAAATTCTGCCCACAAAATTTTTCAGAAAAACAATAAATGTTAATGAATCTTTTATCTGAATAATACTAATATAGAAAAAAGCAAAAGAACTAGCATCACATTTATCGGGTATCTATGGAATGGATACACAATTGACAAAACGTGCAACAATTTGATTTAATCTTTTCAATTTATTATTATTTTTTTATTTGCTTTTAATGGTTGTTTATAAGTGATCATCTCAAAAATGACTTTATTTACCCAGTATGAAATGGTAATTTCAGGGAATACAACAATTAATTCAAGATTTTGCATGTAAATACAAGGATAAGGAAATAGGAACTGTTGTGTTTAATCTGACAACCTGCAGACTTCATGACCATTAATTCAGTGTGTTTTATCACAGCTTGATCCCAAAGCTTTCACTGACGCGCTCAAGAGCATGCATGATGGCAAAAAGTTTTCAAAGGTACGTATTCAGTAATGTTCACATGATTTTTACGTTTTATTTTTTATTAATTTAGCTGAATACAAAACACATTTTATAAACATGATTGTTGATATATATGTTTTGGTCGGTAAGATTTTTAATGTTTTTTTGTTTTTTTTAAGTCTCTTCTGCTCACCAAGGCTCACATTTATTTGAAAAAACAGTAATATTGTGAAATATTATTACAATTTTATATGTAATATAAATCTAAAAAGTTTTTATATGTAATTAATGAATTTTCAGCATCATTACTCCAGTCTTCAGTGTCACATGATCCTTCAGAAATCAATCTAATATGCTGATTTGATGCTCAAGAAACATTTCCGATTGTTATCAATGTTCATCTAAGAATATATTAAAATAGAAAACTGTTATTCTAAATTGTCATACAATTTTACAATATTCCTTTTTTTTAATCAAATAAATGTGGCCTTGGTGAGCAGAAGAGGCTTTTTAAAAGAAAAACATTAAAAATCTTACTGACCCGAGAGAGAGAGAGAGAGAGAGAGAGAGAGAGAGAGAGAGAGAGAGAGAGAGAGAGAGAGAGAGAGAGAGAGAGAATTTTTTAATTTTGAAAAAATACTTTATTTACAATTTTTCACAAAACAAGTTTCACCATTTACTAATTTTCCATTTACCTTTTATACCACACACAAAGCTTTTTCTACATTAGTAGATGAGAAAAAAATATTTGTCCATCAATAACAGAGCACAAAGCCTCATTCTTGCACCATTTCTCTTCAAATGTAATAACATCATTCATGGAAGTATAAAAACGAAAATCAATAAGTATTCTGGATTTGACAGTTGCTAAAAACATAATATTAATATCTTGATCAGCACCCCCTTCTATCTTGTTTTTTCTGCTCATATAGATTGCCAACTTCGCTTGACCTACAAGAAAATTTAAACGCTGACAAATAAACCTATTTCTTCTAACATACCTAAAACCAATAATAAATACGTCTATAGAAAAAGATTCATTAAAACTATAAAATAAATTATGTAATAAACTAAACAACCTTTGTAGTCTAACACAATCCATATAAGCATGAAAAACAGTCTCTCTACTAGAACAAAAA
The DNA here is from genome assembly GCF_016745375.1 of Pimephales promelas. The sequence continues at coordinate 3,584,074 of NW_024121277.1, read as the reverse complement.
GGGCATTCTGCAGAAACATCAGGATTTAAAACTGAAATAAAAGCATTAACTGCTATCGCACCATGTAAAAGTCTCCATTGTATGTCCCCAACTCTTTTACCTAATGGTGGCTTACACAATGATCTCCACTCTGGTTTAGAGAGAGAAGAGAAAGAGAGAGAGAGAGAGAGAGAGAGAGAGAGAGAGAGAGAGAGATGTGACAAATTTGACTTTGACCTTCCTTCCTTCCTTCAAATCTCAATCTTAAATTCAGACCTTGCGATTCTTTTTCCTACTCTTCTATTTCTAGCAGGTCAATCTTACCCTACAGTCACACTAGGCTTCTACTTTCACAACTGCTACTGCAACGCTTTTGAAAGGGGCGGCAACAACATCCTTTAGTGATATAAAACCGCTTGCGTAAAGGGAATGAGTTAACTGTATTTTTAAATATCTTACTATTTCCTCATCATGTGTATGTGCTGCAGATGGTGATATACATGGACAGCGATTACTCTGGATCGATGTTCGAAGGACTTCCCGAGGATATAGAGGGTAAGATACTATATGAAAACCACAACTAATGCTTCTGCCTTATTTGACCAGAGTCACACTAGTTTTTTTTATTTGAAAGTTGTGTGTATAACAATAATAAATTTTCTTTCACCCAGTCTTTGCATTGACTTCATGTCACAAATTCATCGAAAACACTCCCACTGATTACGATGACCAGAGAGAAGTCTACCTCTCTGATTTATTCTCAAGCCATTGGTTGAAGCATCTTAACACGGTACGTGTTTTCTGTCAGTGAACTTTAAACTGCAAATTGTATTTGAAGGTTGACATTCTGATCTCATTACAGCCACAAAGTAAACATGACAAATGTGTGTATTTGTCATTATATTCACAGGTTGACTTTACTAAAGACACATTCCATAATCTGGTAAAGAATAAACAATCTAAATATCTCAAAAGAAATCCTGATGGACCCCATCCCTGTCAGTTTGGGGACAAGGTATTAAAAAAAATCAACTTTATAAGAAACTTATGTTATTATTTTAATTATTTGAATATCACAGAATATTAACATGTGTGTATATATAAATTCATATACAAGATACCTATTGTACTTTTTTCTAAATTGGTTTCTGTTTATTTTCTTTCTTTTTCCTTTTCTTTTAGAAAATCATGAGTTGTCACCTTAGTGAATTTCTGCAAAAATGAACACCCAACAAGCTGTCCAAACCTTGTTCCAGAAAACATCCAGCTGAGGCTCATGCAAATGACCAGAGTGATTCTGATGACCTTTTATACTAGTTTCTTGTTTCAGACTTTAGCTTTATAATTAAAATTAAATGTATTGCAGAATAGCATACACTATCATTAGAAGGTTCCTGGTTTGGGGTTGATTTTTTTTCTTTCGTTCTTTATTTCTTATATTCTTATGTTCACCAAGCCTGGATTGTTTGATCAAAAATAGAACCTAAAAAAGTCATATTGTGAAATATTGTACCAAAAATAAAATAAAGCTGGGAATAAGGTTAAAAATCCAGAGATTGTGTGTGTTATTTTATGTGTGTGGATTAGACAGCTTTTTTGATTCTACAGTCTTAAAAGAAGGATGAAGGGTAACTTCACTTCTAATCTGCTTATTTAATAAATTTCACTCACTACAAACAGATGCAGAAAATCATGCATGAAAATCACACAAAGTGCATGCATTTAGATAGAAGTGATTTATTGGACTGTAAATCTATTGGATTTACACATTTGGGATGGTTATTTAAATGCATGGATTGAAAATTTGTGGTATTTAAAAGCTCACTTTTCCATAAGCGTGCAGTTACTTTAAATATGCTGACACGTCTTGCTTACAGTGTTTTGTATAAAACCTGATTACAGCAGAATTTCTGGAAGGCACATGCTCTAAACAACAACCCGATACATTCATGTTTTTCATAAATTCCTATAGGCTATGTTTGACCACGCTCGGAGACTATAGTTTTTGCAAACTGTACAAAAACAAAAAGAAGCAAGATGTAAACAGCATAATCGACTAGTATATAAAATGTCAATTACAAACATAACAAAATTGATCACAAGTGGCTTTTCTGTCTGGCTCATGTTGTATTTTAGTCCAGTCATTTTAAGCCAAAATGGGGGTCAACCTTGAACAAATTGCAACAGAAGCAAACTCAACTGATTTTGTATCCTTAATATGTCCTGAGTAAGGAAAAAAAAGCCCCGAAGAATTCCATTAGGGGAAAGTTTAGAAAAAGACCCAAATATATCCCATTCATTCTTTTTCTCACTTGAATAGGGTAAAAATTTGAACCTTTAGATATCATCATGAAAATCACTGATTTGGTTACTTACATCAAGACAAACAAAAAATACAAGTTTTTTGCAATTGTTTGTTAACATGGACAAATTGTGCATAATCTAATTACATATGTGCTTATAATTACCCAAACAGATCTAAACATTGGGTATAGCAGGTGAAAATGTTTGTTTTTTTTAATCTTGTTGACATATAACAGTAAAAGACTTAATGTTAAGGTCTTAATGGAACCCATTTAGGCTACCCATGAACATTAATGCAGCAAGAAGTACTTTACCAGCCTTTATTAATTATTATGGCAGAGATGGGGTTTGGGGCCGGGTCAGTGGGACTGTTTCTGGGGGATGAGTCTGAGGGAAGAAGGAGACATGGGTGAAGAGAATGCTGAAGACAAAAGGTAGGTGAAATAAAAAGTGTCTGGATCAAAAAAATCAAATTACGTACACAATGCCCTCAATGCTCAAACCCCATCTTTGCCATGATAATTAATAAAGGCTGGTTTCTAAAGTACTTCTTCCTGCATTACAGTTTTTCTCAATTGCTAAAACACTAAAATCCATTGGCTGAACAAAGTTCTCAGTTGCCTGAACTCATTAAATCTAATTGTGAAGTCTGTTGTCAATACCGTAAACATTTTCTTTCTTTGCAAATTGTGCAAAACACAATTTGCAGATCTCTGACTTTTCAGCAAAACTCTGAACACATTCTCATTCTCAAAACACATTCTGCACTCTAATGCACATATCATCCATACTGGTAAACACAAGTGGCAACAACCAAATACAAAGAGAGAACACATTTCATTTGATTGAACACAACCACTCAAAACTGATTCAACCTGTTTCAAATGATGTGACACAACCAATATTAGCCAGTTCAGAGAGCAAACTGAACTGAGAGGTTGTTGAAGGTGGGAAGGAGAAAGTCTGAGAATGGATAGAAGAAACAATGTGAGAGGACGAGGGCATATGCGAGGTGGGCGACGGGGAGGAGGAGGGCAAGAAAGAAAGAAAGAGAAAGAGGAGGGCGAGAAAGAGGAGGAGGAAGAAGAGGAGGAGGAGGACGGGGGCAAGAAAGAGGAGGAGGAGGAGGGGGGCAAGGGACAATATTGCTTGTGATGTCGACAAAGTGCTCTGGCATGACCCAGGCCAAAGACAAGAAGCACATTGATCACATGTTTACTCCTTTCATTTGTGTCCCTTATTTCGTATATATCGTATACTGTAGTACAGTGCACTGCTGTAGACTGTACAATGAAAAAATATGATTTTTGTTTATATGAAATTCATTTGTTTTGACATATAGTTCTCCCTGAGAACTATAGACCATTTCACAAGATGTAAACAACACTGGTCCAGAAGCACTTCCTGTTTCAGTTTGTAAGTGTTTTCTTTATTTCACATGTAAAGAAAAAATCTTAAAGATGTTTGTTTAACTTTTTGATTCAGTTTTAAATGTTCTGTTGGTTGTATTTCATCCCAGCTTTTATGTAGTGTTAAAAAACTGAAACAGGAAGTGCTTCTGGACCAGTGTTGTTTACATCTTGTGAAAAGGTCTATATGTTTTGAACGATGTGTTTTAAATTGTTTGGTGTATTGTTTACTGAGTGCTTGATAGTGTATAGCATTTTGATCACTTTGTTTATGATTCGAGAGCAGTGTTTGATTTTGAACACAGGTAAAACTGTTTTGAGGCGAAAGTTTCATTTTGCAAGAGGAATCAGAGGTTTTGTAAATAGTGCTTGAAGATAAGGTTTTGTGTTTAATGTTTTCAGAAAATGGAGCAATGTTTCAGAAATTGTGTTTTAGCAATTGAGAAAAACTGTAATGTTCATGGGTAGCCTAAATGGGTTCCAATCAGACCTTAACATTAAGTCTTTTACTGTTATATGTCAACAAGATTCAAAAAAACATTTTCATCTGCTATACCCAATGTTTAGATCTGTTTGGGTAATTAGGCAAATTAGCTCATACGTAATTATATTATGCACTGTTTGTCCATGTTAAAAAAAATTCGAAAAACTTGTAATACATTTTTTGTTTGTCTTGATGTAAGTAATCAACTTTTACATTAGATATCATCATGAAAATCTTTTTACAAAAAAAAAAAAACTTTTCTAAACTTTCCCCTAATGGGATTGTTTGGGGCTTTTTTTTCCTTACTCAGAACATATTAAGGATACAAAATCAGTTGAGTTTGCTTCTGTTGCAATTTGTTCAACCTTTTTTCATAAAATGACTGGACTATTGTAAGAGTCAACGGTTCTTTCTGAAAGTCACTTTAATTTTAGGTCAAAGGCTGCCCTCTGTTGGTCAAAGAGTAAAATGTGCTATTGTGATATAAGTGAAGTTCCTAAATGTAGTTTCAGGAGGAGTGAACCCATCTGATCTTTCAATGAACTGCCGGAGAATATAAGCAGCCACGGTAGAAAAGTATCACAACAACAGAAAGTACGATCACAGGCACAACATCTCCAGAAAGTACCACAACGGAAACAGGAAATAATGATTGATTGCTGTCCGCCTGTTACTATACCCTAGCTACTGTTAAAATCAGACTTTTACTCAAGTGAAGTGGTATTGGTGACTTGTAACTTGTAATGAAGTTGTTGTAAGATATCTGTACTATTTAGTCAAGTATGGTTTTCAGGGACTCTTTCCATCTCTGTATTATATTCACATTGGTTCTTGTTTTACACTTGTGTCATATGTCAACCAGTGTCTACAGAACATTTGTTGCTACAATATGCCGCACCATGTTCTGTAGCCTATATAGTTACAGTAGGATGGTTATCAAAGATGCTTTTGTGCATATATGCTGCCTCCCTGTACTATCAGAATGATCATAAATACAAGTATCCTAGTGGCGCAAAAAGTGGGTACATGGCCTATATGCAGCGCAAAAAGCGGCGCCAAAGCGATGGTAAAATAATAATAATTATGCACGTCTAAACAATCAAATGTAGCCTGCACAAAAATGTCAAACCGACCGGCTTGGAGATCAACATTTAAACCGTTTATGTCTAAAATGAACGTAGTTATGGAAATAGTTGGGAGAAAATATGCATCAGTAGATATGAAATCTGCACTCGTTCTTAAAGGGGCAGCAGTATCAAATGTGACGACTGCGACATTACTGAGAATCAAACAAAAGGCAAAGAGAAAATCACTCACAGCTCTTGAATGAATAACTTCAGCTTTAATAAGCATAAATCTATCTATGATAAACTTTGCAGTGCTATTTTACTTTTGATTACTTTATTATAATTCTTTTTGGACCATACCTCAATAATGTTAGTTGGCCTGAAATTAAAGCACTGTGTAGGCCTGTATAATGTGTATCTTTGTTTAATTGTCTATCTAATGTTTAATATATATATATATATATATATTGACATACATACGTGCATATCCTTGCCTGTACAGAGGAGTTTATTTCAGCATCATATAAAATCAACAATAATGATAAATAATATTAAAGCAAACACAGCTCTGGTATCGGAAAAGTATCGGTATCGGCCGATATCCAAAGTCAGGTATCGGGATCGGATCGGAAGTTAAAAAATGTGGATCGGTGCATACCTAAATAATTTGTCTGTTATTTTCTATGTATCTGCTGCTGTGCGTTTCTAAATCATTTCTGCATTTCCTCATTTTTATATAACATTTTAGAGGACTAACGGGCTAGAGTTGGCACCCTCATAAGATTCCAACATAGAATCATTGAATCAATATTGTGAGCGGGCGGTTAACGATGAGCGAGCAGGGAGCCGACAAGCTAGTCATCGGAAAAAATTGCAAAAAACCTGTCGCAGGCTAAACATAATTAAAGAAAGAGGGAAAATTAGATGGCCTGTCAAGGAATGCGACAACAGCTAAATAAGTAAAATATATATACTTTTTAACGTAGGCCTATGATTTAAGGTATTTACATAACACAACCAATGGAGCTGTTTTGCAGAATATTTAATTAGCCTATCATAAATGTTTATTATCATAAACAAGTAGCCTGTAGGCCTACTGTATATTAAGTTACTTACATTGTAGACAAATTATGGACTGTTTTAGTAAGGCTATATTTCACCACCTTCGAAAATAGTTCCAGAGGAAAACAACAATCAGTGAGGGGTTTTGTTACTGAATGATTACTATTATTAATCATTCTGTTTGAACTTTTGAACGAATCGTTTGAACGAATGACTCACTTATTATATCAGTTTTTCTGAATTGCTAAAACACATTTCTTGAAACCATCACTCGCTTTCTCAAAACCTTAAACACAAAAACACTTTCACACCACATTCACAGAACCTCTGACTCTTCTGGCAAAATCAAACAATTGCCTCAAAACCATTTTCCCTGCCCAAAATCACACAATGCTCTCAGATCATACACACTGCAAGTCAAAATTATATGTATGGTACTGAATACTGAATAGTAGGCCTATCAAATGTTTGTATACAGTATTCACCACTTGCATACTGTGAAAATACAGCGACCCAACTACAACAGCCAAAAATGTGACGGTAAAAAACTCTCAATGAAAAGCATGTTACAGTAAAGTACACTCAGAAGAGTTGTGCGACTGCAGAATCACGGTCAGTGAGAGAGATTGATTCTGCTTCAGCATCATGTGTTCATGTTGGTCCGGTCGGAGGAGTTTCTCCACATCACACACACTGTCATCTCTGATGGAAAGGGAAAATCCCTAAAGCAGAGTCAGTACTGGTAACATTCTTCACACCTTGCTCTTCCTCATCCTCAACCTCTTCCTGCTTGTTCACCACCTCTTACACACATACTCTTCCTTCTCTCCCTCTTATATCGTTTCCATCCATTGTTGGAATCAACATTCAGTGAAAAGTGTAATTAGAAATAAGTCGAGTTGAGTAGTTGTGTAAACGATTACAACTGTGTTGTAGTTGTGTTTAACTTTCGCCTACTGTACCTGTGTTTAGCATTTTGAAACAAGCGCATCACAGTGCGAAATGTGTTTTAGTGAGTGAGAATGTGTTTAGAGTTTTGAAAAAAAAAGTGCATGAGATTTGCATAGTGTTTTAACCACCTGAACTTGTTTAATGTTTTACAGTCTTGTGGACGCGTCAAGTAGGCCTATAAACAAAGCTTTACGGTGCGTGTCGACTACAGCGGCAAAACTCCGCTCCGTGGCACTGGCAACGCTATAACGTCTCCGCTTTGGGGTGTGTCTGTTGCGAGTGTGTTTAATCTGGTTTTTTCAACATATACACACAGTAGGCTATAATCATCAGAGATGCACATGATTACAATCGGAAATAGACAAGCTTTGTTTAAATAAATGCCCCAAGCAAAGATATCCCGTCAATTTGTCAATCCAGTTACGGAGCGGAGCGAGCGTTTTCAATTCATTGCAATGGAAGTCGAGCTTCACGCTCGCGTAGTGCATTTTGGGATTGACAGCGGACCGGTGGAAGTGTTCAGAGCGTCAAAAGGTTGGGCAGTTCTCGACTATGCAAATATCAAGCGGAAAACGCTGACGGCACCCAATTGATGTGCGGTTTGGTATGTGACGTCTGTTTTGAGAACAAAACAGTTTTCTCAAAACAGACGTCACATCCCGAACCGCACATCAATTGGCTGCCGACCGAATTTTCGCTTGATATTTGCATAAAGTCGAGAACTGCCCAACCTTTTTGACGTTTTCGTTCGCTCTCAACGCTTTCTCCGGTCCGCTGTCAATCCCATAATGCAATGCGCGAGCATGAAGCTCGACTTCCATGGGAATGAATTGAAAGCGCTTGCTACGTTCCGCTCGCTCCATGCCAGTGGACACGCACCGTTACTAAATCATTCGCGCTTACGCGCCAGACGCCATTGACACGCGAATGAGGCGTATTATGCAATCCCTTCCTGCAGCGTTAATGAAAGATCATGTTAATGTTGTCTGCTGGCTTTTATTTCTTCATCTGCTTGTTTAACGCACTTTTAGTTCTAAACAGTTTTGCGTTTATTTCCACGTACTGCTTACTGCGCTTATATTGAGACATTTCTCTGTGATTCTCAGGCTTTAAATAATATTGCATTACTACTGCCACAGTGCTTACATTTATGGACAGAAACGTCCTAAAATGGAGTTATGAAAAATGTTAATGTTTATACTTTGGAGAATGTAAAAGGCATTTTCATTTATTTACCATGTTGCTTTATTTAACATTGAAAAAAATTTCTGAAAATTGAAATAGTCTGGTGAGGTTGGGCCACGGGTTGGACCTGTTGCTCTTCATCCACTGTTTCGTCCATGGTTTCGTCTCTTATCTAAATCTGACTTAGGTGGAAAGCTGAAGGTGATTGCTGATTGGCTGTCCCAATCAGTGGCGCCTGCACAATCCAATCTCGTTTGAGAAGGAAAAAATAAATTGAGATGTTTCTTTCTTTATTTATTTTTTTTAGAAGTAGTAATGGGTCCTCACAGATATGGATAGAAATGTAGTGGAATAAAGAGTACAATATTTCCCTCTCAAATGTACTTGAGGGTTCATTACTGTCCGGTGTGGGTAATAAGGGACGTAACAATTGAGTCTTCCCAGCAGAACTTATGCTAAACTTTTTTTTGCGTGAGTCATATCTGCGTGGTAAAACGAGTGCGTTGGGCAGAGGCCCAGGTTCTAATCCAGTCCGTAGGGTTTCCTACATTCAATGTATATCATTGTTTCGCTGATGTTGTCTAGATAAGTGATAACTGTATACTGGGGGTGTGAGTAATGACAAATTCTTAAGCTGTAATTACTTTATTATTTTAAAGCACACAATAATGATGCCATAGGACACTACAAGTTTACTTGGAATTCCATTGGAATGTTTTAAATTCACTAAAAGTAAAGGATAGTACAACCTCAGTTGTCATCAGTATAATATTACAGTTTTTCTGAATTGCTAAACACATTTCTTGAAAACTACAAAAAAAACCACTTTCACACCACATTCACAGAACCTCTGACTCTTCTGGCAAAATCAAACAATTGCCTCAAAACCATTTTCCCTGCTCAAAATCACACAATGCTCTCAGATCATACACACGGCAAGTCAAAATTATAAACACTACAGATTATTCATTAGACACTACATCAAAAAATGGAAAACACAGACTTCAAAGCATGTTACAGAAACAAATTTTGCAGTTACGTAAAAAATTATAATGACAATACAGTAATAAGGTGAATAAATTGTGTATCCACTGCAAGTATATGGTCCTGAATACTGAATAGTAGACCTATCAAATGTATACAGTATTCACCACTTGCATTCTGTGAAAATACAGCGACCCAACTACAACAGCCAAAAATGTGACGGTAAAAAACTCTCAATGAAAAGCATGTTACAGTAAAGTACACTCAGAAGAGTTGTGCGACTGCAGAATCACGGTCAGTGAGAGAGATTGATTCTGCTTCAGCATCATGTGTTCATGTTGGTCCGGTCGGAGGAGTTTCTCCACATCACACACACTGTCATCTCTGAGGGAAAGGGAAAATGCCTAAAGCAGAGTCAGTACTGGTAACATTCTTCACACCTTGCTCTTCCTCATCCTCAACCTCTTCCTGCTTGTTCACCACCTCTTACACAGATACTCTTCCTTCTCTCCCTCTTATATCGTTTCCATCCATTGCTGGTATCAACATTCAGTGAAAAGTGTAATTAGAAATAAGTCGAGTTGAGTAGTTGTGTAAACGATTACAACTGTGTTGTAGTTGTGTTTAACTTTCGCCTACCTGTGTTTAGCATTTTGAAACAAGCGCATCACAGTGTGAAATGTGTTTTAGTGAGTGAGAATGTGTTTAGAGTTTTGAAAAAAAAGAGTGCATGAGATTTGCAAACAGTGTTTTAACCACCTGAACTTGTTTAATGTTTTACAGAAAGAGTGATTATTCGACAAATTGGTTGAGGCTATTGAGAATTTGGTTCAGAGAATGGGGTTTAGTGTTTTAGCAATTCAGAAAAACTGTAAATATTGTAGAACAAAATAGGTGATAGAGGTTTCATTATGCCACTACATGTACAGTAAATAAATATACATCTCTCAAGAGAGAATACAGATATAGCTAGTGGAATCACTGAACAAAGTGTGCGATATATTGATGCAAAACACTACAGTACAATCACAACATAGGTTTATTGGAATCAAAGCAAAAATATATAATAGTAGGCTACATCCGTGGATATTGTAGTGTAATTGGTTCATGCTCCACACTACTTGGTGACAATGAATCTCGTTATCTTGAAACTTTCATGATTTACTGTAAACATGGAAGATTGTGTCTGTTTCCATACAACTATGCATTAAGAGTACTGCAACAGTACTTCTCATTTTGAACAGTTGTATTGATAGTTAGATCATTGTAAGGAAATGAATAGACACTCATTTGAAATGTAATTTGTGAATTGCCTTTTGAAATAGTCGTACTTTGATGTTAAGTTGTGTCATATTGAACAGGTGATTTGTGTTGAATGAACAAAGGATCTAAGTTTTATGTGTATTGTATCCAAGCAATTGAGAAAATGGTTAGTTTTGAAAAATGTGTATTTTGATCATTGGTTGTGAGGTTTGTGTCTAAAGTTGTAAAAAATGACATCTGAAAATAATAAGAATGTGATTGTAAAAACTGTAATTTGAATTTTACAGTAGTTTGAAGTTTAAAGTATAGTTCACTTTTTCTCCTCACCTTTAACCATTCTATATTTTCCTTAATTCTCGTCTTCCTGTCCAGTCTACCCCCTTGTCATGTTGTATATATGTTTGTATGGACAGGTTGATGACCAATTTCACTGGTACTTGTGACTAAGTGACAATAAAGGGTTACTACTTACTTTGAGACCTGTAGCAGGCATCAAATTTGAAATGAGCTCATTTATTGGATAAAAGTGTAACATTTCTCAATTTAAACATTTATTATGTTATCCATAATTGTGAATAAAATATTGGCTCAAATGATTTGAAAGTCTTTTAGTTTTCATTTTATTCAAATTTAAAAAATGTCCCAACTTTTTCGGGATTCGGGTTGTAGATCAAAACGTGAAAATATTTGGAGGCTTTGTTAACCACAGACCTTATTTCAGGCGATTTAGCAAAAACCAATTCAAAAAAACCCATAGACTTTAGGGCGAGCGAACCGGAAGTGCTAAAATGCTAACTCACTTCTGCGTTTTGGCCTACAAAGTGACATCATAACTTCTGCACTCTATAACAATATAAGGTATCATACCAACTTTAACAATACAATGTTCAATAACTCAAAAAAGTAATTTTATATCCTAATAACGGTTTTGGAGATACGAGGATTCCGCCCAACAGCGATGATAAGTATTAAAGGATAATTCCGGTATTTAACACCTTGAGTCTGTTTTGTAGTGAAATAGAGTGGTGGACTTAGAAATTTTGACAATGGGTCTGTTTCGACTTTTTTGACTATTTTAGAATCAACTGTGACAGCGTTAGACTGGGTGTCTATGGGCATGCACAAACATGTCCATAAAACAACCCTTAACGTTCATTTTCAAAACTGTGCAACTCACCGAGTGGTTGGTGGTGTTCGTTGATGTACCGAAAGAAGTAGCATAGCGAAATACCGTTTCTGTCGTGTTTTATTTGTCATTTTTTAAAATCGCATTGATGTCTGTGCTCGTTGATATTACTGCGCTAGCTACCGGAAACGGAAAGGGGTCTGTTTACATTTGGTTGTAGTCTTTTCGCTCGGTTCTCCGTCTTGCCATATACTACTGTGTCTGTAACTTTTTTTACGGTGTGCTAGACACCGTGTTCCGTACAGCGTCCTGGTTGTCGCCATCAAGTGGTCGGGAGTGTGCTAACGCTTCAGACTCAAATATTGAGTGGAAGTTTATACGCGGTTGTGAGGTATCTGAAAAAATAGTTCAACTATAGCAAACAACACGGATTGAAAGCATACATTGCGCCGATATATTTGTTTTTAATCATCAACGAACACCATCAACCACTCGGTGAGTTGCACAGTTTTGAAAATGAACGTTAAAGCTACAATATGTAGCTTTGTTGGCCACAAGAGGGCGCAGTTTCCAACAATAACAATGGCGTATGTTTATGACGCAGTGGCAAGCTAAATGAAGGGACTTGCTGTCAAGCTGATGGATCTAATAATGTTTATGGATTAGTGAAAACCCTCTTGTTTTTTAACATTACAGTGGTAAGAAGCAGTTCGCGATTGCTAATAAGAGACATATATCACACGTGAATCCCGCGGATATAAAGGAATAAGGAAATTTCATCCTATTGATCGACACGCAAGTGCTGGATTACTCACACAGGTCAGTTTATTAGATTAATTAAACTTGTGAGGGAAACACAGTGCTGTTCCACCCGGTATAACGTTACACTATCACACTAAACGACATTTAAATGTGTGTTGAAAGTTATAATGTTATTCTACGTTTCAGTTCGTTTGCTATATGAAACTAGCAGCTAGATCAACATAAGACTGACCATATTCTAACATTTCAACATGTCAAGCAAGCGTTATAACATTTATTTGTTTTATGTACATTTGCTCACCTGTCTAATAAAGCTGTAAAGTCGTGACTCGTAGTATTAAAAAAAAATCCTAAAGACATGTTTTTTTTTTTGCATATTTTTAAAATATTTAATCTGGACAGGTTTTTTCTTTATGAAAAAAAGTGTTCAAATTTTTAAAAACTAGTGATTCTGTGGAATCAAATTGTGGCTGTAGGTATTTCCCCTTTCTGACAACTTTACTGAAGCAACTTGCTCAAATGAAATTTAATAAATAATAATAATAATAATTTAATTATTTAAAAAAAGAGAGAACCTGTGGATGAGCTTCATATTTCCAATTTGATTATTTGTATGTAACCGTTAACGTAACAAGTGTCCCACCTCAAAAGTTTGAAACCGAATCAACTTAATTCTAATTTAAATGACGGTTTAAGATGGTTACAAAGTCACCAACTGCCATCAAATAAAGAGAATATGAAAATTATTGCAAAATATGAAATACACACTCCCACCAGCACAAACTCTCCGCCCATGAGTCTCAAATGAAAGGGATAAACTGCCTATATAAAGACAGAGGCTGTCTGACTAAAACACCAGAAATCCCCAGGACAGGCACACAGGAACACCTGATACTCAACACAGGTATGATGGCATCTACATTATCTGAATCACTATAGAAACTGTACTAAATTATGTAGATAACTAGGTAAAAAAAGAAACATTTTTGACCAGTATTTTTAGTGATTGACCTTACAGCAATTCATGAATAGAAAGCAACACTTAAAGGGATAGTTCACTTTGAAATTATTTTTTGATATGTTTTAGCTTACCTCAAGGGCATCCAAGATGTAGGTGTCTTTGTTTCCACAGTATTTTCAATTTTGACATTTTTCGGTCAAACCGTTGTTGTCTATCAGTCATATAATGCAGGTTTAGGGGGTCCACCCTTGGTCCACCTCAAAGAGCATGCACAGAGAAGTCTAAATTAACAATGATTTAATGACTCATAAATGTAAGTACACATTGATGTCCTAAGACACAAAACGAGCGGTTTGTGTGAGAAAACGAACAGTATTTATATGGTTTTTACCTCGTGTAACCACAGCCACGTCCAACTGATCTGAAGGCACGGGCGCTTCGGTCTGCGCATGTGCTGGAAGTGATCGCTTGCGCGTGTACGTCACTCATTGTTTACACAGAGATTTCGGAAGTTTTACCTTTCACTAAACATATTTAGATATATCAAAATCGTCTTCCATTGCGATTTCCTGTATATCTAAATATGTTTAGATCTTCACAGTGAAAGGTAAAACTTCCGAAATCTCTGTGTAAACAATGAGTGACGTACACGCGCAAGCGATCACTTCCAGCACATGCGCAGACCGAAGCGCCCGTGCCTTCAGATCAGTGGGACGTGACTGTGGTTACACGAGGTAAAAACGATATAAATACTGTTCGTTTTCTCACACAAACTGCTCGTTTCGTGTCTTAGACCATCAATGTGTACTTACATTTACGAGTCATTAAATCTTATTTAATTTGGACTTCTCTTTGCATGCTCATTGAGGTGGACCAAGGGTGGACCCCCTAAACCTGCATTATATGACTGATAGACAACAATGGTTTGACCGAAAAATTTCTAAATTGAAAATACTGTGGAAACAAAGACACCAACATCTTGGATGCCCTTGAGGTAAGCTAAAACATATCAAAAATTGATTTCAAAGTGAACTATCCATTTAAGTTTAAAACCTGAACTCATTGTTATATCATCCTAAACTTTACAACATTTCAAATACTTGTGTTCTTTTCTGTGTTTCTTAAAACACATCATAAATGTTTGTCATTAAAAATGCATGTTAGCCATTTAAAAGAATAAGAACAATGTTACTTTAGTTTTAAATTGTTAGTATTAATATTTTTATTTTTGATTCCAATAGACTTAACTTTGAAAAGACTCAAGAAATGGCTGGGAAAAAATGGATTCTCCTTGTCTCCGGCTCAAAGGGCTGGGAACATTACAAACACCAGGTTTGTGTTTTTTCATTATATTTAAGAAAAATTGCTCAGAAATTCTCCAAGGATGTGTCTTGGTTTATAAATGATGACAGTAACTGAAATCATCTTTATCATTTGCGTTTCAGGCCAATGTGTGCCTTCATTATCAGCTTATCAAGAAACATGGAATTCCTGATAAGCAGATTGTGGTGATGATGTACGATGACATCGCTCACAATCCAATGTGAGTAATTTCCCGAAGCTTTTGAGTATGATGCGTTTCTTTGCATAAAAATCTTTGCAAGATTTAATAATTATAGAAACACGTCATTATAGAAAAGTGTCAATAAGATTGTTGGAGCTGACTGTGTTAACCACTTTTCTTCACTGCCTGCAGTAACTCGAAATTTGACGGACAAATCCCCAGTATAATTGATGGTTTAAACGTGTACTCAAGAGTTCCAAAGGACTACACTGGAGCGGTAATGTTGTTTGTTATGTTTTGGCATGGTAACATGTTTAATTTTGATTTGATGTTTTTATTCTATATCTGAGCACAATTATAACTTTCGACAATAATGATTAAATATGACAATTATGATCTTATAGGATGTGACCCCAAAGAACTTCCTGTCTGCTCTTCGAGGGGAGAAGAGAACGGACCAAAAAAAAGTCATAGCCAGGTTTGTTTTTCTGTGAAGAAGAAATCTTTCAATATCAAAGTCATGTTATAAATTATTATTAATTAATAACCATTATTTATAAAAAAAAAAATAAAAAAAAAGATGGCCAGTACTAAATATAAGGCAAAAAAAACAGTATGAGACAAAAGAAGCATGTCTGAATTCAGAGAACTCATAAAAGAGTTAGCAAAAAAATCCTCAGATGACCTTCTTCTTTCGGCTGGCTGCGTCCGAAATCACACACTCCCTTGAGTCTTTTTTTTCTTTTTTTTAAATAAGTAAGTTGTCATTATCATGTGACCTGCAGCATCAGTCGCTTCACAGGAGAGATTTATGAATGGCAGTGACGCGACACAACTGACGCTATAGGTCATGTGATACGGAAAACATGGCAGATTTTTACATTTGTACAACACACACTCATACTATGAAGAACATACTTTTTTAGCCGTTAAAAAGTAATAATTTATTCAAACGTATCTACTCAGGAGACTGTGGGATTTGTCGAAATACACAACTGTCTTTTAATTGGGTGACCACACCACTAACTGGTCAAAAGCAGTTGTTTCACGTTATAAATAATTCTACATGTGGATTTTGGAAACCACTTTGCCTACAATTATCACCAGGGATGCTGTACAATGAAATAACTGCACCGGATCTGCCGCTTCAGTGGTTGGCCCTGTAATTGCTGCTAAAATGAAGTACCATTATTATTTTCATTTAATGCAGTGGACCCGATGACAGCATATACGTCTACATGACCGGTGTGGGACAAGAAGGCGGGTTTCAGTTTGCTGAAAAGGCAGTAAGTATAAAAGAGATTACCAGAATGGACAATATTAATAATGATGCGCTGAAAATATTATGATGTAAAAATGCCAATTCTCTATCTCAAGAGTGTAGCAATGTATGAAGCTCACTGATGTCAAATAATTCACTTTTAAACCAAGCAGTTTTCTGTCTTAACTTAAATATGAGCAAAAACGATAGGGAACATTTTTAAATGTATCAATGGATACACAATTGACAAAACCTTTTCAATTTATTATTCTTTGCTATAATTTATTCTATTATTATTTGCTTTTAATGGTTTTGAGTGTTTTTAAGTGATCATCTCAAAAATGACTTTATTTACCCAGTATGAAAAGGTAATTTAAGGGAATAAAACGATTAATTAATTTTGCATGTAAATCCAAGAATAAGGAAATAGGAACTGTTGTGTTTAATCTGACAACCTGCAGACTTCATGACCATTAATTCAGTGTTTTTTATCACAGCTTAAACCCAAAGCTTTCATTAACACGCTCAAGAGCATGCATCATGGGAACAAATTTTCAAAGGTAAGTATTCAGTAATGTTCACGACTTTTACGTTTTATTTTTTATTCATTTAGCTGAATAAAAAACACGTTTTATAAACATGATTTACATATATATATATATATATATATATATATATATATACGCGGGTTGTCAAACGATTAATGGCGATTAATCGCATCCAAATAAAAGTTTGTGTTTACATAATATATGTGGGTGCACTGTAATTATTTTGTATATATATATATATATATAAATAAATAGACACACATGCATGTATATTTAAGAAAAAAATATTATTTATCTATAAAATATTTATATTTTATACATAATATAAATTATATATAAATCTATATACAGTATATACATGAAAATATTTCTTAAACAAGCATGTGTGTGTATTTATATATAAAATAATTATACACAGTGCACCCACATATATTTTGTAAAAACAAACTTTTATTGATTTTTATTGATGCGATTAATCGCGATTAATCGTTTGACAGCCCTATTACATACATATATATATATATATATATATATATATATATATACACACACATATATATATATATATATATATATATATATATATATATACACACACACACACACACAATGCAGTTCAAGCGTTTGATCGGTAAGATTGTTTATGTTTTTTTTAAGTCTCTTCTGCTCACCAAGGCTGCATTTATTTGATAAAAAACAGCAATATTGTGAAATATTATTACAATTTTTAACAGCTGTTTTCAATGTGAATTAACTGTAATTTATATGTAATTAATGAATTTTCAGCATCATTACTGCAGTCTTCAGGGTGACATGATCCTTCAGAAATCATTCTAACATGCTGATTTGATGCTCAAGAAATATTTCTCATTGTTATCAATGTTCATCTTAAAACATATTAAAATAGAAAACAGTTATTTTAAATTGTCGCTAAATTTTACAATAATACTTTTTTTTTTATCAAATAAATGTGGCCTTGGTGAGCAGAATATTAAAAATGAACATATTAACAATCTTACCCTACAGTCACACTAGGCTTCTAATTTCACAACTGCTACTGCAACGCTTTTGAAAGGGGCAACAACATCCTTTAGTGATATAAAACCGCTTGTGTAAAGGGAATGAGTTAACTGTATTTTTAAATATCGTACTATTTCCTCATCATGTGTATGTGCTGCAGATGGTGATATACATGGACAGCGATTACTCTGGATCGATGTTCGAAGGACTTCCCAAGGATATAGACGGTAAGATGCTATGAAAACCACAACTAATGGTCCTGCCTTATTTGACCAGAGTCACACTAGTTTTTGTTTTTTTATTTGAAAGTTGTGTGTATAACAATAATACATTTTCTGTCACACAGTCTTTGCATTGACTTCATGTCACAAATACATCGAAAACATTCCCACTGATTATGATGCCCAGAGGAAAGTCTACGCCTCTGATTTATTCTCAAGTACTTGGTTGAAGCATCTTAACACGGTACGTGTTTTCTGTCAGTGAACTTTAAACTGCAAATTGTATTTGAAGATTAACATTCTGATCTCATTACAGGCACAAAGTAAACATGACAAATGTGTGTATTTGTCTTTATATTCACAGGTTGACTTTACTAAAGACACATTCCATGAACTGGTAAAGAATAAACAACCTACTTTCACTGAAGATGAAGCCTGCCCCTGCCAGTTTGGGGACAAGGTATTAAAAATAAAAAACTCTATACAATATACTTTATATACTTTACACAATAAGAAACTTATGTTATTATTTGATTTATTTGAATTTCACATATGAACACGTGTGTGTGTATATAAATTTACAAAATACATGAATAATGTACTTTTTTCTAAATTGGATTTCTGTTCACTTTCATTTTTTTTCTTTTCTTTTAGAAAATCACTGATTGTCTCCTCGGTGAATTTCTGCAAAAATGAACACCCAACAAGCTGTCCAAACATTGTTCCAGAAAACATCCAGCTGAGGCTCATGCAAATGACCCGAGTGATTCTGATGACCTTTTATACTAGTTTCTTGTTTCAGACTTTAGCTTTATGATTGAAATTAAATGTATTGCAAAATAGCCAACGCATTCTCATCCTAGGCCTAGGGCGTCATCTAACTGACACTTTTGACCATGCGTCTAATATTGACGCTAAACGGGTGCCATGTGCGTCGGATGTTGACGCATGGTCAAAAGCATCAGTTGACGCCTTGGGATGAGAACGGGCTTAAATAGCATACACTATCATTAAGGTTCCTGGTTTGGGGTTGATTTATTTCTTCTTCTTCCTGTTCTTTTTTCTTAAATTCTTATGTTCACCAAGGCTGCATTGTTTGATCAAAAATAGAACCTAAAAAAATTAATATTGTGAAATATTGTACCAAAAATCAAATAAAACTTAGGAACAAGGTTAAAAAGATAGTGTGTACTGTGTTATTTTATGTATGTGCATGGATTTGACAGCTTTTTTTTTTAACAGTCTTAAAAGAAGGATGAAGGGTAACTTCACTTCTAATCTGCTTATTTAATAAATTTCACTCACTACAAAGAGATGCAGAAAATCATGCATGAAAATCACACAAAGTGCACGCATTTAGATAGAAGTGATTTATTGGACCGGCCTGTACAAATGTACACATTTAGGATGGTTACTTAAAGGCATGTATTGAAAATTTGTGGTGTTCAAAAGTTCACTTTTGCACAAGTGTGCAGTTACTTTAAATATGCTGCATGTATGTTGAAACGTAATGGCAAACAGTGATTGTATTGCTGGAATGACCTGTTCAACATTACTATAAAACCTGATTACAGCAGAATTTCTGGAAGATGCGTGCTCTAACAACAACTTGATGGCATCATTTGTGTTTGTTACACCTGTGATAAACCACAAAGCAAAACTGATTTTTTCATAAATATATCATAACAGATATAAACTGTATGAGATACATTAATATTACTCAAATATTATCCTTTAGAAGAGATACAGTACTAGTCAAAAGTTTGAATGAATTTGTTTCTTAACCTTTTGACCTAAAGACTTACGCTTAACTCCTTGAAATTAGGTAGACGAATGTATTTTAAGAGCAGAGGCAGATGCAATCATATCCAGACAGGTGAATTTGAAGAAGTTGATAGGCCAAGTAATCTTTGATTTTACTTTTCTTAAAAATGAGTGATATTGCCTGATATTTCTCAAACCTTCAGACCATCGGTACCCGCCGGACCCTGCTCAGGCTGTTTGCTGTTATAAACCTCCAAGAGTGCTCTTATCATTTTTATTATTGGAACTTCAGCATTAATAAACAGTAGATATTAATTGGGTTAAGTCAAAGGTGTTTTTAGTGTAAATTGTCATTCAAGATTCTGCATTATAATGGACAAATCCAGTTTTCAGGATATTGTGGATCGCTTTCCCTTCACAAAACAAATGTCAGCTTTAAGTTAGATTTATATGGAGAGTCATCACTAAGAGTGCAAAACCAATTCTAAAGACTGTACATCCATCAATATCACAAAATACCTCCATAAAAACTGCCTCTAAATCTCTGAATGACGTGAACCTTGCTAGTTTATATGGGAAGCTCTCATTATTTATATTGACATCATTGTTATTATATTGTGTTAAAATGTTGAGTCACTTGTAAGAGTCAGTGGTTCTTTCTGAAAATAACTTTAATTTTAAAATATGGTCAAATGATGCCCTCTGTTGGTCAAAGAGTGAAATATGCTACCAATATACTACAGTTTATTGTGATATAAGTGAAGTTCATAAATGTAATTTCGGCAGGAGTGAACACATCTGATCTTTCAATGAACTGCCGGAGAATATAAGCAGCCATGGTAGAAAAGTATCACAACAACAGAAAGTACGATCACAGGCACAAAATCTCCAGAAAGAACCACAACGGAAACAGGAAATAAACATGTGATTGATTGCTGTCCTCCACGGTTATATACTGTTCAAATCAGACTTTTACTCAAGTGGTATTGGAATTGGTGACTTGTAATGTAGTTGTTTTTGCTGTAGGTATCTGTACTATTTAATCAAGTATGGTTTTCAGGGACTCTTTTCATCTCTGTACTATATTCACATTGGTTCTTGTCTTACACTTGTGCCGTATGCCAACCAGTGTCTGTTGCTACATACAGTAAATATGCCGCACCATGTTCTGTAACCTATATAGTTAGGATGGTTATCAAAGATGCTTTTGGGAATATATCCTGTCTTCACATGCTATCAGAATGATCATAAACACAAGTATCCTAGTTAAGAGTTGGACATGAACGCCCGCTCAAGTCGTATTGACCACTGGGAAACAGAGATCGTTTTGATTCCCGAAATGGATGGGTCATAAACTTCAACCAGCGATCAGTAAAACTTTAACTGATCACTGTTGTGACTGCAATTCTGTATTAGTTTTCTGTGTCTTGTTGTTAAAGTAGTGCATATTATTTACATACTGTATGAATAATCATTTGAAGTAGGCCAATTTTGTGTTTTATACACAGTGGAATTAGCCTGTATTTGGAATAGCCTGTACTTGGATTTTTGGTATTGGAAATATATGATATGGTGTCTTCCTCCAGAGGGCGCTAAACGGCCTTTGAGCCGAGTCTTTCAAAGGGCTGGATTCATTTCGTTTTCTGATTTTGGCGAGACAACTGAAGTCTAAACATTTTTCACTAAATATCACATACATAAATGCAAATATAGAGTAAAACCAAAGCTGAAATACCAAGCTAAACTACAACAAGAGACATGACATGAATACAAAAGACTGTTCCAGGATAACAAAAAGTAGGAGCTTTAGGATGTAACTTTTATTTTTTTTGTACTAGATCTACTGTCTAACGTCACTCATTCCTAGGGATGGGTATCGTTAAGGTTTTATCGGTATTACTACTCTTACCGATACCGCTTATCGATCCGGTACTTTAACAGTATTCTTATCGGTTCTTTTTGGTGTTTTTTTTTTTTATTTATATAAGAATTAAGAACATAATTAAACTCTATATTTTGAAATGTAAAATAGAAAAAGCAAAACGAAGAAAAATATATTTTTGTTATGCAGCAATGTGCAGGCTTTTTTTGTTTTATATACAAAAAGGACACATAAGAAAAAAAACATGTACAAACACAAGAATACAATTAATCAAAGATACAAATTATAGGTTTCTGTCTGAAAAGAAACCTAATTTAGTAATCAAATATAAAATAGCACTGTATAGCTTATCATAGATAGATTAATGCTTATTAAATCTAAAGTTACTCATTCAAAAGCTGTGAGTGATTTTCTTTGCCTTTTGTTGTTTGATTTGCATTAACGGCTTAATCGTCAGCAGGTTTAGGCTATTAGACTGCTGCCCCTTTAAGACCGAGAGCAAATCTAATCGGTAACTGAAGCACCATCATTTTCTCCCTATTATTTACGTCCATTTAAGACATAATTGTGTTTAAGTGAATAAACTGTGTTTAAGTGAATCTTAGAGCTGGTCATTTTGACATTTTTATGTATATTTGATAGTTAAGGACACACAAAGGTTACAAAGCCCAAAGTAGGCTATGGCTACTTTTCTTGACTCGTTGCAGTTCGTTTCGGAGCGCACACCGCCTTGTGAACAGCGTCTCTTGCGCAGGCTTTTGTGTTTTTAATAGCCATTTTTTGATCTTGCAACAGTAGAAGACAGCATTTTGCAACAATCGCCGATCGTGCTGATTATGACGGTACGTTTGGGTTTTAGGAAGAACTGACAGCGCTCCGCAGTGCTGTGAAGTAGGCTAAAGGAAGTTAAGCTGGACAGATCATGCGTCTTGTTTTTTAACGGTTTTATCTCAAATATCTTCTTTTTATAATCTTTGGAAGCCGAAATACAAAATATATTAGAATAATATCCCACATCTAAAGTGTAACCACGTTGAATGTGTAGTTTTGTCCTCATTGTCACTCATTAAGCAAGAGCTGTCGTGTTGCGCGTGCTGTGGCTTTGCGTGAGAGATCGCTCTCTCTCTTCTCTCTCTCTTCTGAACTGCGAATTTCAAATTTGCATCACAGACAAATGGTTTAATTAAAATATAGTTTATATATAGAAAAGGATGGCGCATTTACACATGTTCAAGACAACGTCTTTATAGGAATGATAAATAATTTCTCCAGTACCGACAGCAGAACCGATAACGTCCGAGCTTATCGATACAACGGTCTTTCAAAATTCAGTACCGGGGCCCGTTTAATACCGGGTTTCGGTACCCATCCCTACTCATCCCACTACTATCATATTGTTTATAATACACATTTACAGACACGTTCAGTACAGTAATGTCCTACGATCTTACTGTTACACTGAGATTGTTCAGTCTAGTTCACTAACCGTTTTTGTTATCTTATTATACATTCACCTATGTTGACATTGCTGATTGTGAAAGAGACACAAATAGTTAGTGAAATATTTTATGCTAGAAAACACCACAAATATAACGTTATCATGGTACGAGCATGGAGCATTAGCTCAACGTCAAGCTGATGACAGTAGCCTATTATTGTAATGTTGCAGTGGGAGTTTACATGAGTTTCCAGCATGTTGTGTGACTCTTTCTCTGGTGTGTTGAAAATCTGAGTGTGTCCGTGTACCGTGAGTGTTCGCTCTTGTGTTCGAGCATGAGCACGAGAGCTCTTGTAACAATTGATAGAGGCCGCTAAAAACTACATATAGCACCTTTAACTTTGTGTAATTTTTTTTCAGGATAATTGTTAAAATGTGTTTAATAATTCATAATATGCTATTTTGACAGCCTGAAGGCTGCAGTCCACATTTCAAAGTGCAACGGGCCATTATAGTACCATTAATGGGAAAAGTGTATAAGAAGGTGCATTGGAGTGTGTTAGGAATTCACAAAAGTAATAAAATCCCTGATCAAGTACGTGGAATTTCTTTCTATGTATAAAAATAAATATTTTATACAAATTACTATTATTAATAATAATAATTAATTTGTATATTACATATTGGGGGGTGGTGATGGCGCAGTGGATAAGACACATGCCTTTGGTGTGAGAGACCAAGTTTCGAATCAACTATGTGTCCCTGAGCAAGACACTTAACCCCTAGTTGCGACCTCTGACATTTCATCTGTACATAACTGCTTTAATATTCAAGCTTTTCAAGCTTCAGGTCATCAAAAATGCACGGTTTACAGACATTCTGGCATATTTTCAGTTATATTAAAACACAATTGCAAAGTATCTTTTTTACTTAACAAAATGAGTGTTTCATCGATATAAATGATTAACTGTACAATAATGCTAATCACTATAACACTTTTCATTTGCATCTCTTGTGGTTCATTTTATTACATTTGTCAATTTTTTAACCCAGCTAATCTTAATGGTTAACTAATAAATTGTTTGGAACATTTCCACAGATATAGATTCGATATAAAGGCTTTGCGATTTCTGAAACTGAAAAAATAATTCTTAGTCAATTGAGAATTCATCAAAAATTCTAGCTTTGCTTATTTGCTTTACTATAATTTACACAGTGATTAACTTAACTCTTGGTACAACACTCCCAAACTGATCAAAGATGTACCATAGTAATTTCTCAACAGATTTTGTGGAAATGCAATGTAAGTTTGAGTCACAGGTGTGGCAACAAGTAGGCAAGACAAAGATCACTTGAGCAACACACACGAAAATGTATATTACAGTGGGGCGATAAAGTATTTAGTCAGCCACTGATTGTGCAAGTTCTCCTACTTAGAATGATGAGAGAGGTCTGTAATTTTTTATCATAGGTAATTATGAGAGACAAAATGAAAAGAAAAATCCAGGAAAATCACATTGTAGGATTTTAAAAGAATTTATTTGTAAATTAAGGTGGAAAATAAGTATTTGGTCAATAAGAAAAGTCCAACTCAATACTTTGTAACATAACCTTTGTTGGCAATGACAAAGGTCAAACGTTTCCTGTAAGCTGGTATTTTGGCCCATTCCTCCATGCAGATCTCCTCTAGAGCATTGATGTTTCGGGGCTGTCGCTGGGCAACTCCCTCCACAAATTTTGGGGTTGAGGTCTGGAGACTGGCTAGGCCACTCCAGGACTTTGAAATGCTTTTTACGGAGCCACTCCTTTGTTGCCCGGGCGGTGTGTTTGGGATCATTGTCATGCTGGAAGATCCAGCCACGTTTCATCTTCAAGGCTTTCACTGATGGAAGGAGGTTTTGACTTAAAATCTCACGATCCATGGCCCCGTTCATTCTTCCCTCAACACGGATCAGTTTTCCTGTCCCCTTTGCAGAAAAGCAGCCCCAAAGTATGATGTTTCCACCCCCATGATTCACAGTAGGTATGGTGTTCTTGGGATGCAACTCTGCATTCTTCTTCCTCCAAACACGACAAGTTGAGTTTTTACCAAAAAGTTCTATTTTGGTTTCATCTGACCACATGATATTCTCCCAATCCTCTTCTGGATCATCCATATGCTCTCTGGCAAACTTCACCTGCCAGGCGTGTCCCCCTGCTTAAACCAGTATATGTGCTTACATTTCCAGCCAGTACATTGCCCCCTGGCAAACCTTCGACAGCTCTTTGGTCTTGGCCATGGTTGAATTTGGTGCCAATAATACAGGTAACGAGTGGAGGACAGAAGAGCTTCTTAAAGAAGAAGTTACAGGTCTGTAAGAGCCAGAAATCTTGCTGGTTTGTGGGTGACCAAATCATTTGCAAATAAATTCTTTAAAAATCCTACAATGTGATTTCCTGGATTTTTTTTTATCGCTTTTTGTCTCTCAAAGTTGAATGATGAAAATTACAGACATCTCTCATTATTATAAGTAGGAGAACTAGCATAATCAGTGGCTGACTAAATACTTTTTGGCACACATATAAAAAATTATTTTTTTTGTACTGTACAAACTGTATATTCTCCTAATCCTAACTGATGTATTTTATCAATGCAATCTACCAAGTATTTATTTGTAATTCATATTGACAGAATTATGATGTGTATAGACTGTATACGTTTTTTTTTAAGTAGTTATGTTTAACTGTGGGGATAGGCTTAATGTATTTGTAATCATCTTAATGAACTGTTAATACTTATGCAAACATTTTCCAATAAAAGTTAGGTTCAAAGCACATAATAATAAAAAAGAACTAACGTATTTAAAGTTCCCTTTCGGGGGAAATGCTAAGGTAATTTGAGCTTAAGAGTACATAAGAGCTTATCAAACAATAATTAGAGTATTTTCTTAATACAGCTGATTGAAGAACTGAAGTCTATTAACATAGAGACTACAGTATTTATATTTGTGTGTGTGTATTTACACATTTTTGCATTGTCAAAAAAAATCCTTTGTATTTATAAGCTCCTCATGGGAACAAAAAAAAGTCCCATCGAGTTCAAAAATGCCATTATATTATATTTTATTATATTATATTACATTACTACAGACATTTGGACCTCACAATGTAGGGATTACCAGGTACACACATGAACACACATTTACAATCGTTGAATGCATTCTATTTTGACATAATCTAGTCTAGTCCATTATAAATCACCAAAGAAACAAGGTAAGATTTTGATGGGAAAAAAAATAATTGAAATTCATACATTAAGAATTTGTGTGGGATCATGAATTTCTGATTCATGAGAAAGTATGTTGAAACGTACCTTTGATGTCACTGAAAATTAAATTCTGACTGAAAATCTCAAACACAATTTATTATCTAGTATTTTTCACTGAAAAGGGAGATTTGAGATCGGATTATAATGAACAAATCTTCTCGGGTAAAGTTGTGTTGTTTTTAATGAGAGGCTTATAAGTAGCTTGAAAGTTTTTTGGAACATAATGACAATGATGAATTAATCATATATAAGGAGTGAATTTATGACTTCTAGATTAGAAGCATCTCAATCAGTAGCTTAGTTGGTATAGGGTCTAACACACATGTTGTCTATTTTTAATGATTTAACAAACTTTGACAATTCTTCCACTCCTTCAGTATAGAAAAGAATGAAGAATAAAATGTTTATCATCTATTGCGCAATGTCTGAAGCAATACTATAGTAGATGGTTGCACGGTAGGGGTGTGACGGGATGCTTTTCTCAAAAACGAGATGAGAAATGAGATAGGTCCCCGAGAAAGAGATGAGATTTTTGCACAATTTTTCAGAATTCCTCAATGACAAAATTCATGACTGGCAAAATAGTATGCAGATGCATTTTGCAATCTTTTAACTAATAATCTTCTAATGCATGTCATTTCAGGTCTACTTTATGAGTATGAATTATCAAATGCATTGAAATAAAACAATATACAAGCACTGTAAAAGGTTTTTATTGACTGCCTTTTCTCCTGTTTGATTTCACATGAGTCTCTTCAGACTTTACTGTACATGTACGAGCTTTCAAAACGTCTGATTGAGGCTGTGTGTAACCTCCAAAATGAACTCCTTGAAGTCTTAAGTGGAAACAATAAGTGCAACCATAATCAAAGTTAGCACACAGACTCTTTATAAATGTTTTGAAATTGCTGTTTTATTTTGCACCAGCAGTTATAGGGTTAATGCGGTGAGGCCGGGTAGAGAGAAACGAGGTGGTGGGTTACCTTTAATGCCAGTCAGTCACTATCTAATTTCGGGGCCAAAAACATAGTGTAGAGGTGGCCCGCTGATTTTGAGAACCAATTGGCCGGGGTTTAAAACACTATTGGCACATCTATGTACGGGTGCTTCTGAGATTAAAAAAAAAAAAAGAGGCAGGAGAAGAGAGCGCTAGTTCAGGCTGGAGAGGCTGTGCCGGGACCCTCGGTGCCTGTCTCAGAGGAACGAAGCACAATTGAAAGAAAAATTATTTCTGAACGCGATGATTTTCCTCTGGAACAGTCCCGAGATGAAACGCTCAAAAACGCATTTGATCAGGTCCGCACGATCGACGGACAGCCCATCCATCCAGACCAACCACTCTCATATCCTTATTTTGCCATCACAAAAGATAAGATGTATCGGGCGACCCAGGACACCCAGACAAAGCAAGATACAACTCAGTTATTAGTTTCAAAGAGCCGCAGGGAAATGCTTTTCAAAGCATTTCTCACTGTAATCCGATGACTGGGCATTTAGCACGAGATGGCTGTGGCACGAGATCTCATCACACCCCTAATGCATGGTTATCATTTTATCTGATTTTATCAATTTTGCAAGTAAAAATCATGAAGGCATTTTTAAAGTCCTTAAGTCATTACAAAATCAAGTGTTTTGCATATTTTAAAAATATTTCATCTGGACAGGGTTTTTTTTTTATTTATAATTTTATTTTTTAAAACTAGTGATTCTGTGGAAACAAATTGCGACTGTATGTATTTTCCCTTTCTGACAACTGTAGCAACTCAAATTACATTCAGTAAATAATAATAATAACTCTACAATAAACCTGTGGATGAGCTTTATATTTCCAATTTGATTACTTGTATGTAAATTTTAACGTAACAAGTGTCCCGTCTCAAAAGTTTAAAACCGAATCAACTTAATTCTAATTCAAATATCAGTTTAAGATGGTTACAAAGTCACCAACTGACATCAATTAAAGAGAATATGAAAATTATTGCAAAATATGAAATACACACTCCCACCAGCACAAACTCTCCGCCCATGAGTCTCAAATGAAAAGGATAAACTGCCTATATAAAGACAGAGACTGTCTGACTAAAACACCAGGAATCGCCAGGACAGGCACACAGGAACACCTGATACTCAACACAGGTATGATGGCATCTACATTATCTGAATCACTAGAAACTGTACTAAATTATGTAGATAACTAGGTAAAAAAGAAACATTTTTGACCAGTATTTTTAACAACATGACGAGTGATTGACATTTAAGCACTTCATGAATAGAAAGCAACACTTAAGTTTAAAACCTGAACTCATTGTTATATCATCCTAAACTTTATATCATATCAAATACTTGTGTTCTTTTCTGTGTTTCTTGAAATGCATCATAATTGTAAAAGCCATTAAAATACATGTTAGTCAATTAAAAGCATTAGAAGATTAGATTAGAACAATGTTAATTTAGTTTTAAATTGTTATTATTATTATTGATTCCAACAGACTTAACTTTGAAAAGACTCAAGAAATGGCTGGGAAAAAATGGATTCTCCTTGTCTCCGGCTCAAATGGCTGGGAACATTACAAAAACCAGGTTTGTGGGGGGGGTTTTCATTATTTTTAAGAAATATTGCTCATAAACTCACAAAGGTGTCATGTGTCTTAGTTTATAAATGATGACAGTGACTGAAATCATCTTTATCATTTGCGTTTCAGGCCAATGTGTGCCTTCATTATCAGATAATTAAGGAACATGGAATTCCTGATGAGCAGATTGTGGTGATGATGTATGATGACATCGCTCACAATTCAATGTGAGTAATTTCCCGAAGCTTTTGAGTATATGCGTTTTACAAATGTTCTCAATCTTCTGTGCTAAACTAGTTAGTAGTGCGGGAACAACAGTGTAACAGAGACACATTTCTAGGGTTTGTTAATAGCAAAATAGAAAAGATAATGCATGATAACAGCATTTGCAAGACTTTGCAAAAGAGGAAGAAAATAGAGAGATTGATTACAGAAGAGAGAAAGATGTAAAATTGACCGTCATTTCCTCACACGTGCATTACAAAGACAGCATAGCAATCTTTGCTACATTTAATAATTATAGAAACACGTCATCATAGAAAAGTGTCGATAAGATTGTAGGAACTGACTGCGTTTAAACATTTTAACTTTTCTGGCTTTTACTGCCTCCAGTAACCCAGCAGATGGAGCAATTATCAGTGTAGTTGATTCAAAAAACGTGTACTCAGGAGTTCCAAAGGACTACACTGGAGCGGTAATATTTCTTTTGTTTTGACATAGTTACATGTTTAATAATTATAACTTTCAACAATGATGATTTAATATGACAATCACGATCTTATAGGATGTGACCCCAGAGAACTTCCTGTCTGCTCTTCAAGGGGAGAAGAGAACGGACCAAAAAAAAGTCATAGCCAGGTTTGTTCGTCTGTAAAGAAGAAATCTTTCAATGATATCAAAGTCATGTTATTAATTATTAATATTATTAATACCTTCACTTTTATGCAGTTAATTAAGGGCCAACCACTGAATGGGAGGAAGCAGCACAGGTGCAAAGATATAACTTTGAATATGAAATCCCATAATATCTCTCTTTCTATATTCCATATATGACTTTCTAAGTCATGGGGACTTGATCCTATCCCAGTTTCCAAGGCCAGAGTCAGGGGAAAGCAGCCTGGACAGATGGCCAGTAGTAAATATTAGGCAAAAAAACAGTATTTGACAAAAGAAGCTTGTCTGAATTCACTCAACTCATAAAAGAGTTAGGAAAAAATCATTAGATGACCTTCTTCTTGCGGCGAGATTCTGGCTGCGTCCGAAATCGCAGACTCCCTTGACTTCTTATTATGTATTTTTTTTTCTTCAATAAGTAATTACTCCATGACCGCTAAAAAGTATGTTCTATATAGTATTAGTGTGTGTAGTATTAATGTAATCTGTACGCACTACATTCGCCATGTTGTCATTATCATGTGACCTGCAGCATCAGTCGCTTCACAGGAGAGATTTATGAATGGCAGTGACGCGACGCAACTGACGGACGCTATAGGTCATGTGATGAGGACAACATGGCAGATTTTTACATTTGTACAACACACACTCATACTATAAAGAACATACTTTTTTAGCCGTTAAAAAGTAATAATTTATTCAAGAGTATCTACTCAGGAGAGTATGGGATTTGTCGAAATACACAACTGTCTTTTAATTAGGTGACCGCACTTTTGACCGCGGATTTTGGAAACCACTTTGCCTACAATTATCACCAGGGATGCTGTACAATGAAATAACTGCACCGGATCTGCCGCTTCAGTGGTTGGCCCTGTAATTGCTGCTAAAATGATTATTATTTTCATTTAATGCAGTGGACCCGATGACAACATATACGTCTACATGACCGGTGTGGGACAAGAAGGCGGGTTTCAGTTTGCTGAAAAGGCAGTAAGTATAAAAGAGATTACCAGAATGGACAAGATATACAGTATATTAATAATGATGTGCTGAAAATATTCTGATATAAAAATGCCAATTCTCTATCTCAAGAGTGTAGCAATGTATGAAGCTCACTGATGTCAAATAATTCACTTTTAAATCAAGCAGTTTTCTGTCTTGACTTGAATATGAGCAAAAACGATGGGGAACATTTTCACCCTCATGCAAAACTCCCAATCGCACGGATTCCTGTGGGAAAGAAATTCTGCCCACAAAAATTCTCAGAAAAACAATAAATGTTAATGAATCTTTTATCTGAACAAATATAATAATACTAATATAGTAAAAAGCAAATGAACTAGCATCACATTTTTCATGCATCTATGGATTCACAATTGACAAAATATTTACAATTTATTATTAATTATTCATTTGCTTTTAATGTTTTTTTATAAGTGATCATGTCAAAAATGACTATTTACGCAGTATGAAATGGTCATTTCAGGGAATAAAATGATTAATTCAAGATTTTGCATGTAAATACAAGAATAAGGAAATAGGAACTGTTGTTTAATCTGACAACCTGCAGACTTCATGACCATTAATTCAGTGTGTTTTATCACAGCTTAATGCCAAAGCTTTCACTGACGTGCTCAAGAGCATGCATGATGGCAAAAAGTTTTCAAAGGTACGTATTCAGTTATGTTCACATGATTTTTACGTTTTATTTTTTATTAATTTAGCTGAATACAAAACACATTTTATAAACATGATTGTTGATATATATGTTTTGATCGGTAAGATTTTAATGTTTTTTGGGGTTTTTTTTAATCTCTTCTGCTAAAAAAAACAGTAATATTGTGAATTATTATTACAATTTTAAACAGCTGTTTTCTATGTGAATTAACTGTAATTTTATTGTAATCAATGAATTTTCAGCATCATTACTGCAGTCTTCAGTGTCACATGACCCTTCAGAAATCAATCTAATATACTGATTTGATGCTCAAAAAACATTACTCATTGTTATCAATGTTCATCTTAAAACATATTAAAATAGAAAAAAGTTATTTTAAATTGCCATAAAATTTTAGAAAAATCCCTTCAAAATCCCAATCTTAAATTCAGACCTTGCGATTCTTCTTCCTACTCTTCTATTTCAAGCAGGTCCATCTTACACTACAGTCACACAAGGCTTCTACTTTCACAACTGCTACTGCAACGCTTTTGAAAGGGGCAACAACATCCTTTAGTGATATAAAACTGCTTTTGTAAAGGGAATGAGTTAACTGTATTTTTAAATATCTTACTATTTCCTCATCATGTGTATGTGCTGCAGATGGTGATATACATGGACAGCGATTACTCTGGATCGATGTTCGAAGGACTTCCCGATAATATAGACAGTAAGATGCTATATGAAAACCACAATGCTCCTGCCTTATTTATTATTTTAAAGTTGTGTGTATAACAATAATCCATTTTCTTTCATCCAGTCTTTGCGTTGACTTCATGTCACAAATACATCGAAAACACTCCCACTGATTATGATAACGAAAGGAAAGTCTACCTCTCTGATTTATTCTCAAGTACTTGGTTGAAGTACCTTAACACGGTATGTGTTTTCTGTCAGTGAACTTTAGAGTGCTAATTGCATTTAAAGGTTAACATTCTGATCTCATTACATTCTGATCAAATGTGTGTATGTCTTTATATTCACAGGCTGACTTTAAAACAGAAACATTCCATGAACTGGTACTGAAAAAACAACGTAAATACCTTGCAAAAAAATATGATGAACCCTGCCCCTGCCTGTTTGGGGACAAGGTATTAAAAAAATTCAAGAACTTTATACAATAAGAAACTTATGTTATTATTTTAATTATTTGAATATAACTGGATATGAACATGTACATATAAAGGTGTATATATAAATTCACAAGATGAATATTGTACTTTTTCTAAATTGGTTTCTGTTCATTTCTCTCTCTCTCTCTCTCTCTCTTAGGAAATCACTAATTGTCACCTCAGTGAATTTCTGGAGGGATGAACACCCAACAAGCTGTCCAAACCTTGTTCAAGAAAACAGCTGAGGCTCATGCAAATGATCACAATGAGTGATTCTGAAGACCTTTTATACTAGTTTCTTGTTTCGGACTTAGAGCATTATGATTAAAATTAAATGTATTGCAAAATAGCATACATTATCATTAAAAGGTTCCTGGTTTGGGGTTTTTTTTCTTCTTTTTCCTGTTATTAATTCTTATGTTCACCAAGGCTGTATTGTTTGATCAAAAATACAACCTAAAAAAAGTAATATTGTGAAATATTGTACAACAAAATAAAATAAAACTGAGAATAAGGTTAAAAATCCAGAGATGGTGTGTGTTATTTTACGTACACTGTAAAAACAAACCTATAGAATCTACTCAATAAAAGTGAGGTAACAATTTGCACTCATTTTGTTTGGGTAGATTTCATTCTATATTTTTGAGTAAGGAGTACCTGACTTTAACAGCTATGATATACTAAACGAAATTAGGTAAATATTCTACCTAATATTTCTCAATACATTACACAGCTAATTACTTATACAAATTGAGTAATAATTAATCTATTATTAGCAGAAAACAGTTAATCTACTTAATTATTATTAATAATAATAAGTGAATAGAAATAATTAAACTTACTTATTCAGGTTAAATTTACTTAAAAATGGCCAGACACAGGACACAGTAATTTAACAGTAACAAATTACTCTTTATTCACCAATTACTATGGATAAAAACATTTAATTTAAAAAAATAAAATAAAATAAAACATTAATTAAAGGTATAGTTCATCAAAAATAAAAATGATGTACCTTCAATGCACAAAAGTACAAAAAATAACCCATGTACATTTAATTTCAAAAGATACAACAAATCACTAACAACTTCTTTAAAACCTTCTTAAAAAATAAAACTGGTTTCCATGGGATGAAACAGTCTTTGCCAGTACAACAGCTCATTTCATTAATTACAAGTGACACAACATATCATTAACAACTTCTTAAAACTAATACAAAAACAGACAAAGACAAATCTGTTGACCAACTGGGATTATGAATCACCAAAACTTTTATTATTTGGTTTGTGTGGCCCTCAAGTTCGTCCTCCTGTTAAAAAGAAAAAGAAAAAGCATATATTTTTTCAAGTTAGTTTAAGCATATTAACAACATGTTGTTCCAAAACAGTTGTCTTTTTTTATTCACGTCATTTATTTCAAGACAAAGCAGGGTTTCTGTATTAATCAGCACTTCAATTTGAACAGGTAAAAAAAATAAAAAGAAATACTTGAATTCTTGACCCCAGTATCCCATAATAAAACAATTAGCAATCTAATCCTTTACTTTAGATGGTAATATCTTGTAAGGATTGGAATAGATTGTCATGCTGGAACATTCAGGAAATAAATATGTCCACATAGAACAAAGGAATAATAGAGTTGCCACCTGATTATATAGGTGAACATTTAGATTTTTTGAACTTGAATTTAATGACTTAAAAAATAATTTGATTGTCTTTGTCGATTGATTTCATAAATCAGATTTACTTATCCTAAACTACAACGAGTCGAGTAAGATCATTCCCCTTAATGGAATCGATTCCAACCTTTGCATTTTGAACCTTTGGAATCGACTCTCAATTCCCAACGCCTCGGAATCGATTCTTTTTGGAATCGACCCCCTTCCCTATCATTCAGTGGCGATGCTTCTTCACCATTGCTTTGAAAAGTGAAAAGAGTCGACTCGAGAGAACTCTCTCTGAACTGCAAGTGCGTGCGGCACACACACACATACGCGTCCAGCTAAAATAATTATATTAATTTGAAACAGCAACCCAGAATATTTGTCACAAGCATTGATTAAAACAATGACGACAATAATCGCATAAAAAAACGACTTAAACTTTTCTCGGCCTTGACCACCTCAGGACATCGTCAACCGTGTAGCCTATATCAAATAAAAACGCTGTCGGCGTGAACAAACCCTTATCACACAGCTGCACCTTCGCTAAGCTGTTCACTAGTTTCAGCAATGTGACTAATGTCAGCTAATATTTTAATTATCAGTGTAGATTTTTACTCGCATTTGCCGGTATAAGACCCAGTATAACGTTAACATTATCAAAGCTAAATCGACCAGCCTGAAATTCTAACCTGTCAGCTGGCTGTGGCACCGACATAAGCGAGCAAATTACAAATCTTTTGATGAATCTTACCATTAAATAAGTTAATATTTGGGTTATATGATAACAACATGATAAAAAAAATAAAAAAATAAATCTTACCTGGAGCTCAACACTTCGTGGTCCTTCGTTGAATTTGAATTCCACGATTCCCGCCTGGACGTTGAAGTTGACGCATACGCAATTTGCAATGACTGAACTAATATATTGGGGTATGTTTTACTCATTTTTTAATGATCCAGATATTACTGTTAATAAATAGGTAGTGTAGTTAGAATGTACCCATTTTTATATATTTTACTTGCTAACTGATATACTTAAGTAAAATATAACTGATTTGCACAGGTTGTATTTAATACCCACCTGCATCATTTTTTACAGTGTATGTGCATGGATTTGACAGCTTTTTAAATTCTAGGCAGTGTACAAACTTCACCTTCTAATCTGCATATTTAATAAGTTTCACTCACTACAAACAGATGGACGAAAATCACACAATGTCAACGCAATCGCATGTAGATAGAAGTAATTTTTTGATATAAGTGATTTATCTCCAGCATCTGTGCTTCTCAAAGAAAATGTTTGTATGCTGGAACCAAACTATCCCACTCTTTTGCTGCAAGCCCCCAGATACCAACCAAAAAACGACAGGCCCCGCAACCACCAAAGCCTTCGGGCCCAGCTCGCCCTCCCCCTCATTAAATTGTGGAATAATTGTTTAAAAAATAAATAAATAACAACAGAAGTGAACTGCACGCCACGC
Organism: Pimephales promelas; assembly: GCF_016745375.1. The sequence goes on along the minus strand of NW_024121277.1, from coordinate 3,548,152 downwards.
ACTCTGGAAAATGAATTTAAAAGCAAAATGAGTGTTAATTAATGCAAATACGAACAAGTTCTCCGTTTAGGATTTAGGTTCAGCATCCTTAGATTAGCAAGAATTAGATGCTTTTTTTTCCAATCATGACTTAGAGAAACTTGTGCATGCTTTCATCACCAGCAGGGTGGATTACTGTAATGGCCTCCTCGCTGGCCTTCCTAAAAAGACCATAAGACAGTTGCAGCTCATACAGAACGCTGCTGCCAGGATTCTGAGCAGGACCAGAAAATATGAACACATCACACCAGTCCTCAGGTCTTTACACTGGCTCCCAGTTACATTTAGGATTGATTACTGGCATATAAATCATTCAATGGGCTAGGACCTCAATATATTGCAGATATGCTAACTGAATATAACCCTAACAGATCACTTAGATCATTAGGATCACATCAGCTAGAAATACCAAGGGTTCACTCTAAGCATGGAGAGTCTGCTTTTATCTATTATGCCAGTCACAGCTGGAACCAGCTTCAAGAGATCAGATGTGCTCCGACAGCAGACACATTCAAATCCAGACTCAAAACACTTCTGTTTAGCTATGCATTTACTGAAGCACTGTGCCACTGTTTGTCCCACTGTTACTGTATTTTATTTTTATTTATTTTTTTAATTATTTATTGTATTTTAAGTTTTTTTATTCTAAACTGTTTTAATTATTCTGATTCCTTTTGATTATTTTAATTTCTTCTATGTATAGCACTTACAATTATCATTGTGCTGTGTATGAAATGTGCTATATAAATAAACTTGCCTTGAACTGGCCTGTACAAATTTACACATTTGGGATGGCCATTTACCTGCTTTAGAAACTCTAGATGAAGCTGTACTCAATCTGTCCACCAGATGATGCTGTACACTCATCAAAATCAGTTCTTTCAATCACTTAAAGGAGCAATGTGTGACTTTTAGCGACATCTAGTGGTTCGGTTGCGAGTTTGCACCAGGTTTGCACTAAGGGCTCAGCCCACTGCTCACCCCTCCCTTTCGAAGAAGCTACGGTTGCTAAAACGGGACAAACATCTCGTCGGCTGAGACAGCAGAGAATAGCCAGAGTAAGCCAAGAGTGTGTAACATTGTCACTGTTTCTGTACCACAGTCCATTATAAACCACATCATGAATGTCTGTTTACAAAGCCATAGTCAGGTGAGGATCAAGGGTTTTAATATATAATTTAATAAAATAATAATCAGCTGATTGTCTCACAAACGTAACCAGCAGCACATTTCTCCCCACATACTGTAGCAAACCCATAATACAGCGAGGGAGCAGCTATATATTTTTTCTAACAGGGTAGTAATAGTTTAGCTGGCTAATATGAGCTGTTACTGTGGCTGAGCTGGGACGCGTCTGCATGAGTCCAAAGGTCGGAAGTGCGCGCGCTGTTACAATCATGTCATCTCCGCATCCCATAGATACTATTTACTACACACAATAGGCTTTTTTTTCTCTGATTTTTAAAATTCTTCGCGATCGACTTTAGTGATAAAAGACTTTAGTAAAAGTCTCTATCGACGGGTTAGTGATTCCTGTAACGTACTGTTTTACGGTCAATGACATGAATACTAATCATCAGCTGTCTCACGAACGTAACAGCACTATCCCCAACATAACAAACCCATAACACAGCGAGGGAGAACTAAGTTACATGAAACAATCCCAACTACATATTTTACACCACTCACAAGGGAAAAGTCACTACTCACGGAGTGTAAGGCTAGCTTCCAGCTTTCCGCTACTTCTCTTTCAAGGTAGTGATGAAACGCGTTCTGTAGCGCTGTTTGTTCACGTTCGGCTACGGTAGGAATATGACGTCACAACATGGCGACCTTCATAGAAGGGGATTCCCTCGGTTATGGAGCTATTAATGTCTCATTCTAAGGTGATAAAAACATTACGGCTAATTAAGTAAGTTCTTTATACACCACTGAAAACATAGTTATGGATGTCATATTGCATTTCTGTTAATAGATACTCAACTTTGTTACACATTGCACCTTTAAAGATGTTTCAGATGCTTTGGGTACAGAGTATATTACCTTTTAACTAATGAGGTCAATGTACTTTAATGTAAAAATCTCTAGCATAAAAAGGTTTGATGATAATTATTACAGATGTGATCTCATTTTCAGAAAATGGGGGTTAATTCTGTAGCTTGTGTGACTTCCAGCAAACAACAATCTACACACACAATACACATTCACATGCAATACAGTGCAAAGCACTACAAACAGCATGACAGTGTAGTATCTTGTAAACAAATAATTGAAGCATACGGTGTACACCCTGCCAACATGTGATTTAAAGACAACGGTAGGATATATTGTTTCTGCACTCGTGAATATTTTGTATGATGGGTTTTTTATAGTAATTACTTAGTTTTGTGTTTGTCAAACGGGTATATCCTACTGCAAAAAGCCATGGTAAAGTCATTTGGCTGCCGTGAAGTGCTTGGCCTTTACCCTATTTCCTGCTCTTAATGCTTGTCACTGAGGCATTTGGCATGTATAAAATTTGTAGTTAAACATTTTTCTCATTTTATAGCTCCTGGGCGTATATTTACTACAGAGGTCCACTGAAGAAGCTACTGGGAAGAAAAATAGGCTTTACGAGATGAGATCAACAACATTTGTGCTCCTGGCATTTCAGAGGCCAAACACACACGGTAACTCTGTGTTGTCCAACTTGTCTGAAAAAAATATATATATTTATATATATAAATGTTAACTATTTCTAACTACTTTCAAATAAATGCTGTATTTAGAACTTTCTATTTATCCAAGAATCGTGAAAAAAAGTGTTACGGTTGCCACAAAAATATGAAAGAAGACATAAAACGAAAGTTACGAAGAAGAAGAAAAAAAATATAGGACAGGACTTGATTTTGTCCATCAGGAATTGATTGGTTTCCAATCTGTTGTGGTTTGGAATTGGAAATGTTGTGGTTTGCAATTGGTTGATATCATGTGTGTGACAGGTTGTCCCACCCTCACGCCAGTAAACACATCATCTGAATTCGGAAAGGTATGGAAAATGAATAACGGATTCTACCCTAAATTATATTTTATTGAAGTTCGAAAGAATCACGTTCAGGTTCAGATAATTAAACCTAATTAAACATGAGAGGAGTTAAGAGGTTAAGAAGACACCTCCTTTCGTTGGCAGTTTAACAGTATCCCTCCACCACCTCATCTCCTCACTTCGACATCAACTACAACATCATTGACAAATATCTTATCTTGTAAAGTGTGAGGTCAGTACCGCCACTCCCTAATCAGAGTATGCATGAACGTGAATTGGAAAGAGAAGTGAAAAGCGACCGTGCATTCAAAAACGTATTTATAGGGGCTCCATGATACCCTCAAATGATATACAATATAATAACCCAACTGTATAACTGCAAGAGTATGTTCAAATGGTCTTTGTTTCCTGTTTAAACACTTCTGGGCTTCAGGGTCTATACGACCCCAACAAATGATTGAGTAATTGTACAAAAAATATACATTTTTAATCATACAAATAATATATCATTTTTTTTGTTTACTTCTCATCTATTCATTAATGCTGTGTTTCTGTAGATATAAAGTACTTTTGTATCCATATACCAGACAATTCCTCAACTACACCATTAGCTTGCATATTAAATATTATTTTTTATGCTACATTGCATTTATGCTCTAGTACTAGGCCTTCATTTCTGTGTAAAAATTGTCAATTTATGCCAGATTTATTTATTTATTTTTTGACACATGAAGAAAATATATTTAGTTTTTTCACATTTCCCCTTAATTTCAAGGTGGGATCATATTGACCCCGAAGACCAGAAGTGTAAACATTTTTTTTTAACATACCTTCAGAACAACCGAATCAAGCCCAGTTTTTTGTGTGTGTATAGATAGATAATGTATGAAAAGTCACAAAATCTTATTCCACTGAGATGAAGGAACCTTTTTTTTTTTTATTAAGTAAAAGTCAATTGGGGTCGTATAGAGCTGGTAAGTCCCGCCCCTTCCGATAACCCCACTGGACCTCTAGGTTGAAAAACCGTCAATGCAAGTGAAGGAGAGAAAATAATTATTTTCTAGTCCCGTTTGAATTTTGCAATGAATGCAACATATGTTGTCTGTGAATTTTTTATATAATGTTTTGTGTAAAGAATGCTGCAATTTAGCGGGTAGAATTTTCATACAGTTAGACTTTGTGTGAGAGCACTTTGTGGACTACAACTCTTTCGACGCGTTTGATATGAATCACCCCCACTAGCACACGGATCCCGCTAAACATGCCTGTGTCTTTGGTGCACTTCACCAACTTCTTTCAGGGAGAGGACAAACTAGTTGAGCGTGGTGAAAATCGGGATTTGTGGAGGGAAAATGTGTTATGCGGCGACGTCACATATGCGCCGTGTAGTCTTTCTTGTTATGTCTATTCCACAACTGCTAGCCAAAGATTCATACAATATACTGTCAAACTCGTTACATGAGAAATTAATTATATAAAAAATTCACAGACAACATATGTCACATTCATGGCACAATTCAAAGGGGATCAGAAAATAATTATTTTCTCTCATTCACTTGCATTGACGCTTTTTCAACCTAGAGGTCCACTTGAAGTTTTACGGATGGGCGGGACTTACCAGCTCTATAGACCCCATGACCCGAATGAGGGCTAAATTTGTGTAAATAAAAATTTTTCAATCACCAAGTCCCTACAGGGGCTCTGTAGAACGCATAATTTAATTTTTCAAACATAGTATTCTAAATTGTGAGTGAAAGTTTTCAATTTAATTAAACAAAATATCTATTAGTAAATAACCTTTCAAAAGGATAGTTTCATTTATTCACCATCATGTCATTCCAAACCTGTATTCTAGGGCTGGGTATTGAGACAAATTTCACAATTCGATTCGATTTCGATTCACAAGCTTGCAATTCGATTCGATTTCGATTACGATTCGATTCAATATCGATTATTTTGGATATCAGTTACAATTAATGGCCATTTTTCTCAAGGTAATCAAATCTCTTAAATGCTGTACACTACGGGAGTCTAGTCTACAAACACTTAAATTACACTTTTATTTATTTTTATAATAAGAAGATTATATGAAACATAAACATTTAAATGGTGGCTGTCATAAAATTTATTTATGAAAATATTTATTACAAATATTTATTCAAATACGCATTAAATATTGAAGAACATTAAGATTATAATGCATATGTAATATGGTGTATATATTTAGCAAAATGCTCCTCTCTGGAGTTATTTTTTTCTAGCTGACTAACGAGTTTATGTGGGTTTTCTGAGGTAAATATGACGATACATGACATTGATTACAAGCTGTTTAACTGACGTTTTTCCACGGTTGAAACGCTGATTGAGCGAATGCGGATTTAGATAAGTTGTACTCTATCTTTAACACACTTTCAGATGCTCATTCATGTTTATTTCGCGGTGTGACTGGTATTATTAACCCGGAAGAGAGATCAGCGCTGCTGCTTCTCTTGAGCTGAGCCAGAGCGATCTCACGCCAAAGCGCCAAAACGCTATTTATGTTTTTGAATTTCTAAAGAAAATGGACGTGATTTGAAAATTGAGACTTTGTTTCATATCAATAGTTACAAAGGACAAAGATTATTGCGATTTTTTGGATGCGCGCAGCCGCGATACAATGTCCCATTCATTCAAATGAAACAGGATGACTAATCGATTCTTGAGATTTAAGAATCGATATCGGTTCGTAAAAATGAGAATCGATTAATATCGAGAAATCGATATTTATTACCCAGCCCTACTGTATTCAAACAGTCTTTTGTGTTTCACAAAAGACACAAATGAAAATATTAAAATTTTTGGGTGAGCTATCCCTTTAAGAGCTATACACATGGTTCTCACATGGCCAAAAATATACTTCCAACAATCATGCACGTTTGGAAACCGTTTGTTATGTGGTCATAACTCTTTGTGTCCAGGTGTCTGGACAACTCTGACATCAGATGAGCGATGTCTTCCATTCATAACGGTTTCACTTCTGACCACTCAGGAAAACAGCCACAGAACGCCCAAGTGTCCATTTCCTGTCCCTCATCCCACAATGCGCATTTAATTGCGTAACACAAGCATTTCTTTTTATGTGTTTTTCCTAGGTCTGTATGTGTTTGTGTACTTGTGACGCTGCGTATCTCAGGGATGAGGCCATCCGAGGGGAACCTTCGGAAAATGACACAGAGGCTGATAGATGTGTTTGCTGTGGCACCAGGCAAAGCAAGCCTTACTGCCGCCCGCCTGCTTTTTCTCAGCAAACTGAATGTTGTTCACAAGCATCACTGCTACAGTAGAGACCTTGCAGACTATGTAAAGTAAGTAAAGAATGTTTGGATGTATCTAAGGTCTGAAGCATTTCAAGCATTAAAAATGTTGCCATCATTTTCTCAGCCTAATGTTGTTTTGTTAAATGTAAGTCACTGAACGCCATTACATGCTTTTTGCATATCACAGAAGACGTAAACAATAACCTAGTTAAAAGAACAGCGAATACATTTTTCCTAACAACTTGTTTTGTGTTTAGCAGATGATAAAAAGAAATTACAGGGGTTGGAATGACATAAGGATGAGTAAATTACAAAATGTTCCTTTTTGTGTGAACTAACAAAATAATTATTTTAAAAAACTCTTAGAGTATATTCGTCTGCTTAATAATAGTACAAATGTTGTGCAACACACTCTTTTTAGTTTACTAGTTGTACAAACTACCCCTTCAATGTAATTAAACTATTTTTATGACAGAAATATACAATTAGATATCAGCATCGCATGTTTCCATGCCTCCCACATCTATCTCATAAATCGAGTGTAAACTGTGGCTTCCTGAGTTGAAATACCTCTCTTGTGGTGCTTCAAGTCAGAATGAGGTCACTGTCTCTTTAAGAAGCATCCTGCTGACAACTGTGAACAACTCGGATCTCCGTCCGCAAATGCTGGTGAGAGGAGAGGGACACAGAAGAGTTCACATGTGAGAGAACCTCACAGGATCACTGATTCACACATGGCTGGAACATCTCATGCAAGTCTACTGTATGAAGATTAACATTATTTGTGAGGTAAGTATTTGACAGATGTTTCTTTTAGTTTCACTGCCTCATTTCAAGTGTACTGGGAAACAAAAGTCTGATTTCACTACTTAAATTGCTTTTTTTATACAAAAGAAAATTTTGCATTACAAATTACAAGGGATGCACAAGGTATACATCGGCACCATATCGGTATCGGCTGATATATGTTCTTTTATAATGTTATCGTTTTCGGGGCGATAAGAAAATGTGGCCGAGCTGATAAATAATAAATTATTTCCCTCAGCTAAGACACTTCAGATGCCCACTGTTCGTCATGATGGTTTTGAATTGCTTGAAATATGATTGGCATCACTTTGAAATTTAAGAAAATACTGTGAAGTGCAACATGTACAGCACAATCTGTCATGGGCTATAAAAAATATAATGAGAACATTGTAATTAAGTGCTTGAGACATGGCTTTTAATGGTGAAACTTTAGTTTTTTGTAACCAGGCTCTCAAAAATGATTATCTATCTTTGGCTTTTTAAACATAAATTTACGGTATTGGCTAATTTTTTTTTATAAAAAACTACATTATTAACATAATAATTTGAGTACAAAAAAAATCAGAATGACTTACTATTTTGTATTATTTCCATTTTATATCTGTAATTGTTATTAATGTAATATGCTTATATTGTTTGCACTGTACAGGAGGGAAAGGTACAATTAAAGACCAAATTCAACAGAAAGTATCACTGAACTTTAGTGCATTTACACCTTGAATGAGATGGAAAGTTTGCTTGGTGCAAGTGATGGATATTTGATAGCGGTTATGCCACCATTGTTTAATACAACTGGAAACATGAACCTATATGAATATTTAAACATTAGCCGGATATGCAATTGTGCAGCACTGGCTTTTATAACCTACAAAAAGGTGAACATGTTCTCTCTAATACTTTGTGGTCATGCAAATTTGGTTGTGGTTTCTATCAGCATTCGGTCTTTACTGCATCAACTCCAGCATTAGAAGTAAGAGTCCTTTTTAAGTGATAACTGTGCATCATGATAATGAAACATCCGATTTACTAGATGTTTTAACCAGTGAAAAGGTCAAATACTAAAAAAGATATTGAATTCAAACTGATCAGATGTTAAAGGCATGAACATTTTTAATGACTCTCATATAGTTCCAAACCCATATGCTGTTTTTTATGCAGAATCTTTCAGCAATTTCACAGATTCGCTGGCGACGAGAAAGATCTATCAGTGACTATACACTATAATATACACAAACTCATTCACTGGAAAAGAGTTGTGGGAAGATTTATTTTTGTGTTCTACAACAATAATAATTAATAATCTGTTACATTTATATAGCAGTTTTCTGGTTAGTCAAAGTGCTTTTACACATGGAAGGGGGAATCTTCTCAACCACCACCAATGTGCAGCATCACCTGGATGATGCGACGGCAGCCATATTGCGCCAGAACGCCCACCGCACACCAACTTACTGTGGAGAGGTGTTGTCATTGTTAACTACTGTAAAACATTTACGTTAATTGGAATAAATTAAACGTTAACATAAGCAATAGAGAATATTAAAAACCTAAACTCTACTAAAATTACTAAAGCTAAAACAAGAATTACTAAAAACTAAATTGAACAATAAAAAGACCAACAACACAATTACTAATACTTTAACATTTCAATAAAATGGAGGCGAGTTAATCATGAGATTTTTTTTTTTTTTTTTTGTGGTTCCTTATAATCATTTCAGGAGGGTCAGATGTTTACTCCCATATAAAAGGGAAGTAAAACATGCCCAAGCAACTGAACGGATATAATAGGCAAGACTTGTTTACTAGCCTATATTTCACTTGTTTTCAGGACTCTCTCAGTGGATGGAGAAGGTTTAGTCTAGTTTAGTCCAGTGGGGAACAGCTCTCCATCATGGATCCATTCGACAAGCTGAGCAGAGAGAAACTGATCTTCTACCTGACGGTTCCACTCTCTTCAATCATCATCTTCTCCAACCTCTTCATTATCATAGGCATCGCCTGCAACCGGCAGCTGCACAACACCCCAAACTACTTCTTCTTGAGTCTGCTGGTGGCCGACTTGTGCACCGGCATCACCTTGCCTTTCATTCCCCGCATGACACTCGACCGGCATCTGGACTTCAAGCATTGCATGGTGATGTACATCTTCCCCAACTTTCTGTTCTTGTCGTTCCTCTTCAATCTGGTGATGGTGCATTACGAGCGCTACCTGTGTATCGTCAGCCCGCTCCACCACAGCCAGTTCTGGGTTCACCGCTGCTTTCCCTTGGCCTTATTAACCGTTTGGCTCCCGCCGTTGCTATACGCGTCCCTCCCTGCTTTTGGATGGAATAATTGGGTGGAACCCAATGCCAACAAGAGCTCCAACCCAAACGAGACGTTATTGAGATCAACCGCAGTTGGTAACACTTCCAAAGAGGATGAGGTTTGCTCCTACAAACAGGTTTTTCCCAAGGCTTTCATTTATCTGGAAGTGTGCGGACTGGTTCTGCCGGCCATGCTGTCCATCGTGGGCATGATGGGACGGGTGTTGTGGATCGCACACAAGCAGCTGCAGAAAATCTGCAAGCTCCACCGGGCCGTGGACCGACTTCAGCAGCAGCAGCCGACGGACCACGAGCAGCAGCTTAACCTGCGCTACGCCAAATGCGTGGCCGCCGTGTCCCTCACGTTCTTGGTCTGCTGGGTGCCGTATATCATCTACCAACTCATGTCCGTGACGGCTCTGCAGAGCGGGGTGAGCTTGCCAAGCTCCTCTCTGTACATCATCATGTCCTGTACGGGAATCGGGAGCATGGCCATCATTCCGCTGATACTGGGACTGGCCAACAAGCAGTACACTGAGCCCATCCGCATGGTGATGCGGAAACTGAGAAACCGCTGGAGAGGAGGACAGGACAACAGGGATATTGCGCTTTGACGAGTGGACAATGAGTCATAGGATGTTTCAATTGAAGGTTCTGTCATGCATTAAATGCTTTATATAAACTACTGTTTAAAAGTTTGGGGTCGGTAAGATCATTTATGCTAAAAAAAGGCTACGTTTATTTGAACAAAAATACAGTAAAACAGTAATAATGTGAAATATTATTATCATTTAAAAGGGTTTTAAATGTGAATAAATTTTAAAATGATGCAAAGCTGAATTTATCATCATTATTCCAGACTTCAGTGTGACATGATCCTTCCAAATCATTTTAATATGCTGATTTGCTGCTCAAGAAACATTGTTATTACAGAGTGCCGAAGTGATGACGTCACTTTGTAGGACAACCCGGAAGCTAGCGGCGCATGGGTTCCCTCGGTCGGTAAGCAATGCATTTTCCCCATAGACTTTTGGAAAAATCGCAAAAAATAAGATCTGTGTTAAACAAAGGGTTATGAGCCTTACACGTTTTGTCTAGCAAGATAATCTGTACAAGGTAATCCAAAATGTATACATTTTGAAGCCTATATAAAGATTTTAAAAAACACAATCAGACACAATAAAGTTTAAAAAACCACAAGCAGGTTATAACTGTGTGTTCTATGTCAAAGATCAAAACGTGAAAATATTTAGAGGCTTTGTTCACCACAGACCTTATTTCAGGCGATTTAGCAAAAACCCATTCAAAAATCCCATAGGCTTTAGAGCGAGGGAACCGTAATGCTAAAATGCTAACTGACTTCCGCGTTTTAGCCTACAGAGTGACGTCGTAACTTCGGCACTCTATTGATGTTGAAAACAGTTGTGCAGCTTAATATTTTGAAACCATGATAATAAAAAATAATGTCAGGATTCGTTGATGAGTAGAAAGTCCAGAAGAACAGCATTTATTTGAAATACAAACATTTTTTTGTAACATTATAAATGTCTTTACTGTCACTTTTGTTCATTTTAATATGTCCTGAATACATTTTTATTTTTTTTCTTACAGACCCCAAACTTTTGAACTGTATTGTAAAAGAACAAAACACTCTATTACTTGGTAATCACATCCATTTATCCCAGGCTCAACAATAAGCGTGTCAAGTTGACCCAGGATGTACGATGGAGAGTTGTGTGTTGCCACTGATCATCTTGTACATTTATTTTTATGTCTTGCAAACTTAAATGTTCAGTTCTCTGTGATGTGTTCTACTACATGGTTGTTGCAAATTGTGCTGATTTGTCACCAAGATAACAAACATTACTTGTCATACTGATAAAAATATGTTGAAAACTACAAAGCAGTTAATAATGGTTTATGCTGTAAAAATGTGTTTATGAATTTACAGAATGATAGCTGTATATTTAAGCATCAGAAGTTGCTTAAATATTTACTATCAGAAGATGTATCAGTACAAAAAAAATTTATTTTGTAAAGAAAAGAAAACCCGGGGGGATTTTTTTTAAAATAACATTAAAGAGTTAGTTTAGAGTTATATCAGCTACGCAACTACCACTTTTAAGCTCCAGATAGGTAATAAAGACATCATGAAATTAATCCATGTGACTCCAGTGGTTTAACTTCAGTTTTAAGAAGCAAAGCCAGTGCTTTGTTTGCGCAAAAAAAAATAAATTACCACTTTATTTACAGAATATTATTATCCAACACGTTCATGAGAGCACCACAATGCATGAGTTTTGTGTTGACGTGAGAGCAGACGTTGTGTAAATGCGCAATTATTATTTGTGTTTATAAAATCTACCTATCCATCTATCTAGCTCTATCATTAAAAATTGAGGACATTAAAGACAGTAAGCATACATTCACAATCTAAACATTTCCCACTGAGATAAAGCATTTACAATTAGATATACATTTGATGTCATAAAGTAAATAAATGAACAAAATGAGAGCTTTAAATGGACCAATGGTTTAAGATGTGATCATAGATGTGGTCAGCTATTTTTGTGACTGAGATAAGAGTGTTTTTCAGAGACCCTATACACTCGTTCCCAGAAACTGTCCTTCCGCTGCCAAATGCACTAACATTGAATTCATCAGGGTTAGGGAAATGTTAAATAATACACTGAGTCAAGAGAAAGTCTTTTGAATATTGTGTGTTTGCATACTGTCTGTATGACCGACAAGACAAAAGGCTAAAAATCACAAAGTAACTGTAAACAAGAGATATAAAAGACAAATTGAACTGTCCTGATGGTTTGTGTTGCAGGGTAACTTGTGAAATATGTGATGTCCAGTCCCTAGAGAATATTTCAGTAACTTCACAACAAACACTGGCCAAGACTCTCTAACGTTGATCATTACTCACATGTGCATTTATATAAAGAAGAAAGTATTTGACTAACGCTTTTAAGTCTGCAACTGTTCCCCAGAGTTTTGAAATAGAAGCTAAGGAAGGTCAATAGTGTAGAGTAAAAAACCACAAACACACCCTCACCCCTCCACCCACACACACATGCACAAATTTTTCTCTTGCACTTTCGCTACCCAACACTTTCTTCCTAATTACCACTCACTCGTTCAGCTTTCAGAAGACAAAGCATTAATTTAGGGACTGAAACCCCTGATAACTATTACATTTCAGTGATATTGGATTAGGCCATCTAAGTAGCTTTTAAATACGTGCCATAAAAAAAACATTACTAACATGCATCTTGAGACAAAACAATGGCAGTGGCATATTTTAAGACATTTTCAGTTAAAAAAGCTCAAACATGCATTTTAGTCTAGGATTAGGCCGTGAAAACGGGGGATAAACTTAAATATTTGTATGTTAAATATCTATATCGTTCCATAAATATGTAGTTATATGATTAACATAATGGTTTATAAACTAAGTACAATATGAAACACAATGATCACAGTGTCCATACTATACTCAAATTTAAAATAAATCAAAATAATAATACAAACCATTCAGATAAATGCATAAAAATTGAGTATACAGTCTATTTAGCCTTTGACCCTTCAATCTCTGAGGTTTTGATGAGAGCGGCTCTTCTTGGCTAAGAATAAGGGACGACATTCACTCCTGCTATTGTGCACTGATGTTTAAGCAAGCTATGGTTTGTTAATGAATATGAACGGCACATGAGTGATGTTATTGTAGAAGAGCATTTTATAAACACCTACCCCAGTGTTTTTAATCCTGAGTCTGATGGACACTCTGATTTATTAAATGCCTTATGGTGCAAACTTCAGAAAGCATGAGCTTGAAACTAATTTGTTATGCCGGTTTTTCATTTTTCATTTAAAAGCATTTTAAAGAGCTATAATTAACAGTACTGAAACTTGCCAGTGCTTACTTCAAAAAATTTTAAAAGATAATGTGACAGACCTGGATTTTTTTGCAATGGTATAAAGAATTTATCACTCATGGTCTTTGGGATGACATATGCACTTACAGAGCGACTGTATAAAAAAATATACTTTTTTTTCACTTCTCAACTATATTACATTTATGCTATGCTTTGGGGTATATGTGATCCTATTTTTTTAACCTATTTACCACAAAATTGCATTTGAAATTTGCTTGATTAATTATTTCTGTAAAAAAAATATAGGCTATATATTTTAATGATGATCTAAAAAGTTGTTTCTGGATATTAATCTAGGTGTTATAAGCAGAATTCTGGCACCTGCTGGTTATAAGAAAAACTGTAGGACTTAAAAGTTTTAGAAATAAAGTTTGACCATATATTTGTCCAGCATAGGACCTTAGAGATTCATTCATTTTTCTGGACGTGGCCAACTGCTCCTATCACAACCTATTTTCTTTTCATTTTTCGATATTTTGTGTATATACATATGTGATGTGATTTTTTGAGGTTTTAACAATAATGCCACATGAACATAAGGGTCAAATTGTATTCACAAATGTATATCTTAAAAAAATAAAATATGAAAATAAAACCAATAGCAAGTGTGTGTGTGTGTGTGTGTGTGTGTGGTCTCACCCCTTCATATCTACATTTGTGGCTTACTTTTGCTAAACTCTACAAATTCTGTCTGTGGAAGTCACACCTCATGTGTGTGTGAGTAAACATATTTGTTTCACATTACATTTGTGCTCTAATATCAGGCATTTAGTTTCTGTTTGAACGTTTTCAGAATTATGCTGGATTTATGGATTCTATAAAAATAAAAAATCTGTTTTTAGTTTTTCAAGTTTTAGCTGTTTAAGTGTTTGTTTGTTTTTTACCTTCAGAACAATCCAATCAAGCCCAGTTTTTGTGTTTTTAGATAGATAATGTAACAAAAGTCACAAATCTCATGCCACTTTTTTTTATAACTTGTATAACTTTTTATGAGGGAAACATCATATCATCAGATCGCACTGCAGACCAACCTCATTCAACCAGTGGGTTGAACACAGACTTGCATCTTTGGTGACTTCAGAACAGTTTCCGGTTTTGTTGTTTTTGTTTTGTATTTGTTAACCTCCTCAGTGGAGGGAGGACTGTTTAGTTGTTCATTTATTGTTGAACCTTGTTACCGTGTTGTTACTTAGCCTGTGTTTATTGCTTGTCTCACCTTGTTTGCTCGCTGTCTCATTCAGAGAGAGTAGTTTGTATTGGTTCTCTTTTGTCAATATGGTAATAAATACACTTTTCAATTTGCACATAAACCTGACTTCCTGTTCTCTTTTTGCCCTGGTTTTATTTTAAATATTGTTGCTTCTCCTCTCCCTGGACTTACCATCTGGAGGAACGCAACAAAGAGTGATGAGTGAATCACAAAAACATGTCATTTATCCCTAAAATCAATTATATTTGTATTATAACATTTATAATTTGTATTTGTAATTATATTTAAAATTACATAAGCATAAGAAATGTTTTAAATATTGTAATAAGCAAAAAACAAAAGGCAGTGCAACAAATTCAACTAAACAAAAAACATAATAGTGATGAATTTTACTATTTAAAATATGGTGAGATTTTCTTATGGCGGTGATGACCAGAAAACTTAAAGGGTTTAATAAGAGTCCCCGATATAACTGTTTCCTCTCATCTGTTGAGAACTGTATATTATATTCACTTGTATCATAAAATCCATTAGCAGAGAAATGGATGCCCCAAAAGAACAGGTACATCCTATCTAGCCAGCTTAATTCAGGCCATTTATTGTGCTATGACCTTTCATCCGACAACCACATCCAATAAGATCCAATATTGTAAAGGTGCTTTCATCAATGACAGCAGAAGGATAGATTATTTTACTTATCAGAGAAGGATGAGTGTATTGTTACTGAAAACGTAACTAGATCAAAATCAGATACACTTAACCAAAAGCAATACTCATCTTTTTTTATTCCTGTTTGTTCTGCTCTCCATCATCTTTATTGCAAGCGGTAGCAACCTCATTCTGGGCCGTCAGTTTCAGGACGTCATCTGTCTCTGTGCTTCTCCGGGTCTCCATGCTCAGAACATTCCGGCTTGGGATTGAAGCTCAGCAGGTCTTCTGCTTAAAGAAAGAAATAGTTCACTCATTTGCTCACACTTGTCAGATCTTTTAAAGAACATCCAAGCCGCTGTTTAGCATACATTGAAAGTGCATGGTGATTTTTTGCTCAGCCAGTCAATTAAACACAGTACATGAGCAATCAACGGGTGTAAATGTGATTTATCTATCTGAGAAACGGCCTATCTCGACAGGCCTGTCAAGCATCTGGGATCCTTTGAGTCGGAATGATTTACGCGAGACTAATACAGATTTATACAACCAAATGCCTACAGCTGTTAGATCTACACCTCTGAGATAAGCTGAGCACAACCAGACAGAGCTGCGCAGCGATCTGAACTAAAACACTCTTTTCCTAAATGATAATCATACATTTTCCTAGAAAAGGAGCCTGTATTTCGAGGAGATCATGCACTGGTATCTCTCTGTGTACACATACATTCTGTGTTTTGCTGTTTGATTCAAACAGTAGCTTATGGGAGTTTAGAAGTCTGATCCATGTTTAAGTCATTTATGTGTTCAGGCATCCATAATCTTGTAAATTGTGATTCTGATGTTCATGGGCCATTCTATGTTGTTTATCAGTTCATAACAGACTAATCTTTGTCACTCTTTGTGAGACTAAAGCTCACAGTGTTTAGTCTCCAGTGCTTTGTTTACTCCAGATTTTTCCGTACCTGTGACAAACGATTTGTGACCTATGGCATTTATGGAATGCAAACAATGGTTTATCACACATGCAATAGTCATATTAAATACCATGACTACTTCTCGTTCCATAAAACATATTTAGTAATACTTACAAGTTATATTATGATCATTGAGGCTACAGAACTGTGTCAGAAAGATGTTTGCATAGGGATCTCTGATGTCAGATAACACAAAAGCATTGCACAAAATATGTTTTTCTGTTACTGGAAAGAAAAAAAGAAAACTGTTTAATCACATGAAATAGACCTTATTCAGAGCAGCGTCATGACAGGTATGAAAGTGAGGCTGTGAGGGATAGACGTACCGTGTTTCCAATGGCATCCGCTGTAAAAAGCTGAATAAAGCTCCTAGATTACTTACAATTTTCCACAGCTTACATTGTCGGGAGTTTTTTGTCAACTGAAATTTCTTGGAAAGATATTTTTCCAGTGTTTTATAAGCAGAACAATCCGAAAACACAATATATAACAGTACAGCCCATTGAAGAGATGCAGATCTATCCATCACAGCCTTGCTTTCATTCTCATTAAAAATCAAAGATTGTGCTGCCGTGAATAAGGCGTATTATCAAAGTTGTTACCAGAAATATATACATATCATTAAAAAGAGAAGAGAAATTTGCCATTCCAGAAGCAAATATATGATTTTTGAGAGAAAACTTCGATCAATATTCCAGACTTTTAATAAATGAGCGTTGCTAAAAGAAATTGCCTGGCCTTACATTATCAACCATCCATTCAAAAATAAGTAAGTCTACTGCACTGAAAACTGATAAAAAAAAAAAAAAAAAAAATCGGTAGTCTGATTCATTTCAGGGAATCAGATCAAAAAACGATTCAGTGATTCTTTTACATCACGTCGAAATCGAAATTGTTGCAGCCATAATTTAACTCATAAAACAAAGTAATTTATATACATATATATTTTTTTTTTATTTATTCTCATTTACAATAGACAGTAACAAACAGTACTAACATTCATTTACATCACTCGGCTGAAAAGGCTGATTTCCCCATATTTTAATAGCTATCCGTATGCGTGTTGACATTTTATTTGAAACATTTAAAAACTATTAAAAAGTACTATCAAAACTTACTTTTCAACTGTTTTCTGTTCGATAAGTAGACCGTTTGACTCGAGAACAACTTTTACTGATTCAGCAAATTTTAAACGATTCACACATCGTTGGGAAAGCTTTTTGAACCAGTTTGAACTATTTATTGAATGGGCCCTATTCCCAGCCTGGGAAAACCCTGACGAACTTCCGGCAAATTTGAGATTTGCTCTGCAAGTTACAACTGAGAAGGATCTGGGGTCAACCAGGAAACCTTACTCCTGCACAGAGAACTACAATGGACCACTTGCACTGGGCTTTACTAGGCACTTCCGTTTGGAAATAGTACGTCTCACTTATTAAACAAATACCACCTAAAATGAAAGTCCGCAATAAGGACAATAATTTGGCAATTTTTATAGACAAGAGAGGGTAGCCTATATTCTTATCTTTACTGAGTGCAAACTTCTCCAAACTTATCAGAACATTAAGTTTTAATCCAAGCCGATCTGAGAAAGCAGCGGACTAAAAATACACCATTATTTCACCACAGGGTGTCAGTGTTCATCTAAACTTGTGAAGGTGATTAGAACAGATGAATAACATCAGTAAGAACCACGAACATTTATTTATTTGAAATGGATGAAATATTTGAATCATTCCGTGTCATTTTCCAATGTCAATCTTTTCTCTATTTACATGTTTATGCCCAAAATGCTATAATAAATATTCAAAGTCGTTGACTGTCATTCTCCTCTATGATCATTACAGATAATATCGTTGCAGGCACCTCACGAGCATTCATTCACTCAACTATTTTAAAAGACTGGAATTAACACCAGCTCACACAAGCAATCCTTTTAATAGTCAATTTAATTTCAAAATGTAGTATATAGGACTGCTGAAGTTTAGTGGATAAATATATTTAGCCTATTTAATATTCAGAATGCACAGTTGGAAAGAAAATACATTTATAGGGACATTTCATCGGGCTCAAGATAATTAATAAAGAGATCCTTATTCATTGTTTTAATCAATTGGCAGCCATAAAACAATGATGTGATATCTGCATTCTCATGTAGGCTATGTGAGCGCTAAATGCTCAAACCAGAAACTTCCAATATGTACTAACTAGAACACGGAAGTAGCTGTGCAAGTAGTCCATCCTTCCTGGGGTGCTTCTCAATTCATATTTGTGCACCCTCGTTTTCTTTCCTCACGTCTCAGCTCCACCAGGATGTGAGGGAAGGCTGCAAGGAAAGAAAATGAGGACGAAGGAATCGAATAAAAGCTTTTTTATGCAGAGCGTCACTTCAGAGCATCATCAGCAGTGCTCAAAGGATCTGCCTTTATGTTGTATTAGTTTGGTTATTTAAGAACTTCATAATAAATAATAATAAAGCAAGATACCCTGTTGAAATATGTGAGAAGTGTGGTTTATATAAACTGCACGGGTAAAGTATAAATTAAAATGATTGTGACCGATGTAAAGGGGGAGAATTTATACGTGCCGTGCGTCATGTTTGGTCGATAAAGCTCTTCCACAAAGGATACACCTGTGTATCCTCGCTCATAACTCCTCTGGAAGCCTCCTCACTCCTCGCGGTTTGGATGGAGGACAGAGGAGCGAGATATTGAGAAGCACAAGCACCCATGATTCATGAAGAACGTTTCTTGTGTGTAACAGAAATCAAGCGT
This sequence comes from Pimephales promelas, assembly GCF_016745375.1. The sequence goes on along the minus strand of NW_024121277.1, from coordinate 3,529,129 downwards.
TCTCTGCTGCCCTCGTGTGCCCATATGTAGAAACGTCACACTTCAAGAGAAGAAATAAAGAATTGGGAAGTTCTTAGACTGATCACATAATTAAAAAGATTATTAGAAATATAAAATGCACTTTAATTATTTGAATGCACAAAAGAATGTGGGCTACATAAATATACATTCAAACACGAGCCAGCCATATAATTAAGGTATATTTGAACTGACTGGTTGAAGGACGAGCGGATTTTTCATAAATGGCAACTTGGGGCAAGTTGTCATGGATTTAAAATATATATACATACACATATTAGCTGGCAGGAATGATAGTTATTATTGTTTTGTGTTTCATAACTTTTAACAAAAACATATTTTTCTGTTCCTATTGTAACTTTTTTTGTTTTGTCAAATCAACTTATATAATTAATGTGGTTCAGATAACATCACATTTTGAGCTTCTGTTGATTAAACCAATCTCATTCTTTGAATTAACTTAATTAAAACTTTAAGTTTCAATGAACTGAATTTTAATGCAACATGGTTACTTTTTTAAGTTCCTGATGTGACAATTTACCCCATAAGCTATTGGGGCTTGATTTCACAAAAGGTCGGTGTGTGTTAAATTAACTCTTTATTTTTTCCTGGGCTATAACCATGGCTATAACGGTAAAGGCCAAAATATTTCAGGTTTTTGTAACGTTAGAGAATCATGTAATATGCAACAAACTGTCAAATACAAAAACAATGTGTTTATAGTTACATTTTATATTTTTGTTATGTAAAAAACTTTTTCTGTTTCATAATTGTTTTGCTGTTTACATTTTGATGAAAAGCCTTTGGGGCTGTTTGGTGTTTTCACCGACGTCACATTCTGGTCGGTAACCCGGATGAGCGGCCATTATGGAGGCACTCGGATGTAAACAAGAGCATGGACTGCACTGTTTATCTGTACTACTAAACGCATTGTTACACTAAAAACACAGTAAAAAAAAAACATGGTAGGTGCGAAATCATATAGAGAAGGACTTATCAAGCAGGAGAGAACTGAATTGAAATATTTTCCTGCCATCGTGGCGGTAGATATCAGAAACTCCCTCGTCTTGCAGACATAACTTACTTTAAAAAAATCGGAAACATTACTGCTACACATTAAACAAACATAGCAACTTAAGTTGTATTCTCACCTTTGATGAAGTGCTCACTGCACAAACGCGCATTTTCCCATTCGGCTCCTCCGGACCGCAGCCGTAGGTTTGCAAGCCGTTTTTCCGGAGTTTTTCGGACAATTTCTAGCATTTCCCCCTTATGAACAACAACTTTTGGTACACGATAAAAACTCATCGTGTTTTGATCGATTTAAATAACGATAAACGACGCAAAACATAGGCAGTTTGCTATAGTGCTTTCTAAAGACGGTAAATCGCTTACTGCCATTCATTTGCATTTCGCGCCATGTTGTTTACTGTTTATGTTCTTTGCCTCCAAAATGGCCGACTTCCGGATTGATGACGCATCATGAAAACCCGTTGTCACAAAAGGTAAAGCAAAATCTAATTATTTTCTTTAAATCTTAGAATGAAATATTACCTTGGCGTTTCCAAGCAGCATGCTTATATTTACTTTTCAAATATCATTTTAAAATGTTTACTTTTATGATTTGATTTTGAATTTCCACCTCAAAGTGATTAACGTTAACTTAGTTCACCCCAAAAATTACTCACCTTCAGGCCATCCAATATGTAGGCGTCTTTTTTTTTCTTTCTTTACTAGAACAGTAAAGAATTTTTAGCTGAAACCAGGGTCGTATGGTGATTCATTGCATGTCAAATGCTCCCGTCACTTTGAGTAAAAAAACTAACAAAGGCTACACAGGCAAAACAAAATGAATACCCGTGATTCCTGACGATACATTGACTTCTTATTAAGCGAAACGATCGGTCTGTGCAAGACTCTGACCATAAATTTACAACATTAACTGTAATCCACAGACGTGTAACGTTAATCAACTGAGCAAACGGCCGTTAGCGCGTTCACGCCTTCACGGCACTGCTGCCACTACGAAACGTGAGCGAGCTTCCTGTCGCACTGAACTGTGCGCGTGAGCATACTCACCTTGTGACCAACATTACGTTCATCAACATGGAACTTGCATGTGGATGGATGGATTTGCACCTGGATGCCGCAACTATTTAAAAAAAATCAAGTTTAATCGGGAAGATTGTCTTATCTGTAAATTTACAGATTCACAATGAGCTCATGTGCATACGTCATAGTGCGACAGGAATCTCGCGGAGCTTTTGAAGTTCGAGGCGGGTACTGGCACGCAGACATCCCTCCTCCAAACCTTCTACAGTCATCTTTCTATGTATTTCCATTTCATTTCATGTACAGCATGCCAAGCCTTTCTATATTTTTGCCATATGATTCTATGATAAAGCGAACTCATAACTGAACTATTCTGATGTCTTGAAGTTGCAGCTTGCTTGCAGGTTACTCATGCATGGGATTGTTTACAAATTTTAGCAACTGATTTCAAATTACAGGACGAATTTGTAATTGGAATTACATTACACATTTTATTATTTGACAAATTTTTTTTATCACTTTTAGACTAAGGTCAAACTGTGGTTCGTGAAGGACAGGCGATTCATACGATAAATCTAGTAAGTAATCCTAAAAAAGTTTAAAATAAATAATTTTAAAATAAAAATAATTCCAAATAAATACAAAAAGATGTAATCAATTTCCCCTTCCAAATTTTTTGTATGTAGTATAATATATGATTATGAAGTCAGTGGGCTTTTTAGAAGATAGAAAAGATCAATTGTGCCCAGAAGTGAAACAAAAAGACATGAACTTGAAGACTATTCTACGTTTATTTCACGTGTTCTTAAATTGTTTCATTAATAACTTACAGGTGTTATTGTATGAAGCCTGATGCATTTCAAGTTTTTCTGTGTAGGCTACCTGTTTTAGGCTACTTCACCTTGTTTGTTTGTTTTTGTGTTCTAAATTAGGGTATGTGTATGGTTTGATATATTTCAGGGTTTTGTTCTTCAAAACCCTGCCTTGTCAAACTCTAAATAAAACAAATTAAATTACAAAAAATCAATAAGAACAATTTACTGCCATTGTGTTAATAACATGTAATCTATCAAAAAAAAATGTAAATGTAGTCTGAGCAGTATAACATGTAATAGAATTACAAGTACTCAGTCTGTTTAAGTAATACACAATCAGTAACTACCAGCATTGTGCAAAAAAAATTCTCTCCTAGTTTGTTTGTTTATGGTCTTTAGGATTTTGCAAACAAATGAGAGAGGTGCAGCAGCAGCAGACTCACATCCCACAGACCAATCACTGTAGAGAGCTGAGTCTATATATAGCAGTTCCCAAACCCCCCTCACACTCCTACAGTACCTGCTGCAGGTAAAACAATAGACCGTGTCTCGCAAGCTGTTCAAAGGCACCTCTAATCCGCACCATGTCGTTCAAGGGCCCTTCCAGGAGTTTCTCCAGCTCAAGCCTGTCCGGCAGCATGGGCTCCAGGGGCAGTTTGTTTGGGGTTTTCTCCCCATCCGCTATAGGGAATCTGGCAAACACACTGCGTCCGCATGTGCAGATCAACAGCAACACTTTACCCCCTATAGATGATAAAGAGACCATGAAGGGTCTGAATGACCGTCTGGGGGATTACCTGTCGAAAGTGCGACTGCTGGAGGAGTCCAACGGTAAACTGGAGGAGCAAATCAAAAAGGCTCTGATGAGAAAAGAAGCTGAGAGCGGCAGAGACTGGAGCTCCTATGAGAGGATCATTGCTGATCTGAGAAACCAGGTGAGCAAATAAAAGGTTTTGTTAGCTATCCATGAATGCTTTTTTTATCATAATGTACACCGACAATGTTTGGACACACCCGATTATTTTCCTCATTTTATGGCACAGTGACCAAAAAATGTCATATATTTGAGCTTCTGCAAAATCTCTCCACACTTTAGATTCCAGCTCTGCTCACTTTCTCAACTTTATGAGATGCAAGCTAATGCTGGACACTTGTTGAAGCTTTTCCTTCACTATCTGCTCCAACTCATCCATTAAAAATCACATTTGAAATTAAAATGTCATTGCAAGTGTGTCTAAACATTTAAGCTTGTAAGAACAACTTGCTAATGCTGCAATTATCTTTAAACTTTTAATAAGAATCTATTAAATTAATTGAATATTCAATTGGTTTAATAAAATGTAATATTTTTATAATGTATTTTTAGTTAGTAATCTTAATTTAACCAAGTAAAGAGTCACATTTTTCATTAGTGACCTCGCCAAAAGCAGAAAAATATTAATAAGAAAATGTAAAAAAAATTAATAAAACCAAACTGGATGCATTAAAAAGGGCCACAAAAACAAATTCTACATGAACTGCATTCACGGAAGAGATACATAAACATTTTACACAAATAAATGCATATGCATTACCACAGGAGCTTTTATATATATATTTGTATGAGATGTGACGGTTTAAAATAAGAAAATACTGAGCTACAATATATTAAAGTGTATTTAATTTGTTTATTTTATTATGGTTTATTTTCCTCTGTTAGTTATCAGCATAAAGTATAATGGCAATTTTTGCTGTATTGACATTGTCAATGTGAGACAATGATATCAGTATGTTTGTAGATCCAGGAAATGAATTTGGACAATGCCAGACTGTTTCTACAGATAGACAATGCAAGACTGGCTGCTGACGATTTCAAAGTCAAGTGAGATATTTATTTATTCTCTTATAACAAAACAATTGAAGAAATGCATTAAGTTTTAACTCAATGCAAATACACAGATATTCCACATCACGTCAATATCCTGTAAGTGTGACATACGCCCTGTAGTCTCTCATGTAAATGCACCGTCCCGTGCGGGCAGGTTCGAGTCGGAGCAGGGCATGCGGCAGGGGGTGGAGCAGGATCTTGCTCGTCTCCGCAAGATGCTGGACGACACTTACATGGGCCGCATGCAGCTGGAGGGCCAGATCGAGTCTATGAGAGAAGAGCTGGCGTACCTAAAGAAGAACCATGAGGAGGTATACGCCTTAAACACACTGATTAAACACATACAGATGTACTACTCATATCTGGTTTGTTTGATCTTTGTTTAATGAGACTCCAACAGTCTTCTAGTCCGCAATAAGTAGTTAACAGATATTTAAAATGAATGTTTAATAAACTTAAAATACATTGTTTTATGTGTGACTATTCTTTCATCATTTTTTAGGATGTGCCATTCGCAATGATTCATTAAGTGAGTCATGTAGGCCTACTTTTGACTGATTTCTGACTTTTATGTTTTAAATCAAAGGTTGATTCATCTAATTTGATTCAAGAACTTTATATTGAAGTTTATAGTTATTTATTTAATTTAAAGGGGTTGTATGTAGAATTCAGAAACCATGTTTGTTAGCGAAACCGGTGGCCATTAAGTGAACTGCACCCAGGAACGTATTGCTCGTGCGTGCACGTGAGATTAAATGCACTGATATACTCTGATGTGAAGTTCTCTAATTTTTTTTAATACCTCTGCAGCAATATACTGTTAACTAACATCCCAATGCCGTCCAAGCTGCTGAGAGCGACGATTAGATGAATATGTTAATGTAGTGTTGCGCGCTTTCCTCAATAACAAAATAAAACCCAGAACAAAAATGACAGTGTTGAGAAAGCAGTATTAAAAAAGCATATGATCGTAGCGATGTGGATATTTTTGTACAAACTGCAATTCACCAACATCATGCTAACAGATGAGGTAAGACAAATGAGCCTACACTGACTGCTGATAGTTTGATTATGAAGTTTTTTTTTTAATACTTTAGACTAGATCTGGCTATGGGAGACTATTTGAATTAGTTCGAATGAATCCCTTTTCTTTGGATGACACATTGTCATTGACTTTACATGACAGAATAGCTTTTTCACCATTTTCCTGAACATGCATTTGTTTTAATGTGCTAAAGAGCGAGCGTAAATGTCACGTCCTTTTGATTTTCACGGCAAAAATGTCCTTCACCAACAAAAAATCTGTACAGGCTTTCATTGGCAACTTCGGAAATCGGGGAAGGTCTCGTTTTTTACGTTGTTGAACAATCTGTTCACACTTTGGCAGTAAAAAAGGTGATTAATGCATGGAAATTTCTCATATAGCCCCTTTAACTTAATGTTTAATTTAAATGTAGGCCTATTTATGTATTTAGAAATGCCTATGGGGAAATATATGTATGTGTATATCTATATATATGGGCAAAATGCTTCTCAAACTAAGACGTGCTAAAGTTGGCAGTCACCATAAAATCAATAGGTGTGTTCGTCTTGAAGCAGCGCTACACAGACCAATCAGTATACAACTCATACGACATTAAAGTACCACTAGAGAGATTGGAAGGCATATAGAGCTGTCTGCTCTTTCAGTATTTTTGATGCCGTACATTGATCGCGCTGTTTCTAGCCGAACACACCTATTTAAGCCTACTGTCAACAGATGTTCCCACCTGGTTTTCAATGCTTTAGGCAAGCGTTAAACAAACTTAATTATCTAGTTGCCACACTGTTTCCAGATCCTGTTATTATAAACTGTATAACTAAAGTCATTTATCATTTTATTTTACAGGATGTTGCTAACCTGAAGGGCCAGATCAGCGACTGTCAAGTCAATGTGCAAATGGAGAATAAAAACAGTCCAGACCTCAATGAAATCATTAGTAACATCCGCAAGCAGTATGAACGAGGTGTACAGAAGAGTCGTGAGGAAACTGAAGCCTGGTATCAAAATAAAGTAAGTTGTATTGTGATTTTGTTGTCTCGCCCTGTTTTTTCCAAAATGTTGGCACTTTCTATCAATACACTATGCTTTGGTGGACCATTAGTGACGTAAGTCCTATTAGATCTATTACCTAAACTGTTATTTTTACATTAAAATGATCCTAGCATGAATATCAGATCATTTTCAACACATAAGTTGTCTGTATCTCCCATTCATTTGTAGATTTTGGCCTGTTTGCAATCTCATTCATCCTTAAACAAACATTTTGCTCTCAGTCAAACTAGTAATTCGAATCATATAACCCTTTCTGACTTAATGTATTTATTTTCTAATGATATATGATTTTAATTGTTTATTTAATTATTTATTTACGCTACAAAATAAACTAAGGGTAGTATACTATGAATAAGCGTACTACTTTATATTTAGAAATTCAGCAAAATCTTATGTAAAATCTATTTAAAACATTTGTACCTCCAAAGTAAGTAAGCTTAAGCACATCCTTTCATTTAATTTTAGCGAGTTGGGACCCTAATTTGTACCCTATGGGAATGTGCCTTCTATTTAGGAGAGCTTTGTGCATAATTACAAGGCGGACCTATACTATCATGTGTCCTGAATGTCTTGTTCCTCTCAATCCAGTTTGACAACATCACAGCTGAGGTGACTCAGAACACAGAAGCCCTGCAGACATCAAAGACTGAGCTGAATGAGCTGCGCAGGCAGAGACAATCTCTAGAAATTGACCTGCAGGCTCTGCACAACATGGTACAGTACACAAATGACACTAATTATCTGCATGACAAATCATTTTGCATTCTACACAGTCAGCGCTCTCACCTGGCAAATTGACATGTGCATCATTCAAACGATTATGAAATGTCCCATGCTTGTCTTCATGCATGCATGTCATCTGAATTTACACATTATCCTTGTGCGCCCATGTGTTTTCTAAACCATGAGAAAATAGAAGCTGAAAAACAAAGTGGTTTGTCAAGAGTTTTTGCACCTAAAGCAGTCATGCACAGAAACAATCACAGATCTCTGATGCACATAATTTTTATTAATATTATTTCCCACATTTTGGAATAATAGCGAAGATGTCTATAAATAACACAAATGGAAACATAAAGAATGAATTTAAAGCCATTTAAAAGGTTATTAAGATTATGAGAAAAATAATTTCTGTCAAGTGTCTAAACTTATTCTGCTTGGTGATTTGCATATTTGATCGTTTGAAATGTGATTGCAAAAAAATGTTCCGATGCCTTCCTCTGTGCATGCATGTCATCATGTTATTCCTGTGCACCAAATTGTTTTTTAAACCATGGCAACAAGAAGCTGTTTTTATACAGTGGTTTGTTGAACTTCCTGCTCAAAAATGATTGCATAACTTGACTTAAGTACTTAAGTAACTTAAGAAAAAATTATTAAATTAAGTAACTTAAAGGAGTAGTTCACTTTTGAAAAAAACTTTTGCTGATAATTCACTCACCCCCATGTCATCAAAGATGTCAATGTCATTCTTTCTTCAGTCAAAAAGAAATTAAGGATTTTGATGAAAACATTCCAGCATTTTTCTCCATATAATGGACTTCAGTGCAAACTGCAAACTGTTCAAAGGGCTTTAAACGATTCCAGACGATGAATAAGGGTCTTATCAAGTGAAACGATCGCTTATTTAATAAATAAATAACAAAGTTTACGTTTTATAAGCTCGAATACTCGCCTTGCTCTGTTCTGTGACGTATGTTTGTGACTCTCCTGTTCGAACTCGTTCATCAAAATGAACAAATCTTTTTCCGAGTCATTTGGTTCATTCAACGAATGAAACTAACGAATTGACTCGGAAAAAGATTCGTTAAATTTGAAGTGCATTATATGGAGAAAAATCCTGGAATGTTTTCATCAAAAACCTTAATTTCTTTTCGACTGAAGAAAGAAAGACATGGACATCTTGGATGACATGGGGGTGAGTGAATTATCAGCAAAAGTTTTTTGAAAAGTGAACTACTCCTTTAAGTAAAAAAAAATATTCAATTATCTTATTCTTCATAATTGCTTTATTATTATTTCCCACATTCATTTTTAACTCAATGCATTGTCAATATGATATTCCATATCATGTAAATAAATAAATATTGTTTAATTTTCCATATTTTAGAATAATAATAATCTATGAAAAAAAGTAAAAAAAAAAAAAAAAGAACAATACAGTTAATAAAATAATCTATTTATTTTTAAAAAAGTATTATTTTGTCCATTAAAATAATTGCAAGCATTTAAGCAGGGGTCTTTATTTGAAAAGGTTATTAAAATCATGAGAAACATAAATTCCTTATTCTGCTTGGTGCCTCTCAGATTCGTTCTCTCGAAGATTCGCTGCATGAAACTGAAGCACGTTACGGTCAGGAGGTCAGTGGACACAACTCTCAGATCATGCAGCTGGAGAGTGAGCTGGGACAGGTGCGTGCCCAGGTGGAGCGCCACACGGCCGAGTACGAGGCGCTGCTCAACATTAAGTCCAAACTCGAGGCAGAGATCGCCAGCTATCATCGCCTTCTGGAGGGTGTTGTTGACGACAAGGGGGACAATAACAGGTAAGATGGAAAGTTTGTGAACAATGATGTTTAAAAAAATGGATATTCCAGCTCATTTGACTCATCCATTATACTAAATTGCCTCAAGTCTTGTTTTTCTTTTCTTTTTAAACTACAAAAGCTGTCACTGGGATGATACCCTTTCACCTTCGTACCTTATTTATCCCTAAAGGGTGCTTATTAGTACCTAAAGTGTGCATTTTTGCACCTGAATGGTACATACTAGTACCTTTTGAAAGGGTACTGTCCCGTTTGTACTATTTTTTGGAGTGTAAAGCCCTTATAAAGAATCAGTACTACACTCATTTTGGCATTTATGGAAACTTTAACATTCATAGAATCTTTACATTGCACAAAAGGTTCTTTTATAGTGGAATTAAAAAGTTCTCCACACATTTTTGGATGAACTATTCTTTAAAAGGTAAATATTGGTGTTTGTTCAAATGCTTTGGTGTAGTTCAGAACGAATACAAAAGCATGTTTAATTATGAAAAGCATTTGGTCACAGATTGCAATGTGCACATCACACAATATTGCTGTTTCCACACAGCATTTTCCCTGGTGAGCTGCCCATGCAAATCTAGCACATCTTTCCACAGGGAAGTCACGCTATAGTAACAAACACAAGGCACAAACTCTGTCCCTACAGGCTTGTGAGAAACGTGTCCCAGCAAGCATTTGTCTTTTAAACACCATAGACAATGACCGGGTCACCCTCCCCCGGGTTTGCAGAAAAGTGGTCGCTCAATGTGGGTTTTTCAGTGGATGATCCTTAAAGGGATACTCCACCCAAAAATGAAAATTTTGATATAATTTACTCACCCTCAAGTTGTTGCAAACCTGTATGAGTTTCTTCTGCTGAACACAAAGGAAGATATTTTGAAGAACGATTAGAAGAAGAATCGTTCTTCAAAATATCTTCCTTTGTGTTCAGCAGAAGAAATAAACTTATACAGGTTTGCAACAACTTGAGAGTGAGTAAATGAAAAATTTTTGGGTGGAGTATCCCTTTAAGATCTCAACTTCGATCGTCCCCAGTCTTGAATAATTCCCAGCAAGTACCTACATTTGTGCCACTCTCTCATGTTTTCTCTTCCCTCCCACAGAGAGGAATTTTCTTTAGAGCAGGCGTTGTATGCAGGTGAGTACGTGACGTGTAGATTTTAGGCATCGTTCAGTTTGAGTTAACAAACGCTTGCCTAACCCACATCAAGCTTGTCTTGTCACACTAATCCTCACTCACTGCTCTACGGTCTAACACAGACGAGTAAACAGTCGACCCTCGCTGGACATACATGCACCAGTCACACTGTTTATGTTTCTCACTGCTAACCCCATGCAAATATGTTTGAAGATAATCATCTTTGCAATTTGTTAAAGAATCAAAAGGGTCATTCTACAAAACAAGTACCATTTGTGTCCTTCATATGTGCATTTTTAGCCACCTAAGTCTGTTTTGAGATCTAGTCCTGTCAAATCGATTAATCGCGATTAATTGGATCTTACATTAGTTAAAAGTTGATGTTAGATGCGATTAATAGCAATATATATATATATATATATATATATATATATATATATATGTTAGGGCTGTCAAATGATTAATCGCATCCAAAATAAAAGTTTGTGTAATATATGTGGATGCACTATGTATAATTATTTTGTATATATATATATATATATATATATATATACACACACATGCATGGATATTTAAGAAAATATATATTTTTTATATGTAAAATATTTATATTTAAATATAATATAAATTATATATATAAATCTAAATACAGTATATACATGAAAATATTTCTTAAATATATACAAGCATGTGTGTGTGTATTTATATATATATATATATATATATATATATATATATACTGTATATATATATATATATATATATAATTATACACAGTGCACCCACATATATTATGTAGACACAAACTTTTATTTTGGATGCGATTAATCGTTTGACAGCCCTAATATATATATATATATTGCTATTAATCGCATCTAACATCAACTTTTAACTAATGTAAGATCCAATTAATCGCGATTAATTCATTAAATAATTCAAATTATTGTAATATAATTCGGAAAAAAGTAGATGTTTGTAAAAATATCAACATTAAATTCTCAAAGCACATTTTAGCTTCATGAACTTATAATGTTGCGATTGTGCAATCCATTGTATGATCTATTTAACATCGTTTTTTCTGATAGAATTGACAAAAACTCACTTGCAAAATTACCCTTTCAAACTGCAATAGGCATTTGATTGTAGAATGACCCAAATAATATTGACTAGCCGATTACAAAAGTTGCTTCCTCAACTAAAATATGCAAGCACCAGGGCTTGACATGAACTTTTTTGCTCACCAGCCACTGTGGCTAGTGGTTTTCCAAAGTTACTTGCCACTCAACATTTTCACTAGCCACAATTTTGACATTGATAACATGGAGGAAAAACTGCCATATAATAATGCCAGGAATATTAGGCTGCTGTCACTTTAAGACCTTACGCACAGATCCATTGTTGCACATGGCTTTCTTTCTCAACTGTTTACATTCATTAGTAAATTAGTCCTGTTAATGCAGCTGGTATCCCGTATCTGTTCTGCAGAAAATGAGTATTGGAAGGGTTTAAGATATTTCAGTATCGACCTATAATTTTGACACTACATTGCACAATTCGATGGGTTAGTGGGTGTTCATGTCAAGCCCTGTGCAGCAGTGTTAAACATTAATGATTTGTTTGCTTCTAATGTTTTTAGAGAAAAATGACTAAGCTACATAAATGTTGTAATGAGTTACGAAAGATTGACTCTAACATCCAGCCTATGTTCTGTCTCCAGCTCCTCCTCTTCCGTCTTCCGTAGGTCTTAAGAAAGCCATCATCATCACCCAAGAAATAGTGGACGGAGAGGTGGTCTCTCAGAGCGAACTTGAGCAAAATCACACTAACCACAACAGCCAGGACGTTTTTGGGGAGGAAGAAGTGCTAGAGGAACTACAGGAGTTAGTGGAGGAAGAACAGCAGAAGTCAGTAGATCAAGAACAGTTGGTGGAGGAAGAGAAGAAACCTGATGAGGAAGATTCTCTAAATGTGGTGGAGGAGAACGAGTGACTTTCTGCTGTGTCCTTCATTTCTCTTCCTAATCTTACAACCTGGTGGGTTCTTCATCTCTCTTTCTTTCCTTCTTCCTGCTCAGTTTATTATTGTGAAGACCATGACTCTCTTATCATTAAAACAAGTATGAGCCTCATTTTCTGGTCAGTGTTGTTATTTTATAGTGTACATTTAGGTTTGAAAGTTAGGGTTGTATGTCTATATATCTATATATATATATATATATGTGTGTGTGTGTGTGTGTGTGTGTGTGTATGTATGTATATATATATATATATATATATATAGGCAGATTAAATTGATCAAAAGTGACAGTGAAGACATGTATAATGTTATAAAAGATTTCAGTAACACGTATAGCCTGTATAATGAAATATTTGAATGCATTAATTATGCTTTGTAATGCATTAATACTTCTAACCAGTTATAATACTTGTCTATTTATTGCATGGAAATGCATTAAAACACATAACAACCAATTTCAGATCTGAAAATATTAAAATGCATTTCAACTTTGGTTAAAATTATCTATATTTAAAGTGTTTTACCAAGATCTCTATTTGGGTTATTTTGATCTCCTGGAAAAATATAAAATCACTTTTTTCCACAAAAATACGAAGCAGCACAATTGTTTTCAACATCGATACAAATAATAAATGTTTCTTGAGCATCAAATCAGCATATTAGAATGATTTCTGAAGGATCATGTGACACTGAAGACAAACTAGAGTAATGTCGCTGCCACACCAAATTACATTTTGAAATACATTCATTCATATAGAAAACAGTTGTTTTTAAATGTAATAATATTTAAAGGGTTAGTTCACCCAAAAATGAAAATTCTGTCAGTATTTACTCACCCTCATGTTGTTCCAACCCCGTAAGACCTTCGTTCATCTTCGGAAAACGAATTAAGATATTTAAGATATTAAAATCGCTCCTGCATACAGTCCATAGGCTTCTTGAGGGACTGGCTCTTGCCGTCCCCGAAAAGTCATAAAAGACATCGTTAAAATAGTCCAAGTGACTACAGGGGCTCAATCTTAAGTTTATCAAACGACGAGAACACTTTTGTGCGCAAAAAAAACAACAAAAATAACGACTTTATTTCAACTATTCGTTTATTTCTCCCTCTGCGCGAGTCAGCTAACTAGTTTAATAGCGTAAGCTTCTGTTATTGTACGTCACACGCATCACACACACATGACCAGCGTCGACCAATAGTGAGCCTACGTGTGACGTAGCTCTACGCAATCACACTACGTTAACGGACTATAGGCTTATGGAGAAGGAAGTGAATAGTTGAAATAAAGTCGTTATTTTTGTTGTTTTTTTGCGCACAAAATTGTTCTCGTCGTTTGATAAACTTAAGATTGAGCCCCTGTAGTCACTTGGACTATTTTAACGATGTCTTTTATGACTTTTCGGGGACGGCAAGAGCCAGTCCCTCAAGAAGCCTATGGACTGTATGCAGGAGCGATTTTAATATCTTAAATATCTTAATTCGTTTTCCGAAGATGAACGAAGGTCTTACGGGGTTGGAACAACATGAGGGTGAGTAAATACTGACAGAATTTTCATTTTTGGGTGAACTAACCCTTTAACAATATTACTGTTTTTACTGTATTTTTGAGCTTAAAGACTCAAAAACATTAAAAAAAAAACAAAAAAAACTTTTAAATGATTTCACCCCAATGAACAGGCAAAGAATCTCTTGTATAGAAGACTGATTTATTCTTGACCATTTCATGATGTCCAATATTGATGCATTTGGCGAAACGAAGGAAAGAGGAAAAGCAAAATACTGCATGACTATGTCAATAAAACACTGTCAGTCAACAGAGCTACACAGTGAAACATAAGAGTGTATCAAAAAATCTGTTTATCCAACAACATACAAATAACATTTATCCTATAAATGCAAAGCGAGGAATTTATTTGTCTCCCTGTTGAGGTGCAAACTCCACGTGGAGGATCGACATGACTGGCCAGAGGTGTTTAGTGGAGTCCACGGATGCTGGTCTCGTGATTGCACGTCGTGTCCTTAACGAGAGAAGGTCTTGCCCCTGGACAGATCATGTGAGGGTTAGGTCAAAACAGTGGAATAAATGTAATAAAATATGGATATCCTCTAGCCTGAGGCAAATCATAATGTCCAAGTCAAATTAGCGCGAGTGTGCAATCCCATAAAAGCACCGATGGGAGTGGAAAGTTCTGACCGTGATCTACTGACGAAATAAACAACAAATTAAAGAACACAGACGCAACCAGATCATTCCCATAATGACCAACGCAACATACCAAGAGCAGCGCAAATCAGCGTCAAATACGAATAAATTGACTAAATAAATCACCTTGCATGATTCATTTAAATACTCTCCTCCCATAAATATTGCATCTGATAGGAAAATTCCTACAAATGCATATGCAATAAAAATTGATTTTACTGAGGGAAAAAACTACAAACTCATGAAGCATAATCAGATTAAAAATGACGGAGGAATATACTACAACTCATTTTAAAGTGTTGATTAAATGTATAAAAACTATATATTTTAAGTTAATTGCAAAATATGCATATACACAAACATTTCAGTATTTTGAGTGCGTAGGGAGATCGACTCAGATCAAGCATTTAGCTATTTTCTATTCTCTTTTCTATTTTTTTCTATAATTTGAGGTTAGCATCATGGGTAATGTAGTTTTTCACTAGGAATCCCACTGTTAATCATGACTGTTATAAAAATAGGCTGAAATAATGTGGGCTTGTGATAATAACATGGATCAACAACCTTGTAGCTCACAATAGGGCTCTGGATTATAAGTTATTGTACAAACTCAATTTCCTTACGGAAAATGAAGGGAGTTTTTACTTCCAGATCCAAATTTTGCACTCTATTGGTGGATCTTTTTATTATTATTTTTCAGATTTTTATTTTTTTGTTAAAATCACACTGATGAAAAGCCAATATCATCAGAGTTTATGGTCAGTCTGTTTTGAAAGGTTTTTACGTTATTGATAAAAATCAATTTTTTTTTGTTCTGTCCTACCAAAGTCATAGAAGCAAACTAATGACTTTTGATTTCAGAGAAAAAGAATTTGCAACATTTGGCCAAGATTCAGTTTAAACAAGCTCAAACAACCACCAGTGTGTTTAAAAAGTACACGCTAATCAGCTCTGATAAGATCCACCTCTAAGAGACAGCGAATGGAGCAACACCTAAAGTTAAACACACACACTATCACTATCACAAATTAATCTTTTGCAAGTATGTGCCTCTGGTGTTAAATAAAACCCAGAGATAAGCACCAACATCAGCACAAATGGAATAAAAAGCCCCTGAGAAAGAGGCTTTTTGTGCGGTTTTATGTGATGTGCTAATAATTGTGAAAACAGCACTTACGAAATAGTTTTCATCTCTTTCTTCTCAGCGTCTGGGCGAGCTCGGTTGAGTACCTTGAGAAACTCAGAAGTCTTGGCCCTCATACGAGTGTGGATGTAGGCCTAACACAGGAGAAAACACACCGATTATTCATTAACTTCATAGCATTTTTCAGACAAAAGCCCCCAGCATATTCGTTTCATCTGACCAAACAAAGGGCCGAATGGTTGAATGGCAAGTACGCAAACTAAAACCATTACAAAGCTTTTTACAAACTCAAGGGCATTTCTCAAACACTCATAAACTCAAAAACTGGTATTAAGATACATTACGGTCGATCGGATCACAAGTGGACGACACTAAATACAGGTGTAAACGGGGTCTAAAACATTTGAAACGACCTGAGAGGTAGTGAAAACGCATTCGACTGGATTGCTTTTGTATGTGTAAACGCACATGTTGAATGAGTCGGAGAGTAGACAGTCTTTTGTGGTTGTTCTGTCTACTGACCTTTAAGAGACGGGATTTAAACTGTGTCGACTGAAGCCCCAACTTTGCTTTGAAGATGAAAAACGTACCAAGCACAATGTAAATATGTAAATTGCTCATATGTAAATTAGGCAAGATTATTTCATCCATTTTGTCCAAAAACCCATATATTTACTCGCCCATCAACCCTCCCCTCGAAAAAAATCAGGACAGAAGTGGTTGAAAGTGGACAAAAGAGACCCCGTCCACACTACTGCGTTTTCGGTTAAAAAACGGAAAATTAAAACGAATACGATCTCCGTCCACTCCAGCGTTTTATCTGCGTATTAGAATTGATCTCCATCCACATTAAAACTACTGAAAACGTGGATCACGTTACCATTCACCAACACTGGGAATGCACGTGCCAGTGTAAACAGTGGCTGATGAATCAGGGAAGGAGACTAAAGTCCAAAGTCCTTCATTTTGTCCCGTCTACACTAAAAACTCCCTCCGGAGATTCAAAACGCAAAACGGAGCCGCAGTGCAGCGTTTCTAAACTTTTTAATCCGTTTTAGGTCTTCGTTTTTCCCGTTTTAGTCTGGACGGGAGGTGCAAACGTAGCAAAACGCAGTAGTGTGGACGGGGCCTAAGACACCAGGTGTAAATGGGAATGTGTCTCCCTCGTCTGCTTGTGATCCGATCTTAATACCAGGAGTAAACAGGGCGTTGTTGGGTCGACTGCGGCGTTTCTGAGGAGGGTCTTACCTTGGAGCACTTTATGTGGTAGTGCAGATAGTCCCGGAAGGTGTGGATGAGGTTGATGGTGTTGTCTCTGGTATTGGCGTTGGTGTGTCGGGGGAACAGCACTGGTTGGAAATGGTAATTTTAGAATTTATATTTAAACTAGAATATGACATTCAATGTGAATGTTATATTTGGGTAACATATACATACTATAAATAAAAATACTGCAAAAAAAAGGTTAGACTTTATTTTAGGGTGAGGTAGTTACTGGAGCCAGACCGACATTATCAGCCGATATTAGGCATTTTCCAAAATATCGGTATCGGCAGTTATAATGGCCGATAAATGAATATTTCAAAAATAAAATAAAGACGGACAAAACACGCTTCGATCATCTCTCCTTGGCCTGTTATATTGAAAATGTATGTTTTACAATTTGCAGTATGATGTTATCTATTGCTAAATTATGGCTCATCATAGACTAGCTAACCACAAAGCTACAGTAGCTAATGCCACTATCATCAGTGGAAGACCGCTAACGTTAACATTAATGAGTTTGGAAACCACAATTAACTTTTTTTGCCTAAATAAAGTAATTATTACTGTATTTATAACTAGCATATCTCTAGTTACAGTCCCTGCATTGTAAAATGTAAGTTATACTTGCGAAGAGTGAACATTTAGACATAGAGAAAAAGTATCAAACGTATCTTGTGCAGAAAAGTTAGCTTTTCTTTTACACGTGTGTGAAATCCAACAATATTTATAAAAAATAAATTAATTAATTAATTAAAATAAATAAATTAAAATAAAATAAAAAAAAATCGGCCGATATATCGGAATATCGGATTTTAAAACCCAAAAATATTTGTATCGCTTTTGCCCTTCAAAATCCTTTATCGGTCGGGCTCTAGTAGTTACATTGTACTTACTCAAATAAGTACTGAGTACTATTAATGAACTACATGTACTTACTATAGAGTTACGGTTAGGGTTAGTTACGTGTAACTGCGTCACCTTAAAATAAAGTGTTACCAATATAAAAGAATACATATTTAATATTTCTAAAAATATATAAGTATTTTATTTTTGTATTACTGCAAAAAAAAACCCTGCTTTTTTGTCTTAGTATCAATATCTTTACAAGATAAATTTACTTCTGCAACACAGCATAAGATATTCAGGCTCGGTTTCATATGTTGTGTCTTTATTACGAGAGTATTTTGCCTTATTGCACTGACCTTAACTTGTTTATACTTAAAATTAAAGAAAAACCTGCCAGTGCAGTAAGACAAATTATACTCGTATTGGACACTATTGGACACTTCTTAAATTGATCCCGTTTAAAGAATTGTTAGACATTTCAACTGAAAAAAAGGAGAAAAACTAATTAAATACTTAAGAAGTCATTTAAATCAATGACACTTGAAAACAGATGTGTAATCCTAAAGGTATAACGTCAATCTGAGTAACAAAGCAATTTTAACAGAATACAATAATCTGTAATATGAGGTTTGCATGGGTTAACACTAAAAGTACAGTATTTTTATACTCAGTTACCAGCGTAAAATGAACAAACAAAAAACAAACTAAATAAGGACTTGGTAAACATTGCATGTCTCCAAATACTTGGTGGCGTGAAAAACTGAAGTAGAGTAGCGCTGGTAAACGTTGTTGGCTTTGATAAAAGGGTGTGGTGCTTTTTTTATTCATTAAGAGGTTTGTGTAACCGCCGTGAAGAGAAGCTGGGCGTTTGCTCTCTTGAAACGAATGCAAATACACAGTGCACCTGCCACAGGTAAGCGGAAGCGCTTTGTTCTGGCCACGTATTAACGTACAAGTCATCAAGTAAACCAGACAAGAGTCTATAATTAACTTTATATCTATATCTATAATTAACTTTAGCAGATGTGGTTGATAATACTGTTTTAACCAGGGTCCAAAATGAACATTTCCTTAGTGCCATTTGTGAGTAAAAATAACCATTCTCGACACTAAATTCCTGTTTATGTGTATGTGACCACGTGGTACAAACCAAAAGTGATGTAGCCGATGTTGTCTCCCACAGTGGCGTCAGTGTCCTTCAGCTCCAGAGGAGGCTCTCTGTGACTGAACAGCACCTGAGGAGCCGTGTGACTGGCCCTCCTGCCCTCCTTAAACTCCTGAACAGAGAGAAACAGTCATCGGTCTACAAACACAGAAGCTGTCCTGGTGGGGGTTGGCACTGATGACATCATTACGTGCAGGTGATTTTGTGAAAACAGTCAAACTACATTAGAAGTGCCTTTCATTTGTAATGCATTTAATTCACTGGATTATCCCAAACATTATTTATTATCCATTTACAGTAGTTGCCAAAAGCAATGCCTGAATGGGGATATTTGTTTTTATGACCCTGCAAGTTCGAATAAAAATTCAAATTATGAGGAAAATATTTGATATTTTAGAAATATAAGGGAAGAACACAGCACTAAACTTGTTTAAGGCACTTATCTGACAAAACTATTTGGCAAAAAAGGCACACTACAGCTACAGGTTTTATTTCACTAATACTATGCAAAACAAATGAATGGAAAAACTAAAAGCTTATATAAAAACCATACATAATACATAACAATCAGCTATTATGTTGTTGGTTATCTCTTGTTTTTGCATGTTTTAATAACTTTCTTTGTATGAAAGCCTGGCCAGAAATTATGTCTGCACAATTTCATTGAGTTATCACAAGTAGAACAACTGACTATGCAATATGCTTACAAAATCTTTAATAGATTTTGTATAATATTTAAACAAATGGTGAAGATGTCAATTTTCCTAAGTCCGGAAATCACTTTTGGCCACTGTGGTACTTTCCAGCAAAACTAAATTACATTATACGATATACAAAACAGAAAATAATTATTTTAAGAATTAGTTTTTACTGTATTTTTGATAAAAATTAAAAGTAAATCAAATAAAAAGCCTTGGTAAGCATAAGATAATTTAAAAAACTTCATCATTTAAACAGCAGTGTATAAGAAAATCATATTCTTGGTATTAGTCTTGCTTTTCCAGTTAAATTGTAAAAAAAAATAATAATAAAAGATAATGCATAAAATATTAAGACTTCACTTGCTTTTGACTTGTTTATAAATAAATGAAAAAAATCAGCTGGTTCACTAAGAAATTATTTGTATTTAACAGTCTATGAATCACATCTGAATCTAAATCTCATCATTTATAAACATCAGCAAATATAACAAAATTGTATATCTGCATTTTCTATATATATATATATATATATATATATATAAAATGCAGTGAGCTTTTTAAGTGTCCAGAAGTGGCCAAATTTGTTTTGAGGCTACTGTTTATATATATATATATATATATATATATATATATATATGATTGAAATGAGTGCTTGCTGATTGCTTTCTAAATGCCACTTGCCTTGCCACTTGCCTTGATATTTTTTATATAAAGCAAATATTTTGGATTGTGGCTTATTTGTCCAAATGCTTTTAGGGGTGACTGTACTCTTACAGTGCTATGCAATTATTTCAAATGTTGAAACATGCATTCTGCTCTATCTATGAGCTCTTTGATGACAGAATAAATGACAGCATTTCATTCTGCAGATAATACAGGAATGACAGCGTTGGCTGATGACATACAGTGGTTTAAATGGGAAACATGACACAAAATGCCTGAATTGCAAAACACCCAGAGGGCATGTGTTTCAACATTGTAAGCATACAGAAATGATTGTATGGTGAGTAAATACAGAAACGGTCGAGATTGAACCTGAGAGCTATTCCTATTCCATAGAAATGGGACAAAATGAGCGAACCTGCATGAACACTTTCCCGATGATGACATCGTCGTCATCCTTGAACACTGTGCTGAACACAACAGTTACTCTGTCTTTCTTAGCCTCAATATACCTGGAAAACACAAACAAGAGAGATTTGAGCTGGATTACAAACTGTGTACAAGGGCTGTCATATATATATACCTATATGTTTATGTGTATATGAAATAATTAATATGGTTAAAAGATTTGCGCCACTCAAGTTCTTCAGAAAATGTAAAAATCTAGTTATGATTCATCATTTGGTTATTTATGCTGCTTTCAAGCTGTGGAGAAAATTATAATGTGAAAACAATGTATTTAAATAGCCTATATATATATATTTTGATTGTTCTGCATGAAACGCATTCTACATTTCCCTTACAGCCGAAAAATTGCAAATATTATAGTATTTTTTGTCAATTAAATGAAAAAGAACTACATTTGCTCTATTATCCAGTTAATCAGACAAATGAAGACTCGATTTGTTGATTATCAATAATTTGTAAGTTGCAGGCCTAATGAAGAAAGATCAAGTATCTTACATAGACTCGTCATCCCTGTAATGGACAACAGCTCTCTTCTCTCCCTCACGGCCCTCCTCCTGGAAATTAAAGTACTTCTCGAAGACAGAAGCGAAGCAGTTTCTCTTGAGAATGCCCGCCTGGTGGATCACCTCCTCTTTGTTGGGCGGAAGTGCCTCCAGGTCAAAGAGCAGTGAAATATTGTACCCTTCAGAGAGGAACAGCAACAAACCGTCAAACCAAAATTCGTACAGTAATAACTAAAAGTGAAAACAGCAGCCGTTTGGCTTACCATCTTCTGGTGCCACGAGGAAATTTCCATAAACGCGCTTCAGCAACTGAAACAAAACAAATACAAACTAAATTAAAATCTCATGTCAATGTCGATTTAAAAAAGAGCAACAAAGTTAATGCAATATACTTTTTTTTAAAAGTGAACATCATGATTTTTGATTCAATTTTGTGTGAATGTACAAGTGAAAGTTTACATCTTAGGCCCTACGGCTGGTTACTATTTCCCACTTTTTGGCTGAACCCTCTGGTGTAATTTTTGACCAAAAAATATTACGTTTTTTTTTTTTTTTTACTTCATCAGAATGGTACGAAACTTGGTAAAGGTTTTAGTACATGCTGCTGTGTAAACAAAAAAACACAGATATGATTCAAGAAAAGGTTGTATTGTCATATTGTATTGTTTTGTGGAAATTATCGGGAAGATGAATTTCATCTAGTGGAAATGTTTGGTACTGCACCAAAACAAATTATTTCTGAAAGCTAATTTTATAAGAGATCAACCATAAATTTGGAATAGAGCTTGTTTACATTTATAGCTTTAATTTTCTCACAGTTTTAGAGTAAAACGTGTTTTGGAAGATACATATTTCAAATAAAACATTTAAAATATTATTTTTTTTTTTTTTTGGCATTTTTCATAACAATAAATGTAACATTTTATACTTTTTTTCCAAGTTAACTTTTTTACGCTTTAAATGCTAAGAGTGTCGCTAAGAGTGTCATCTTTAAATCAAAAAGAGATCAAACTTAAGTCTTTGCTCTGATTTATGACTGTTTAAGTTGGTCATTTCATTTTAAGGTCCATGCTCAAAAAGTGAATATACTGGATTAAAAATACTGTAGTATCCAACAATTCCCTAAAAATATTAAATAAAGAACATTATAAAGCTAAAATATAGTACAATAATTTTCATTGAAATAATTTGTTATTTTATTTTAGATCTGTCGTTGAACAGCTCCAGAGGGTTAACTAGCTCATTTAAAAAATACAAACATCAGGTCCTAAAATGTCTGCATGTGTAACAATTATAAAGGAATGAATAAAATGCATTTTTAAATAAACTATAGAATATCACATTTCAGGGCACATCAATATCCAAAAAACTATTTCACGTCAACTAACTAACCACGTATAAAACGACAGGCACTGGCTTGTTTCATTCCTGGCATTTTTAACAAGCTTTCCCTGTATTTTGTCTTCTGTTTTAGCCTGTCTGTCAGTATATAGACAAGACATTTTCAACAAATACAAAAGAAGAAGAAGAAGAAAAAAAACTCATTTGAATTCTTTTTTTGTCTCAGAGATTGTATCAGTGTGGACAGCATGAACAGACAGGAAGCTGAGGGCCACTTCTACTGGTTCCTCTATTTTGCATTGGTAATTCGTTTGATTTACATTGGCAGTCCTGAATGGAGCTGGAACATACTTTGGATATTTATTTGCATTGGCATGGAAAAGGCTTCCCATCAACCTCAACTCCATGAAGCCTAAAAGATTCATGACAATCCTTCCCTAAAAACAATGAATCAATTTTCTCAATGCACAATCAAAACCATGAAGATGCAACTGCAATGATCTTGAAATATGCCAGAAAATAATGAATAAGTTGAAAATTCAAAACAGCAAATCATCTTAACACTAGCTTAGAAGGACAGGGAACCAATGTTTCTTTTTTTACGACATGTGACTTCCTCCATTCAAAGTGAGTCACAGGCACTTCCTGTTTCATAGTGAAACCACAAGCCATTTAAAACCTTACATGGTGATTAAATGTGATCACCCCGGACTGAATCATGTAAAATCATAGGATATGTACAGTATGAAAGAAGACTACTTTTCTCCAACCTCACAATTGCATAATTGTCCATAGAAAATCTGAATTATACTTTCGTAACAGACAAGAATTACAATATCTACAAAGGTTGCAATCTTGCAACCTACTAGTCCATTTTCTCAGTGAGCTATGATGACATTCTTGTGAAAAACTGCATTGTAAAAAGGTAAAACTCATAAACCAGGTCATTTTTCATTCAAAATCAAAAGGATCAAAAATATCAAATCAAAATACACTTCCATTCAAAAGTTAGGAGTTTTTTTGTTGTTTTTTTGAGAAAATTATATTTATTCAGAAAGGGCACATTAAATTGACCAACATTGATAATAAAGACATTTAGAATGTTACAAAAGATTTCAATTTCAAATTAATTCTGATCTTCTGAACCTTCCATTAATCAAAGAATCCTGAAAAGCATCATGGTTTGCCCAAAAAAACTATCAATCAGCACAACTGTTAAAGGAGTAGTTCACTTTAAAAAAAAACTTTTTCTGATAATTTACTCACCCCCATGTCAACCAAGATGTCCATGTCATTCTTTCTTCAGTTGAAAAGAAATTCAGGTTTTTGTCCAAAATGAACTAATCTTTTCTTGAGTCAATATGTTCATTTCGTTCGTTGAATGAACCAAATGACATGAAAAAAGATTTGTTCATTTTGATAAACGAGTTCGAAGAGGAGAGTCACGAACACGCATCACAGAACAGAGCAAGGTGAACATTTGAGCTTATAAAACTTAAACTTTGTTGTTGTTGTTGTTGTTATTTTTTTTTATGAGCAATCGTTTCGTTTGATAAGACCGTTATTCGTCGTCTGGAATCGTTTAAAGCCCTTTGAACAGTTTGCAGTTTGCACTGAAACTGTCTTTTGGACCTTGAACCGTTTGGACCCCATTGAAGTCCATTATATGGAGAAAAATCCTGGAATGTTTTCATCAAAAACCTTAATTTCTTTTCGACTGAAGAAAGAAAGACATGGACATCTTGGATGACATGGAGGTGAGTAAATTACCAGCAAAAGTTTGTTTAAAAGTGAACTACTCCTTTAAGTACAAAAAGGATCATGTGATGAAAGCTTTGCATAACATTTGAGAATATTTCTGTTTAAATAAATACAGCCTTGGTGAGCATAATGACCCCAAACTGTTTTGAACGGTAATGTATTTGTTTTTGCATAAAGATAAAACCGATTTTTAGGCTGACCCTAACCCTGTTCTTGACAAGTTTGGTGATTTTCTGCTCGTACCTCATCGGCGCCGTGCTCCTGAAGCTCCTTGTAGAACTTGAGAGAGATGCTGACCATTAGTTTAGTTTTGTCTCCATTGGGGTTGGAGATGTGGTAAAGCACACCATCGAAGTCTGTAGCAAAAATATAAAAGGGTCCCATGCCAATCATTCATTTTGTTTTTATCACTGACACAGTATATACATTACTGTTATTGTTACATCCTTTACAGTGGATGTTCAAGCACAAAAGAAAGCTTAAATAAAATACATGCATTCTAACACAGTTTGGAGGACAATAGAAACACAGACTTCCACTGCTGAAGTCATTCATATTTCAAACTTACCTGCAAATGTAACTTCTACTGCTTCAGGCTTGTTCCTGAAAGAAAGAAAAAAAGTATTTTGTGAGTCTGCTATCTGGAAATGAATGACAATCTATCAATCTATAGGATGTGTGGGCACTAAGATAGGAAAATCAAGGTACTGTCACTTTAAATACAGGACAACAATAAGAAGACAATCGCCTCATTAAGGATTAATCAATGATTTAATATTTAAAAGAAGTTCATTCAATTGATAGTACCATATCAAACACAAAGAAACTAAAATAACAATTAGAAAACGTGAGAAAAAGTAAGGGATAATGGACAGTCATACATTATTATGCAATAATGACACATTTTTCCACTTACTTCACACCAACTTGCCAAATAAATAAACAAATAAATACATTTAAATATTCATTGTTTAAATAATTGTATTAGTTTTTACAACGCTAATACATGTTATTTATATGGCACGGTCATGAACAGCGGCCATTATTCAAAAATAGTTTACCTGAATGTTGTGACTGACCAATCAGATTAGTTCACTCAAAAATGAAAAATTCTGTCATTATTTATTTGCTCTCAAGTAGTTACAAACCTGTATGAATTTCTTTCTTCTGTTGAACACAAAAGAAAAATATGGTTAACCAAAAACTTGATAGAGCCCGTTGACTTCCAAAATATAAAACTATGGAAATCAATGGAGTCCATCAACTGTTAAGTTTCCAACACTCTTCAAAAATTATTTTTTGTGCTCAGAAAGAAAGAAATGAATACAGGTTTGGAATAACTTGAGAGTGAGTAAATTATGACAGAATTTTCATTTTTGGGTGAACAACTGTACCTTAAAAGTATCCCATAATGTAAACAATGACAATTCTAATGTTTTGGTGAACTATTCCAATAAAAGCAATAACGTGTCGTGTCATTTCATTTACTTTTATTTTAAATAAAATAGCTTTTTTTTTTTTTTTTCTTAAATAAACACAAAACGGAAACAAATCAGAACTTTTTTTATATATGATTTGACAATGAGTCACAGCAGGCGCGTGGCCGTTCCAACCCGAGCGCAAGCACGCGCAAAGTCACACGTATTTGAGAAGAATGAAGGGGAGAGAAGTTCCCGAGGAATCTGCTACTTCATCCTGCATGGACGGGTCTGAAAGATGTTCCTCTTGCAGTGACATGTATTCGACTGATTTACACAAGACGCTATGAACAGGAAGTGTCTCCAGTCTTCAGTACTCTGGGACTAAATATTTATAGAAATCCGGTCAGAAACATGCAACGTTATAAAAAGATCAGAATCACTCATGAGATTTGTTTTAGCAATTACCTGACACACTGATCCAGTTATCACTCACACATAAATAAGATTAATTGTTTTCTATGTGACCTGAACAGCTGGACACACCCCATACAGGACACTTCATTCCTCGAACATGGACAATCAACAAATTACCTCAAAGAACTCAATCAATCGAACACGAATGCATGCGTTATGTTATTTTATCCGTGCATAAGAAAATATGTCTCTTGTCAACGCATGCATGCATCAGATGAGCGATGTTTGATGCGAGTTCTGACTCAGACAGGAAGATCTTCCTCTTACCCATTGCTCGCGCTGTCGAATTTGAGGGTGAGAGTCTCCTCTATGATCCGATTGTTGATTTCCAACAAAATCATGATGATTTAAGTGACTGTTTAATGGTAATGTGGACTTAAAAATATAAGAGCAAATATTGCTGTTCTACAATCGTTTTGGTTTTCCTGCTCCAAGACTTCTGGCCGCTTCCGCATTGACTCGAAAGACCCGCGGGCTGCCCGCGTCACTGCCTGTTCGTTTGTGCTAATCACATCCTGAAATTCAATATTTCCACTCTTTATTCGTTCTTTCTGAAATACTTAAGATATTAATTTTATATTATAACATTTACATTTATTAGTTTATTGGAATCACGCTGTTTGGGGGCATTCTCTGTTATTTCCGAGATTTGAGTGTGAAAGGCTACTGTCCAGTTAATAAAATTGAAATTGCATCCAAGAAAACTGAAAAAAAATAAAAATATGTCTTTTGCAACAATGTGTGTCTAAAATTCAATCTTTTGTACCTCATGTGGAAAATTTAGGAAAGTAATGTGATTATCTAGTAGGCTAAGGTTGTTTTGTTATTGTAAGACTAAATTTGTCCTGCCTGAAATTTGAGTGAGTTTGATATTTAGATAATTTCATCTAGTTAAGGCAGTAGCAATATAGTTTGTGTCAGTGTGTATTTTATGTCATTCACTCTTAAATAAAGGTTCTTGCCATCCATGGTTCATGAAGGAATTTTAACAACTGTAGAATCTTTCCACTGTGACTGCACAAAAGGTTCTTTAAAGTGGAAAAAGGTTCTTCAGATTATAAGACTGTTCTTCACATTAAGAAAACAAATCTTTTAAGATTTATTTATTGAAAGGTTCTTTGCGGAACCCAAAAAAAAAGGTTATTCTATGGCATCGAAAACCTTTTGGAACCTGTATTTCAAATGAGTGTTACAGAAGATAACTATTCTTCAAAGTTTCCTTTCCGTGTTTTATGGAAAAATACCAGCATGCGGGTTTGGAATAATGAGGATAAGTAGGCCTAAACAATGAGAAAATAGTTGGGTGAACTATTAGCTACTCTAAGAATTATGATATTTTCCTATATATTCCCATTAAAATCCTGTTGACATTCATTGGTGACACTGCAGAGATCTTGTTTAAACATGCATTCAGCATCTGAGGCTCTTTGATGAAACCATTCATCGTGTGCCGTTAACACACTGTAATCTGAGAAGGACACTCTTTTTCCATTCTCTGTCTATAAAATGTTTTTACTTTCGTGGAATGAAGTGGGGGTGGAATGTCTCTCGATTTACAGGTTAGGCCTATTACAGTTTAAGAAACTTGATCTTTCAACATAAAATACTAGGAAGAAATGCATGAAAAAAGGTTTGAGTTCATTTAAATCTCTGACATTTGATAGCACACAATATTTTGATGGCTGAGATAATAAAAATACCTCATTTGAGATTTTCTGCCCATATATGGGTTATCTTGTGCTTATATTTTAATATGAATTCTGAACTTATTTAACATTCCGATGTACAACAACCACTTTACATCTCATCTTGCATTCCTTGCCTTATATTTCACAGAGAGAGGTGTTTCTTCCTGTCCTGAACATAGCAGAAAAGGGTCTTTGTCAAAAAGGGCCGGACTAGGTTCACGCTGCTTTACATTTCACAAAGTCATCTATTTTAAGCTCATATCTCATTGTCCTGATCACCTTGCTGACAATGAGGTAAATCTAAACAGAATTTTAGCACTTATTTTAGAATAACTTTGCATTAAGTAATTTACAATTATAACATTAAAATAGTCAAGTTTAGGGGAATATGTTTAAACGCATCCTACCCACATAAAGAGTCTTATATAGGAAAATGCTTAAGAGTCTATAATTGGTGTTGTAAGACTGGAAAAACTGGTTAAAGAGAAAATATCTGACCAGTGGCCTCTAAAGACAAAAGGCATTGCTTGCAAATTAACATTTGACACCCTACCCCCTATTCTCTGAACATCTTATCTGCATCTTCTCTCTTTCACTCTCAGTCAATGATACTGAAAGCTCACACAAGAATATGGTTTTAATGTGAATGATAATCTTTAAGGATTGTTTAGAATCATTTTGATGGTCTCAGGGTGACTGGTAATAATGTCTCATTCCCAAAGTAATAAAAGAAAAGGTAATAAGGTTTTTAAGAAGTTTAGGAATCACAGTCACACAAAGGAGTGTGGTCTTTGAGTTAACACCTTCTGCCTTGTTGTCTGAATGCAAATTACAACCAAGCAAATGGTCTGCCCCCGATAAACATGGTAGGGGGATTCAGTAACTTTCCATTGAAACCTGGAGATTAACATATCAGGTATAGGTCTGGCTATTTAAAGGGTGCAGCGGGAGAGTTCGAGGCTGCTTTCTGTATTCAGATCAGCCCGTGATGTTGTGTCTTCAAGACTCAGCTCATGTAATATGTTGGGTAAAGTTCTTTGTTCTAAACATTTGATGGTTTGCTCTGATTATCTTGTGGAATTCTAATGATACATTTACCTGACATAATAAATTGTTATATTTGGCTATTCTAACAGACTTTGACTTTATTTTCATTAAGTTAAAAGTAATAGTCAAGCATTAACATATTTAATGATGCACAGATATCATTGATAAACCCTTTTCATTTTATGGAGTCAGATGAAACGAGTTAATAAATAAGATTAAATGTGTTGCATTTAATTAAAAAACACTTTGCTTGGAAAAGACGGAACGCGCTTGAAACCTTCACCACGAATCGAATTCCTCAATTTGGGTCGATTTCGTGGCCCTTTTTACAGTGTCATGTGTGTGTGTTGGAAGGAAGACAAAGACAGAAAAATGTAGTTTAATAACAGGTAATCCAAGAGTATACGCATGACAGGCATAAGCTCAACATAACGGTGACCGGACACTGAGTGATGGTGAAGGGGAAACTTGAGTACTGAATGCAAACGAAGTAAGGACAATACAAACCTGATACACATGAACTCATAATGACGGTAACCAAGGAGACAGATTAGTGGCGGGAATCTGAACAAATAAACACCTGTGACAAACCAATACAAACAGAAGGTCCATGAAAACTCAAACTAAACTGAACATAATTGTGACAATTGGATCATGCTGTGGTGATTATCTATCATGTTATACTGTATGTTTGGCAACAGTTATTCTAACCCTAATTGATGGAGTGTGTAGCTTTTTTTATTTCTTAAACAAGCATGTGACGCATCATGGCCATAATCCAGGATAACAATAGATTTATCAGTTTCAAATTGTGAAATAATGGTTGGGAAGAGCATAAAGAATAATTTCACACATGAATTGGCATCTTAAATGAATGAGTCCAGACGTTAAACTCATTGAAAGGCATGTGCTGAGGAGACTTTACAAAGTGCTGGACTCTTACATTGACAATACAAGATCTGTGGCGAACATTGATGCACCTCTTGATGGAAATAAATGGTAGGATGCAGAATTTCAATGAATTTAAATATACCTCACTCCCATCCGGGTCACGGCACCAGTGTAACCCCTCCGGATCTACTCTTTTCTGAGGTGTCACCATGGGATATGGACAGAATAACAAGGACGCTAAAGACCACAGCTTCTAATACAATATGTGCCTCCTGAGGCCAGGGGAGTGGGGTTTACTTAATAGAGCTACCCAGACAGCCACATAGTGTTGGCCCAGATCCGGCCCACATCTGGTGCGCCTTGACTCCACATGTACCGGATCTGGCCCGACACTATCTTGCTGTCTGGGTAGCCTCTTACACCTCAAAATGTAACAAACAAATATTGTATAATTTACAATAAAATGATTGCTCTGTGTGTTTGTTTACACACCACATCAATATTCAATCAAAACCAAAAAAAGGTTTATGGTTACTTTTTCTGCTTTTAAAAATAGCTGTGAAAATGAAAATGAAATTGGTCTCTTCTCATGTGAGCTTGTCACTTGTTTACAGCATCTTTAGGACAAACGCAGTGGGACAGAGTTGCTCAAGTTCCTGGATAAACGTTGGTAAGTGATGATTTGTGGCCTCACATCTCTTCACATGTGACGCATCTTTCCTCCGATGTTGAACAATCACTTCCATATTACGTATTTGAGGTTTTTCCTAATTATGTTTATGGTGTTCTTTGATCAGCTGAATCCTTGTCATTGTATCAAATAACATTCTATTGATTCATTTAATTCATTTAATAATAATAACCTTTATTTTCTATAGCGCATTTAAATGTACATCTCAAAGCGCTGTACAAAAACAATTAAAATAGCAAAGATACAACACACAAAAGAGACCATACACAGTAAAATTAACATAAAAAACAACAAGCATATAGACCATTTCACAAGATGTAAACAACACTGGTCCAGAAGCACTTCCTGTTTCAGTTTTTTAACACTACATAAAAGCTGGGATAAAATACAACCAACAGAACATTTAAAACTAAATCAAAAAGTTAAACAAACATCTTTAAGATGTTTTCTTTACATGTGAAATAAAGAAAACAGTTACAAACTGAAACAGGAAGTGCTTCTGGACCAGTATTGTTTACATCTTGTGAAATGGTCTATAAGACAATAAATCAATTAAAAGCTAATCTAAAAAAAATGAGTTTTAAGCTGAGATTTAAAGATTCCAAGAGATTTGGCTTGCCTGATCTCAATCGAGATCCAGATTCCATTTATTCTAAAA
Source organism: Pimephales promelas (assembly GCF_016745375.1). The sequence goes on along the minus strand of NW_024121277.1, from coordinate 3,497,647 downwards.
TGTTACTCTTGTCTTTTTACAGTCACACAAAATGTAATAATGAAATTATTAGTGTTTGATCTCCTATTCATTTTCATCCGTAATTTTTTTTTTTTGCTATGCAATGCAATGGACATGCATCACATAATATATTTTATGACTGTTATTTAAATGTAACATTTTTAAAACTGTCATGTATAGGTAGAAATAACCCCATTACTGTTCCTATTAATATATTTAGATCCAAAATAATGATTTAAAACTGGGCTTCAGAATTTGTATCATATGGTCTCATGACTTTGTATCATAAATATTATGATTTTAGTCCACATGATTCTTAGTTTCACTTTTGGTGTTTTGATCATGTTTATGTCAGATTGAACACGAGTGAGGATCTTGTGACCATTCAAATGCATCAAATTTCCCTCAGCAAACATCTCTTATCTTCTGCTTTTTTGTAGCCACATAAAAACAACATCACCAAACATTCTAATCTTTTGCATCCCATTCATATATTGGAAACATAACTATGAGATCTGCTTGTAAGAGAAAGACTTTTCCAGATATGTCATGAATACCGTGAATACGTTTTTGAGAAGAATTGGAGGATCTTAGTTGAGATGGTTCACTTTAGGCAACTTTTAGGACTTAGGCAAACAGGATATATCAACATCCCTTCAAAGAGTATAAAGGAACTTTCAAGCAAACAAGTCTAACATTTTATACCGGAGATTCTCAAAAAAGAAATTATGATGACTGGTAAGTCCCATATATAAATCGTATCATTAATTTAGAAGTCAATCTTTAGAAGTCAAAGCTTTTAAAGCTTTGATGTTTATTGAAAAACAGATTTTAAGAAATTTAAGCCAAATTTATGTGAAAAATGTATTTTACTAGTACAAATATTTCCATGTCGACATTCACTTAATATGAACTAGGCTATATAAACAGCATCCAATAGTATAACATCACTATTAAAATAGTAATAGTTTTAATAATAACAGTAAAATAGTTAAGATAGCATGTCACATTGCAGAAAATCTCATAATCTCATTTTAGAATATTTATTAATGTTTTTTTGTTTGTTGTTTATTTAGTTTGATCGTTTGTTCTTGTCTTTGAATAAAAAAAATGTTATTGTAAATTTCATTAAAAATAATTTTTCTTTTAAATTCTCCTCATAATTTTTTTTTTTGATACTGTACAATCTCAACTCTAAACAGAGAGATTATTTTATTTATTTATTTTTTGTTATTAATAATACATTGCTCTTCTACTTGTTCCTCTCTACAGATCCAAACACCTCTTATCTTATGGGGACTATCGAGGACTTCAGTGAATTCTACAATGAAGAGTTCATCAACTATACAGAATACCCGAATTATACATTTGTTGTGGATGAGAAAACGCTGCTCTGCTCCTCCATCAATATGGGTGATGCCATCAACATTACATTCTGTGTCTTCTACATTCTCATCTTTCTGATGGCTATTCCTGGGAATCTGATCGTAGGCTGGATCATCGGCACTAATAGAAACTTGCTTTCTTCTTCAGATGTATACCTATTCAATCTGATGCTAGCCGACACGTTACTGGCTCTTATTCTGCCCTTTTCTGCGGTTTCCGTGATCCAAGGTTGGGAGTTTGGTGATTTTTTTTGCAAGTTAGTTAGTCTGGTGAAGGAAGTGAACTTCTACACCAGCATCTTGTTTTTGGTGTGCATCAGCGTGGACCGCTACTTGGTCATCGTACGGGCTACGGAGTCCAGGAAGGCTCAGAGGAAACTGTGCAGTGGGGTCACCTGTGGATTGGTGTGGGTTTTGGGCTTTGTGCTGTCCTTGCCATCATTCTACAATGAGGCATTTTATCATAAAACATCAAATAAGACTATTTGTGCAGAACGCTTCGAGACGGACCACGCCGACGAGTGGCGAGTGGCCACGCGTATCATCAGGCATCTGTTGGGTTTCCTTATCCCTCTGGTGGTCATGTTGGTCTGCTACAGCGTGACAGTGGCGCGGCTCTTGCGTACACGCGGTTTCCAGAAGCACAGGGCCATGAAGGTGATCGTAGCCGTGGTGGTGGTTTTTCTTCTGTGCTGGACCCCCTTCCATGTTTCCATGATGGTTGACACCCTCATGAGGACCAAAGTGGTTCACTTCAGCTGTTTCGCACGGACATCGGTGGACATCGCCATGTTCGCAACTCAAAACTTTGGGCTTCTGCATTGCTGCGTGAACCCAGTGCTGTACGCCTTTGTGGGAGAGAAGTTCAGAAGAAGGTTTCTGCAGTTGCTCCATAGAAATGGACTTCTGGCTCGGATGTCCGTCTCTAGATCTAGTAGGTCCTCCTCTCTGACCTCAGAAGTCACTTCCAGCTTCTTGTGAGCTAATGCCAAGCAATGGACATCAAAGACACTTAGTGCACCTTTCCATGTTTGCTTGAAATTCAACAGTGTGTTAGAGTAGGGGTGTCCTTATGTTCCTGAAGAGCTACTTTCCATCAAAGTGTAGCTTTAGCTCTAATTCAAAACATCTGAACCAGATAATCAAGGTCTTTAGGACTACTAGACACTTCCATGTAGTTGTGTTGAAACTAAACTCTGCAGGATTGCAGGATTGGAGATTCTAGAGGCTAATTACCATGATGTTTTGGCTCCATCTATTGGTCAAAAACAGAAAAATCCATGATTGGGTTAGAATAGAAGGATTTTTTTCCTTTGGCCTGTTTATGATTCATCATACATCATTTGCTCATCATGATAATCTTCACAAATTCTGAAACACAAATACAATCAGCAGAAGTGAAAAGCTAAAGTTTGGCTATAAATGAACTACACCATGGTCACATGACCTAAACGCCACCGCCATTCAGCTTCCGACAACTCTTTAATGTTACGCTTAAGCAGACTAGATCGCTTTATATGATGAACAGATTTAATTTAGACCATTTTTATTCACATATAATCATTGATCAGTGAACATAAACTAAAGCTCAACCGAACCTGAGTAACACGTACTCGCTGAAGTGTAAACGTGATGCGTAACATTGGTTCTTGCACGTCAAGCGAACATGCTTGAGCTTCTGTTTACCATAACTGATGTGTGAGTTGATGAATGTTCATATGTGAATAAAAGCCTAAATTCATCTGAAGATAAATCTAAAGATAAAGTCTTATGGGTTGATGAACGAATGATGAACAAAAGTTTTATGGGTTTGGAACAACATGAGTAGTTAATGACAAAATTTTGGGGTGAAATTTCTTTCATTAAAGGTGACCCTCTAATGTCCCCGACAATCGTTATAGACCTTATGCACCAGAGAAACGTGGGCGCCGTCATCTTTAGAATATTGTCTTTGAACTTCCGGTTCTGTATAATTCTATGGCATTGCTCTTGAGGAGTAATCAGCTGGTGAAGTGGATTTACTTATTATGTAGAGTTAACAAAAGTTATCATTGTAATGTCTATCATAAGCATTGTAAAGCAGATGTCTTAACAAATGTCGAACGGGATTTTTTTTACGAGCAGTTCATTCATAATATGCAAGATCGCTGTGGAAATACAGACCGGAAGTGGAAAGTCCAAAACGAGCGCAACGCTGAAAAGGGGCGGGGCTACATTAGGTCAATAAATTAGTCCCATCTAGCTTCTTGTTAGCAACCGCCATTATCAAGACAAGTAAAACCTTTAAAAAAAAGTTACAAGTTGACTTTTACTGATGTATTTTGTGTCAAAGATTGAAACGTGAAAATATCTTGAGCTTGTGTTCAGCACAGACCTTATTTCAGGCTTTTAAATTTGACTTTTGGGACGATGGAAGCGAAAGAGCTAAACTGGATGATAACGCAAGTGAAGAAACCCATTGACTTACATTGAAGGATGGACCTGAGCCACCTGAGAAAGCATAATATCATAAAGACTTAATGCTGATGAACTCTTTTGACTTGACTTGCCAGCAAATACTTGCTATTGCATAATGCTAGGCCATGCGGGTTTGGAGAGACATTGCTTACTGCACAACATACAAAAGCTTTCATGTTTTGCACAAGGCAGCTCTTCTGTACAGCCTATGTGGTCAGTAAGCAAGATGCTTTTTATTTATGAGATTATAGTCCAAAATGCACTTGCTCAAAATGCATTATACTTCTTTTCATTATGCATAATGTTATGTCATTTTCTCCATTTATTGTACATAATTCTTCATTTAATTCAGGGCATTCTGGACGGGTACTATATTATATTATTGTTCTCATGAAGTGTATATGGTGGTGCGATGGTTTATTAGCCTTAAAAGAGTGCAATAATAACAAAACCTCTCCAGTACTTAAAATGGATGTGTTTGTTTTTTTATGCTCATTTGTAAGTTTTAAAAATAAAAATGCTATGAACTCTCCCGTGTCCCTTTAATACAGTCAGCCCGATCATGTTGCACCATAAACTCAGAAACAGTGATCAGGACATACTTAATTAGGGGTTTATTTTGAGATAATGTCAAAAGTGGCTGTTTTTTAAGTTTTGTGCCATGATATGTCATCAAAACATATATGGTTCAAACATGACTTTATTTGTAGTTACTTTTAGATATGGTTTTGTTAGGTACAGTTTAGTTTTTTTTTTTATTTAATAAACACATTTTTTTAAAATATTTTTCAGTTTTTAATGCAGAAGTCAAAACTTCTACGCTGTAAAAAAGTACAATCAATCAACTTGGATGTTTACGTCATTTCAACTTCCGAATCTTGTATAGCTTATTAAAAATGGTTGAAAATTATTTTTTCTCTTATAAACTTATTTTGATATGTTAAAGCAGAGTAGAAATGTTGTCATAACTTATTGATCATGATTTTTTTTTACAGTTACATCTTGGAGTCACATAATCAGTGTCTTGAATTGGTTTGTAACCTATAATCCTTGTGTATTTGTCTCTTGTCGATTTTTGAGCACAACAGAGAGCAAACAAGATGTGCACTGATTGACAGACAGAACCCAAGCCAGAGGCTGAGGTCAACATGTTTTAGTACACTGTAAAAAATATTTTCAAGATTTGTTATCACAACATATTTTCTTTTGTCAAATCAACTTTATAATAATTTGTTTAGTTGAGATAACTTATTATTCTGAGTTTCTATTATTTTGAGATGATTAACATAATCTCCTTCATTGTATTAACTCACTTTTTCCAGTTCAATCAACTTAAAATTTTAAGGCAACCCAGGTTACTTACTTTTTTAAGTTAAACCAACAATATTTTTTTACAGTGTAGTAATCACATTTTTTTCTTTTGTCAAATCAACTTAAATAATTTATTTAGTTCAGATAACATATAATTTTGAGTTTTTGATGATTCAATAATTCTCCTTCATTGTATTAACTCACTTTTTCCAGTTTAATGAACTTAAAATTTTAAGGCAACCAGGTTACTTACTTTTTTAAGTTAAACCAACAATATTGTTTTACAGTGTAAGGATTTTATGTAGCACACATAACGATTGGCAAAGTTTACTAGATCATTGGTTCTCAACCTTTTTGACTTCGATTGTCTACAAATTCGAAGCCCCCCTCGCCCGATTTTTGTTTTCAAAATTTGCACAAGTTCTTTATAAACCGTTTCTTCATAGGAAACAAACAGTTGTTGAGGGGGGTGAATTAAAATAAGAGTCTCTTGTCTTTTTAAAAAATCATTTTAAATCATCTTGAGGCTCATTTGGATGTTTGCTTAGGGCCTGGTTGAAAATCACTTTTCTATATAAATTTGAAATCGTTTTCAGAATCAAAAGGCTTTCTTCTAACATTTCATTAGCCTACCTTATCAGAGAGAAATGCAGAACCTAACTTGTACCAAGTTGAACTGCAGTCGCGGGAGACTGTGTCCTCATATTAATGCATAATGATGCATTTAAAAGTTAATTGGCAAACGAATCTTTAATAAATTAGTACGTTTTTCCGAACCTCTCACCATCGGTCGTGCACATCCGTCATGTTTTGCATGACCGCAATGAGTTGTGGGTAGTATTAGCCTTTATATAAGTTTGCTTTATATAAGTATTCCACACTTCGAAAATCCACCGGAAAAACTAGACCATCCGACTTCTGGCATAGCCTACTCTTTTTAACTATGCTGTGGGACGCACTTATTTTAATCTCACGTACTGTTTAGGATGGATAGTTTTAGACATTGAGGGTCTGACTTTCCCAATTGGCTTTATGCCCAGCTGCACTACTTCCTGAACTTCAGCCAGCTTTTTGTTTCCTGTCTGCCATTATTGGGCAAACTTGATTAATTCAGGTGTGTCTGATTATTGTTGCCATGACTACTGAGGTCAGGCACACCTGAATTAATCAATTAGTCCAATAATGGCAGACAGGAAACAAGGAGCTGGCTGAAGTTCAGGAGTGCAGGGCATAAAGCCAATTGGCGATTGACTTTTTTTTCCCTGAAGAATTCAGCCATTTTCCATGTTGTTCTACTTTCTACCATTCACGAGTGCAACTCTTTGTATATAAAAGGTTTTTCATTTGATGCTGATAAAAATCTTTTGTTTATATTTGATCTCGTTGTTAGAATTCTTATATTCATAAAGTCAAATGAAATGAAAAAAAAACCATTTTTTTTACAATTTTAAATGTATGTTAAAATATATTTATAAACAATATCAAAAATTAAAAACTTAAAAGCAATGAAAACTGTAGCTGTACAAGTATTTTTTCTGTAAAATACCTTTCTTTTCTTTTCCCCCCCTCTGAAACCAGCTATGCGTGATTTTGAACCAATGAGATTTCATTGTAGGCAGAGCTGCCAGAGAGTTTCGGTCACCACTTAAAAATAGCCTATTAGCACTTTAATGGCTATGGACACATGTACCAGATATAGTGTATAATGTAGTTTATATATATATATATATATCACACAAAACTCAACTGTGTAGCTATTGCTAATTGCTAATACATGAACAGTTTTTAAGTTGTCTTTTGTTATCTTTCTTGTGAAACCATGGTACTGATAAGATCTAAATTTTCTTTTCGATTATTCATGCAGGAAGGAAAGGGACGTGGCAGTAGCTAATAATCAGTTGTTTTCAAACTTGTCATTCTCAGAAAATAGTGAGAAATCAGTCATTAGTATTTGAGAATTTCCACTGAATGATCCTGAAACGCAAGATCAGCAGCCTTGAAAATCTCAGTAAAATCACAGAAGATAATACGGTAAGAAAATACAAAATATACTTTTAATTGGGTTAAAGATTAATGGATGTGTCAGTATGACTTACTGTGAAATATTCCCTTTAAAAAGGATACTTTTAGATTTATACAATTAATAAATAACATACATTGATTCACACATAATGCAGGCTATAAATAGTCTGTGTTTGATCAGCTTTTAATTGGGATTCATTAGATTAGATTAGTTTTTTAATTCTATTTTTTTGTCTACTGAAATTTCTTGGAGAGATATTTTTGCAGTGATTTGTAAGAACGGTCAAAAAACGCATTGAATAACAGTCAACCCATTAAAGAAATGCATGTCTAGCCCTCACAGCTTTGCTTTCATTCCCATTTAAAATGAAAGATAGCGCTGCTGTGAATAAGGTCTATAGTGGCAGTGTTCAGCTCAGTTTAATTCAATGTGATCACTGCGAAGTCCGTTAGTTATAATGAAGCAAACTCAATTCAACTATAAAGCAGCTCTAGAACATTGTCATTATTCAGCTCAAGTTTAGTGTTGATTCGGGTTAGTTCAAAAACACTAGAACATTAACAAGCTTAACTCAGATACCCAGTATGCAATTTTGCGTTTAAAAGAAACACACATTTTAGTCAAGGCTAAAACAAGGCCAAATGTGGGCTGTCAGCGAAAATTTAATAGATGTTTAAACCATTAACCAAGAATAGACTAGTCATCAATTAGAAAACAAAGATATGAAATGAGTAGAGAAATGAAACCAAACATCTTGTAATCACTGTTAACTTTCGAACATCTCTTAACATTTATTTTGGCAAAAACGACATGTAACCAAATTCAAGGTTATTTTGGCTAGAAGTGTGTTAATCATAGCCGGACTGTGTAGTAGACGGTGAAATGATGCAATTGCTTGCTTGGATATGCATATGAGAACTATTTAACAATAAAAAGTTAACATTTAGACCAACTGATTCACATATACTGTATCTATTAATATCATAACTTTTGTTTGGTAGTGAATAGGGTTGGGTATCGAGAATCGAGTATCGATTGGAACCGAGACTAACTTTTCGTTTTTTCCCGGAATCGTTCAAAAGTAAAAATTTCGATTCCTAGTTTTGATATTCACAGTCCGCCAAGCGGAAGAAGAAACCGCTGAACAACACCAACGAAGAAGCGTCTACCGGAAGTGTTGGCATAACCACGCGAGTCGAACATGAGTACCTTACGTCGGCGATCCAAAGTGTGGCTTCACTTTTCTAAAAATAACGAAATCTCGGCAAAATGCAAAATTTGTGACAAAAGGAGTATTTTTACAGAAGGAGTATTTCCTTCAGAAAGGCCGTTGGTTAGCAAGGTTAGCTAAACTTTTTTGACCCTGCCTCTTAAAAGAATCGGAATCGAGAATCGTTAGGAACCGGAATCGAAACAAGGAATCGGAATCGGAATCAGAATCGTTCAAATTCAAACGATACCCAACCCTAGTGGTGAATCATATTTTGTACACTTCTCAATCTGAAAATGCTGGTCCTAATAAACTTTGTGTTCCCTGTAGTTGGCAGCCAAACTTCTTAAACATGGAAACTACTACTACAGATTACATGTACCCTTTATTCGTGACTCCCTGCCCGGACAACTTTAGGCATCTGAACAGCGCGGCTTTGGTCGTGGTCTACATCATCGTCTTCTGTCTGAGCTTGCTGGGCAACACTGTGGTGATATTCGTGGTGTTTTGCATGGAGAACCGCAGGACGTCGACTGACGTTTACCTGATGCACCTGGCCATCGCCGACCTGCTCTTTTCTCTGACCCTCCCGTTCTGGGGCGCATACCTTCACGCCGGCGAGTGGCTGTTCGGCACCGCTATGTGCAAACTGCTATCAGGCGTACAGGAAGCCACATTTTACTGCTGCGTCTTCCTGCTGGCATGCATTAGTGTTGATCGCTACCTGGCCATCGTGAAAGCAACCCAATTCCTCAACCAAAAACGCCATCTGGTTGGTACAGTGTGCGCGTTGGTGTGGCTCGGCGCCATTCTCTTGTCCATTCCCGTTATGTTGAATCGCGATGCTTTCACGCTCGATGGCACCGGGTACACATGTCATGACAATTTGACGGCGGAAAGCATGGACAACTGGAGGATGAGCCTACGGATTCTCCACCACACCGTGGGATTCTTCCTCCCGCTTGCCGTGATGGTATTCTGCTACGGTTTCACCGTGTGCAAGCTCTGCCGCTCGCGCAACAGCCAAAAGCAGAAGGCCATGCGGGTCATCTTAACCGTAGTCCTGGCTTTTATCGTCTGCTGGTTGCCCAAAAACGTCACAGAGCTCTTAGATAACCTGATGCGAGCCCGCCGAGTGACGGAAACTTGCAAGATGAGGGACGACTTGGACTTGGCCTTGTATGTCACGCAGGCCATTGCTTTCGGACACTGTGCGATAAACCCCATCTTGTACGCCTTCATCGGGAAGAAGTTCCGCAACCAGCTCCTGATTTCTCTCTTTAAGAAAGGCCTGTTGGGAAGAGACATGTTGTCGAAATATCGAGTGGGGTCTGTTCATAGCTCTGGGAGCACAAGGCACACGTCAGTCACACTGTAGTCAACCGCAGTTGCTACGCTATCTCACGACCAATTAGCAAAATCGTACTAATTCGTACGAGTGAGGTCGTACGAATTGTTACGAATTAGCCACCTCGTAAAATTCGTGGCAAAAGTGGCTAATTCGTACTAATTCATACGACCTCACTCGCACGAATTTGTACGATTTGTCTAAACCCACGTGACGGTTATGTTTAGGGGCGGGGTCAGGGGTAGGTCATTTGTACGAATTCATATGAATTGGCTAATTCGTAAAATATGTACGATTTAGCAAAATCGTACTAATTCGTACGAGTGTGGTCGAAAGAATTGTTATGAATTAGCCACCTCGTAAAATTCGTACAAATTCCCGTGAGATCGGGTTGGCAGTTATCTTATGATGGAATGAAAGCCTTTTACTTCTGTTAAAGACGTATTAAAGACGTATGCAAATTTAGTCATTACTTATCCTTGTTATAAAGATACAGTTTGTAAGATAGATAGAGTTTGTAACATCATAGGGGTGAGTAACAGTACTGAAGTGTATTGCATTCACTTGAAGAAAAAAAATCGACTCTGTTTTTCTGAATTAACGAGTTAATTATCTCAGAATTACGAGATAATTTTTCATGGGAAACTTTTTTTGCTCTGTTTTTCAGAATTAATGAGTTAATTATCTCAGAATTACGAGATCATTTTACATTTTGCGCTGTTTTTCTGATTTTCTGAGTTTTTTAGATAATTAAGTCATTAATTCACCTTTGACTAAAAGGTGGCTGCACTGCACTGTGATTGGTCAATATACATTCTTGGGCGTGGCTTAGCCAAAGGCGAATTCAGAAAAACAGAGCAAAAAAAAAAAATTCCATGAAAAATGATCTTGCAATTCTGAGATAATTAACTCGTTAATTCAGAAAAACACCAAAAACTTTTTTACATGAAAATGATCTCGTAATTCTGAGATAATTAACTCGTTAATTCAGAAAAACACCAAACACTTTTTTACATGAAAATTATCTCGTAATTCTGAGATAATTAACTCGTTAATTCAGAAAAACACCAAAAACTTTTTTACATGAAAATTATCTCGTAATTCTGAGATAATTAACTCGTTAATTCAGAAAAACACCAAAAACTTTTTTACACGAAAATTATCTCGTAATTCTGAGATAATTAACTCGTTAATTCAGAAAAACACCAAAAACTTTTTTACACGAAAATTATCTCGTAATTCTGAGATAATTAACTCGTTAATTCAGAAAAACACCAAAAACTTTTTTACACGAAAATTATCTCGTAATTCTGAGATAATTAACTCATTAATTCAGAAAAATAGAGGCGATTTTTTTTTCTTCAAGTGAATGCAATACGAATGCAATAATTATTTTATTTTATTTTTTTAAGTACAGTTGTTTCATTTAGAAGGTATAGACTACACCTTGTTTTTGAATCCTGGTGATAATGATCATACTTTTTTTTTTTTTTTTTTTGCTTGGCATGAGGTTACACCGTTGATTCATATCAAACATATGTGAAAAACACTTTGCAGTGGTAGCAGATTCTGTCAGAACAGAATAACAGATGAAAGTAGAGATTGTCTTTGTATATTTTTTCTTCAGTATTTTCACCTGTGCTGTATACAATTTTGGGTCAATACGATTTTTCAAAAATGTTTTTGACAAAAGCCTCTTATATGCTCACCAAGGCTGCATTTACTTGATCAAAAATCATTGTAAATATTTGAAGTTCAAAAGAACAGCATTTATATGAAACATCAATATTTTGTTAGATTATAAATGTCTTAACTGTCACTTCAATCAATTTAATGTGTATAAATGCTGAATAAAGGTAATAATTTCTTTATAAATATATATTCATGATCAAATGTTTGAGCATAGTGTGTTTAAACTTTTTTTGTTGTTGCTGCTGCTGCTTGCTTCATGGCATGTTATTTTTTCTTCTTACTCTAATAATGTAAATAACTGTGTTGACTCTACTTCACAGCTGTAAATAAAGTTTTCATTAAACTCTGTTGAGAAATCAGTCTGATCTAAGTCATGCAATGATATGATTTCACTAATGTCTCCACTTCCCCTCAACAACAAAATACAGAGAAGTGAAGCAACACATTTTCTTCCTTTACAGGTCATAACCCTAAAAATATTACAACATAATGCACACACAAACATACAAAATAAAGTTATCCTGTATGCCACTAAATGACTGATTAAAAATTCTTTAAAAAAAATTATTCTTTATTCTTTTTTATTATGGCTATGTCGACTAAGTGTTAACCAATAAAATGACACCTGCACATGTGACATGTTATCCATAGATGTGGTTTGCATAAATAAAGTCTTGAGAAATGGAAAAAATACTTTTGAAACACAATCCAATTCTGTTCACTTCCGTCTTTGTGCATAAACAAACTCTTCTCTAATTATTAATGCTGCATCACATATAATCTTTATCCTCATTACACCTGTTATCAATGTGTGTGTGTTTAAGACAAGGAAGCAATAGCAATCTAAAATAACTTTCAAAAACTATAACATAATACATAAAGTGTTAATGCACAAAGCACATAAAAAAAATGTTTTCAGAAGGGGACAGGATGTGGCTTCACACTTTTCTTTCCATTGAATTCAGCTTATAAAAATAGACTAAAAGAGGGTGGTTAGAAAAAATAAGACACAAGAGCAACTGCAGTAGATAAAATGTTTATTTTTTTATTATTTTACATTTTTTACCCTATGATTGTGATAGTCATTATAGTCATGAGGATAAAATAGTATAAGTGAATTTAAAAAAATAATATATAAAATTCTCAATATACAAAATAGACAATAGATATATACAAATGCAAGGGAGTGTTAATAATATAAAAATGAAGAAGAGCTCTGTGTTTATTGCCCAGTGGGGTCATTTAACTGCTCATCAGATAGATTGCCAGAGGATAGAAACTTTTCTTGTTCCTTTTTTTTTTTGTTGAACTTTTTCTTATTACAATAAACAATAAAGAAAGAAAGAACGTATGACAATCTCAAAATGTACAATATAAATCTTATTATATTACAAACCAAGATTCACACCTCCCACACATAGATTTCCTTTCATATCAAAATATTCAGATGCGTGTAATTCTACAAAATAAAAATGACTAATTTTTGGTCAATAATCTAATTATAGCTACAAAATATTATATACATAAATGTCGATTTGCTTAGTCCTCCCCCTTATGGTCTGCATTTAAAAATGAACTTTTGCTGTTTCAAAACTGTCTCGTAAAGGCTAAGAAATTGTATAATCGTTTAGTGACACTTCGGATGAGTTGAGTCCCTCTGTTTTTGGCAAGGCAAGGCAAGGCAATTTTATTTATATAGCACATTTTATACACAATGGCAATTCAAAGTGCTTTACATAGAAGAACTTAAAATAATCAAAAGAAATCTGAATAATTAAAACAGTTTAGAATAAAAAATAAGAAATAATGAAAAATAAAAATTATGATAAAAATAAAATACAGTAAATTAAAACCATTTAGAATAAAATGAAGTACAGTAACAGTTGGATGAACAGTGGCACAGTGCTCATTCAGTTTTCTTTTTTGCTTTTTATTTTAGTGTTTTGAGCTCCTTCAGTCTATTTGTTCTCCCTTGTCATGCGAACAGTGGCGAGGATGTCTGCAGATTTCAGGTTTAACCTCCTCAGCTGGCGAAGGAAATATGACCTCTGCTGGGCCTTTTTAAAATGGAGCCTATGTGTGAGTTTCCCACTTCCGGTCCTGAGAGATGGTATGCTAAGGAACCTGAATGACTTCACTGGTTCATTAGCGCTTGTCCATGATGGTGTCCAGAATCATCTCCACTGTTTTGAGTGTTCAGCTCCAGGTTGTTGTGACTGCACCAGACAGCCAGCTCTTTAAAAAAAAACTTTTGCTGATAATTTACTCACCCCTATGTCATCCAAGATGTCCATGTCTTTCTTTCTTCAGTCGAAGGTTTTTGATAAAAAATATTCCAGGATTTTTCTTCACTGGGCCAAACAGTTTAAGGTCCAAAGGAGAGCTTGGACTCAAAATGAACGAATCCTTTTTCGAGTCATTTCATTCATTGAATGAACCAAATGACTCGAAAAAAGATTTGTTCATTTTGATGAACGAGTCTGAACAGGTGAGTGATGAACGCACATCACAGAACAGAGGGCGACCATTTGTGCTTATAAAACTTAAACTTTTTATTTATTTTTGCTGTTTGCAGTTTACACTGAACGTGTCTTTTTGGACCTTGAACCATTTGGTGCCCAATGAAGTCCATTATATGGAGAAAAATCCTGGAATGTTTTCATCAAAAAACCTTCATTTCTTTTCGACTGAAGAAAGACAGACAAAATCAGCAAAAGTTGTTGTTTTTTTAAGTGAACTACTCCTTTAACCCCTGTCTGTAGGCAGACTCGTCACCGTTGCAGCCTTTCCTATCATTTGTTCACAGGTCAAAACTGGTTTTTGAAGTTTCATAACTTTATATATTTTTAGGCTATTGTAGCCTTCTAGAGCGATGCATTTTACTGAAATACATGTTTTTCTTACTATATCTTCTTTATACTTATACTTTTATATAATTATTGATAATTAAAACTGACATTTAACAAAAAGAGACAGGGTCGTGACTCGTGTTTAATGTCATGTTTCCTTTTGCAGTGAAGATAATCAGAGCACATATTGCCTGAACCACATTTAATATGTTATATATGTTTTAATGTAATCATGTAACACTTACTGCAATGAATTAAATTAAATGTAAATGTCAGGAAGACTGACAAAACACAAACAAGTGAAGTGATATACTTATAGCCTACTAAAAGCCTGCTTTAGGGCATGTCAAAATCTGGGCTGCAAACACAAAGGTCATAGATGTGAATCATAAACTGGAGACATCCATCTCTGTGTTCATCTTGAGCATAATCAGTATCACAGGTAGGTTGCATCATTCAGAATAAGACATGTTTACTATTCAATTCTATTCACATTTATTTGTAGACCGCTTTTCACAATACACATCGTTTCAAAGCAGTTTTACAGAAACGAGGTCAAGTAATGAAATGTGTTTGTTGTTTTCCATTTCCGAAAAATGGGAAAGAAAAGGTAAAACATACAGTAAAGAATGCACATCCTACAGCTAACTGAGCAGGTTGTAAAATATTTATTACTTCCCAAATATATTTCCCCAAGTATTCTTGTTATTAGGTAGCCTGACTTTGTCATACTCATATTCAATATGAGTGTGAAACTCCTTCGTTGGGCTTTGATTTTGACGCGTGTCGTCGTAACCGAACCAGGAAGAAAAAAACTGCACTCCTACAACCAATCAGCGCAACGCATAAGTCAACTCCTTTGCATAGCGCAGTTTTCAAATACAGAACGTAGCCTAACTTGATTTATTTACAAGTTAAATAACGAGTGTTGCTTCTTTTACTTACTTCTCCATGAGTGCCACCAAAGGAGAAACCACAACGACCACAGGCTTTTCATTACGTCCCATCTTCTTAACAACCGTCAGAGCCAGCTGATAAGTTACACCTTTCCCGAATCATGTAGGAAGGACGCCAAAAATATCTTTCCGATCGACAAATGCCTTGATTGCAGTTTTCTGTTTGTCTATTAAAATGAATGCGCTGTCGATTTATTTTACAAAAGACGCGACAGCGGAATCTATACATCTTAATTCTCCAGCTGCAGTCATCTTCGACAAGCGCTCTTCGATAACGTGATGATTACGTCACTGCAGATCATCTGTCCATCATCGTATCCACAAGTTTCCTACGCCCCATCAGGCCTTGCGTCAAAAGTGGGCGCGACTTCCGGTTGGAAGTAAACAAAGCACGATTTGACATGCTTGACACTCGTTCATTCAACAGTTGACAGTCATTCAAGTTATAGCGATCCAAACTAGCTAACGATGTGGGAACACAACCTCAACGAAATTAAAAAAGGTGAAATAACAGTACCTTTACCCTCCACAGTAGTTGATTGGGAGTATTATAATAACATTATTAATAATCAATATTCATCAAGGCATGGTGACAGACAGTTGTGTGAGCTGACAAACAATTAAAATAAAAAATACACACTTAGTCATTGTGCTTTGGAGTTTATTCAAAATTATAAATGAATGTGCTGCTTGAATACATTTACTGGCACATTTGGTATTCTGTCAACACAGGCTTTGATCCTGAGTTTAGGTAACATCAGTAGCGAACAGCCAAACACATGCTGATAAAAGTTTATAGAATATTAAGAATTTAAACAAATGTACACAGGAAGATTCGTCGTCTTTTGGGAGGTGATGGAAACTACAGTCGTTGGCAGGATCACTCTGATTTCGTTTTCAGCTTATGTTCAAAACAATCACGTTTAAGCCACTGAACTAGTTTGGTCCGGTTATACATACAACCGTGAACAGCACATGTTGTCCATGAGCTCCGTAACGACATCTCTCATAAAGATTTGCGTCTTTAAATAGTAAAATAATTCTCCGAAAAACAGCTAGCCTCTTCGCTAACTAACACACAAAATACCATTGGAATGCTACTTCCGCCGCCTCACCGGAAGTTTCACCCACTTTATTTTTTACAGGAGCGCCCCCTCGGAAACTTGTGGATAAAGCCCGCCCTGGCAATTTGATTTGCCCGATCATTTTTTGCCTGATCATAATGGGCTATATGCACGCATAAATTCCGCATTTGACGCAAGGATGCTCGTCCATTTCCGGTTGTGGAGATTAAAGCGGAGGAAAACCGGAGAAAACGGGATTATGGCAGAGTCTTTAAAAAATAAAACGTACATACGTTTAGATGTAATTTTATATATAGTTATATTTATTTAATATAATTTTAAAAAGGAGCATAAACACAACGAGGGGTGTCTGTTTTATCTGTTTTTTGTGACTAAAGTTTCTTTAGTATAACCATGAAGTATAAAATTCAATATAAATTCTCGGTATTGCATTGGACTCTACGATCGGCGGAAGTTATCGAGCATCCCTAATGCTTCACCGGAAATACCGCCGTGCATAGAGCCCATTATCGAGTCCAGAGACCGAACTTCCCGACCAAAAAATGTTGTGGGCGGAGTTCGGGCTGGCATCCAGTTATTAGGTGCATTTGGAGATTAGCTGAGATAGATGCTTTAATTGCATTTTTAGACCAACAGGAAAGAAAGCAATGCAAGAAATGCAAATTCTAAGACCTCATCCTCATCATTACTGTAGCTTGTTTTTTGTTTTTCTCATGAATATTCTGCAGCAGAAAAACTTGATAACCACATATATGCTCAGGATTATGAGTGCCACGGCAGAAAGCAGGAACAGTAGGACGTCAAGAGAGTGGTACGAGTACCAGGGCATTTTACGAGACTCCGTTTGCAAGTGAGCGGCACCTTTGTGCCTCATAACAAACTCAATCCAAAAGATGGCGTAGTCCAGAGGCTTCACTGGGACGTCCTTGTGAAGCCTTGAGAGCCTCTGCATGTTGTCCCGATAAGAGGGCTCGTGAAGAACCTCTTTAACAGTTTTAAGAAAGGACTCTTTATTCAATGTGGCAAAGTCTACATTCTTGGCTACACCCTTTACTCTCATTTTTAGAAGATTACTAGGCTGGTCAAAAATCAGCCCGAGTCCGATGATTGGCACGCCGTGATAGATGGCTTCTTGAACTCCATTGGTTCCTCCATGCGCCACAAAGGCTCTGGTCTTAGGATGACCCAGAAGATCATTCTGAGGCATCCACTCCATCAATAAGGTATTGTTCCCTAGTGCAGATGGTCTCTTGCCTGTGTACCTCCAGATGATCTTCTGTGGAAGTTCTGCAAAAGCTTCAGCAATTGCCTCAGCTAAGTCATCAGGAAGCTGACCGAAGAAAGTGCCAAGAGACATGACGATGACACCATGCTCGCCAGAGCTCTCCACAAAGTCCTCCAGGTCCTGTGGAAGAGGCTTTGGTGGCTTGCACTGAAAACCACCAATGTAGATAATATTTGGCATAGTGGGACGCGGGAATTCAAAAATAAAATCAGCTCTATGGAGCCACAGATCAGCACCCTGAAGTAAAGAAAAGTAGGATGTTCCTGGGCCGATGAAACGTTCACAAAGTGCATTATAAGTTGGCGTGATCAGGATAGCTAGCTGTATTTCTGGAATGATGTACATCGCAACGTTCTTCACTCTTTCCAAGAAACTCATGCGGTCTGATAACTCCAGCATTGAAGCAGGAACATAAGAAAGCGGTGAAGGAGCTATTACAAAATGAGCCTCGCTGTAATCTGTCCAACGGACGTTGTAAACAATGGGCAGTTTGAGATAATGACCCAACATAACACCTAAAAACATGGCTGGATCTGTCAGAATCATATCATATTTGGCATCTTTTAAGGACTGCATTAGCTGCTGGTCCTCAAACATATTGATTATTATCTTTTTTTCTTCTTCAACCATCCATAAATAACTTTTCCACATAATTATGTCCAGCTTCAGACGAGCCCAAATCGAATCCTCCCTCATAATTCCCAGTAGTCTGGATGCGAATGTCTCGAGGAGTTCTTCACTAAACACTCCTTCACGCTTGAGATTGATTGATGTGTAGTGAGGTGAGGATTCTTCGATGCTCAAGCTGCCTTCTATCCGGATGACTGTAACATTGTGACCTTTGGCATGAAGTGCTTCAACCAAGGTGTTCATGCTGACCCAGTGACTGCCACCCACAGGAGAGACAAGAACCTTCCCGCTCTGGACAAGAACAGTCGTCAGAAGGAGGGTTAGCATGATTGGCCCAAGCACCTGAGAAACCTGTCCATTTGTAATACCTGTATCGCAAAGGAGGGAAAACGAAATGTAAATAATTATGGTTATCCAGCTGGAGTGCCGTTGAGAGCCACTAGAGGGCACTCCACATCAGGCTATTGTCATTCCCTCACAAACTACATCTCCCATAACTCACTGGCTGGACTCTTCATCCATTATCACATTCCCCTGTGTCGCATTATTTTGTTTAGCTCACCCCATATAAGCCTGGATTTGATAAGTCAATTCCGAGCATTCATTCATGTCTCCTGGTTCTTGGATTTCTTGCCTGTTACATGGATTTTCTCTGCCTTGTTTTTGTTATTTTTTGGATAGTGCTGATGACCTTTGCCTATTTTCGACTACGATTGTGGATTACCCTTTCAATAAATACACTTTCAGAAAAAGAGGGTACAAAAGCTGTCACTGGGGCTGTACCTTTTGAAAAGGAACACTTTTCACTTTTTGTACCCAAAGGCTGCATATCGGTACCTTAATGGTACATATTAGCACCTAAAATGTACATATTAGCACCTGAAATGTACATATTAACACCTAAAATGTACACATTAGTACTTAAATTTTACATATTACCACTTAAAATGTACATAGCACCTAAAATGTACACATTAACACCTAAAATGTACTTATTAGCACCTCTAAAATGTACATATTAGCATCTGAAATGTACATATTAACACCTAAAATGTACATATTAGTGCCTAAAATGGACAAACGTTTCCCTTTTGAAAAGGTACAGCCCCAGTGACAGCTTTTGTACCTTTTTTTCTGAGAGTGTCACATTTGGATCCTCAACCTTTGTCTCGGAGCAGTACATGACAGATACAGTATATAATTTTTTTTCTTACTTAAAAAAAGAGACAAAACCCATTGAAATTGAATCTGTATAGAGGAAATACTGTATGTATTGAGGCACATTTCAGTGTATAAAACTATTAAATTAATTGCATAAACTTAAAAAAAGCATTATTGGCAGCTCTAATTTATACAGAACCTATATGTATTTCAATCGTAAACATCAAATGTTACACAGCAATATAAACTTGAATCACAATAAGAGACTGGAACTTTTCAAGTGAAAAAAAAAAATTTCTCACCCATCATTATGTCGGCTATAATGTAAATCTGATCGTGGAAATCATAAAACTGCAAAGCCTTTGTCCTTGCTATGCATGTCAACATCTATAAATAAGTGAAGGTTCATATAACAAGCTTTAAAAGGCACACGGCATTTACCTTTTTAAAGATCTAGTTAATCAGTAACTATCAACAGGGGCCAGTTGGGTCGGCAACCTATGGCACACGTGCCAACACTGGCAGGCATAGGAGTATCGCTGGCACGTGAGCAAAAGTGAGAGCGGTGTAATCATTTCATTCAGATAAAGTCATCTGCATACAGATCTACATTTTGAGGTAATCATTCATTATAGTAACATATTGTTTTATTCAGTTAGGAGTTAGGAATAATACTATTAAAGTGTGAGAATTAAAGTCACGACAGCTCATAAACCACTGCGCATGACAGTTACTGACTGAGCTTACAACCACTAGGCTACACTAGTCAATGCTTTACATTTTGGACATATTCAACGAAGTATATTGAGTCCTTAATAAATATTCCACTCACATCAAAATGACTGAGATGCATGCACTGCTTTCATGCGTAATCTGGCCACTTCACGTGGTTTCTCTGATCGGATATTTAAAATATGGTACATGGGTTTGTGTCAGTTAGGGTTAGCTAACGCTGTGTGTATATATATATATATATGAAGAGTTCAGATGCAAAAGCTTCTAAGTGCCATTTGAAATTTTCTTCTAGAATGGTAATTTTTATCAAGCTTGTATATTTAAGTTCAGTGATTTTCCTTAAATGGCAATGATAATTACCTATTAATTGTTATTTAAGTGAAATTACTGAACTTAAATATACAAGTTTGATAAAAAATCATCATTAAAGAAGAAAATTTCAAATGGCATTTAGAGGC
Source organism: Pimephales promelas (assembly GCF_016745375.1). The sequence goes on along the minus strand of NW_024121277.1, from coordinate 3,477,062 downwards.
TTTTGCATCTGAACTCTTCATATATATATATATATATATATATACACTCACCGGCCACTTTATTAGTACACCTGTCCAACTGCTCGTTAACACTTAATTTCTAAGCAGCCAATCACATGGCGGCAACTCAGTGCATTTAGGCATGTAGACATGGTCAAGACAATCTCCTGCAGTTCAAACCCGAGCATCAGTATGGGGAAGAAAGGTGATTTGAGTGACTTTGAACGTGGCATGATTGTTGGTGCCAGAAGGGCTGGTCTGAGTATTTCAGAAACTGCTAATCTACTGGGATTTTCACGCACAACCATCTCTAGGGTTTACAGAGAATGGTCCGAAAAAGAAAAAACATCCAGTGAGCGGCAGTTCTGTGGGCGGAAATGCCTTGTTGATGCCAGAGGTCAGAGGAGACAACCAAGGTGGGCAGAAGAGCATCTCTGAACGCACAGTACGTCGAACTTTGAGGCAGATGGGCTACAGTAGCAGAAGACCACACCGGGTGCCACTCCTTTCAGCTAAGAACAGGAAACTGAGGCTACAATTTGCACAAGCTCATCGAAATTGGACAATAGGAGATTGGAAAAACGTTGCCTGGTCTGATGAGTCTCGATTTCTGCTGCGACATTCGGATGGTAGGGTCAGAATTTGGCGTCTTGAAAGCATGGATCCATCCTGCCTTGTATCAACGGTTCAGGCTGGTGGTGGTGGTGTCATGGTGTGGGGAATATTTTCTTGGCACTCTTTGGGCCCCTTGGTACCAATTGAGCATCGTTGCAACGCCACAGCCTACCTGAGTATTGTTGCTGACCATGTCCATCCCTTTATGACCACAATGTACCCAACTTCTGATGGCTACTTTCAGCAGGATAATGCGCCATGTCATAAAGCTGGAATCATCTCAGACTGGTTTCTTGAACATGACAATGAGTTCGCTGTACTCAAATGGCCTCCACAGTCACCAGATCTCAATCCAATAGAGCATCTTTGGGATGTGGTGGAACGGGAGATTCGCATCATGGATGTGCAGCCGACAAATCTGCGGCAACTGTGTGATGCCATCATGTCAATATGGACCAAACTCCCTGAGGAATGCTTCCAGCACCTTGTTGAATCTATGCCACGAAGAATTGAGGCAGTTCTGAAGGCAAAAGGGGGTCCAACCCGTTACTAGCATGGGGTACCTAATAAAGTGGCCGGTTAGTGTATATATATATATAGCCTATATATATATATATATATATATATATAGACACACACAAAGATAAAAAATAGAGGACCACCCTATTTCATCAAGATTCACCCACTTAACGATTTCTTGCCTCACCACTGTTAAAAACCCTGCAATGTTTAAGAAATAGCCAACATATATGCTTATGTTGTAATTTAAGGAAGTACTTCTGTAAAAGTGTATATGCAGGATTTCGAAAATATGCTTTGAAGACACCTGGCAGGCAAGATAAGACACTTGCAAGAAAATGGTGAACTTGCAGAGCTTGTGCAAATATACATCGCTATGATCAGATGCTTTATTAACTGCCTTTATGAGCTGTCATAAAGTGTGCGCTCTCCCTTTCATTGGCGTGATCAGAAACGTTAGGCTTATCGCTCCGGAGACTGTAAGCTGGATCACAAACAGTTGGTACAGATCCATCCTCGAGTAACAACGAAAGTACATGAAGATAGCTGTTCATTCTTACACCCAACAACACCTCAATCACTTAGAAGACATTCTTGTCTACAGCTGCTCTGGTGTGTAAACATTGGCGGACTGCGTACAGCTCACTCAGGGGCGGAGTCTATGCTAAAACTGCAGTGTCAATCAACAGTTGTGGGCGGGGCTTGTGCAAAAGTAGCCTTCGTCACATTGCCCTGAATCTTGCATTAAAGAGCTCTCTAATTGAATTGCAGAGCTCTGCAATTTCATTCTTACTAGTAAAAACTGATTTAGAGAGCTCTCTAATTGAATTCTTACTGGTAAAAATGCAATAATGATGAGTAAGGTGGTTTTTTAATAAAGGACTGGGTGGATTTGTATCATTATAGGGTGGATGTATAGACACACTGCCAACACACATTCATGTTCAAACACCATGTAAAAGTGAATTTTGCATAGGCCTAATAGGTGACCTTTAATGTATCAAACAGGATGGGATGTTTTATATTCACACAAACCAACCAAAAAGCACAAAACATTACAGAACTGATAGCTAATGATATTTGTATTATCAGTAGTATGATATATAAGGCTATGCTGTTCCAAATTCAGCAAATGATACCGCTCACTTAAAACAAGACAGAACAATAATAAACTAATAAAAGAATAAACGGCACTACATAGGAATAAGGAGCCATTTCAGGCATTAAAAACAATTGCCAAATCAAAATATTGCATATTTTGTTTAAAGCATCCATTTGGGGAATAAAGAAGAAACATCTTAATATTTGTTTTATATTTTTTCTTGTTCATGTTTTCATGTTAGTAGTAAGTGTGCATATACCACTGGGGAAATGGCAGGTGAAATTATTTAAAAATAAATAATAAAGATCATATGATAAAAACGACAGTAATTTGTACAGTAATCATCCAGCAGATGGCGCAAATTTGCCCGGCTAGCAAAATAATCTTGCCGAAGAAGAAGAGAAAAACACATGTAAGTGCACTACATGTTTTCATATCAATGCGATCCACACTAGGAAAATCTCCATATATCATTCAGTAGGTGACATCGAAAGATCATTGAAACACATCAGTCACGACATTATGATCATTAGGCGCTTCAGTTGAGAGAGTCAGTGAGTCAACGTTCCTCATCCGATTAACATTAGCATTAAATATACCAACAGGCTGATATGAGCTGGATTAACTGATCATCTGATGTAAGTTATGAAGCTTAAAGAGCTGGAGAGCTGCCTTCAGCAGGTGGATGGATTTGAGGAGCCCAAAATACTCCTGGAGCAGTACCCCACCAGTCCACATATAGCGGGTGAGGATTATGTATTTTTGTTATAGACTCAATGACACTTTTAATTACTGTAAGGTACTTGTGAATGTATGGATGTGGCCTGCAAGTGTCAGGTGAATTATATATATATATTGTTTGTGTGTACATGTTTATTCACCTAGCATGTGTGCTACATTCGCATCTGTATTCCATATCTGAATACCACAATTCAGTATGTTTGTCTTAAAGTCACCATGAAATTTTATGCAATATTCTGGTATTTATTATAAATGATTGTATTAGTCAAGTATTCTCGTCACTTGATAAACTCTGACTATTTTATCAATTACCTAGCAGCCTATGAAGGAATGAGACATCTCTCAGATTTAATTAAAAATATCCTAATTTGTGTTCCGAAGATGAACGAAAGTCTTGAGAGGTTGGAACAACATGATGTAATTACTGACAGAATTAAAATTTTTGGGGTGAACTAACCCTTTAAAGCTAACATATTCATGGGGCCTTTAACATTCTTGCAATTCTGGGGGTTTTTCTCTAAGAATTACAGATTTACAACTCGCAAATCCAATTTTCTCAGAATTGCGAGTTCATAACACAAATCTGACGTTACTTTCTCACAATTTCAAATTGCAATTTCGAGTTAACGTGTCGCAATTTTTGCAGTTCATGACAATTCACACAGTTATAAGACCTAATTCTGACAGAATTGTGTGTTAAAAGCTCAATTTTGCGAGATTTGCTTTTACCTTTACGTTTTTTCCATAAGAAGCCTAGACGTTTTAATCACTCTACTTGTCCGGTGAGCAAGTAAAATTTTCTTTTACTTACCCCTTCAAAAAAATCCACTTGTCCCGGACAATCGTTAATGTTGAGCCCTGCATTCAGTTGTCCTTTGTGCTTTTGTCTGTAGGCTGCATGTTATACACCATACACAACACATTTGATGACATACAGAATAAACTAGTTGCAGACCTGGGCTGTGGATGTGGAGTTCTGTCTATAGGAGCTGCAGTCCTTGATGCTGGGTAAGACCAACTCCATCCTTCTCTACATGGCCTAAAATTATATGAATCAACATAACCATAAGCTTTCCTTTCAAGACTGTGTGTTGGATTTGACATCGACGATGACGCCTTGGATATATTCAAAGGAAATGTTGAGGAATTTGAATTGTCAAACATTGATGTGGTCCAGTGTGACGTGTGCTCAATCGGATCCTCTTACGGCAAGAAGTTTGACACGGTCATTATGAACCCACCATTTGGCACCAAGCACAACCAGGGTAAGAGTCGGCTTATATCCTCTGCCAATGCAATGCTTCACTTCACATTAACTTAGACATGTCTTCAACACTAGGTATTGACATGCAGTTCCTGCAGACAGCGATTTCTATGGCAAGTACTGCAGTGTATTCCCTTCACAAGACCTCAACACGAGATGTAAGTTACCACATTGTGTTAGAATTTAGCAGCTTCTGAACTCTATACATGAGAAAACATAATTTATAATTGATTTGCAATTTTGTGCAGCACATCCAGAAGAAAGCAAATGACTGGAAAGTGAAAATGGAAGTTATTGCAGGTACACCTATAAGCATACTACACACTATTGGTTCAGAAAGACTTTATTTAAAAGAAATTAATACTTGCATTCATCAAGGATGCATTAAATGAATAAAAAGACAGTAAAGACTTTTACATATTTACAAAAGTTGTTTTATTTCAAATAAATGCTTCTTTTGAACTTTCAAGCTAAAAAATATAGCATGTTTTCCACACATATTAACTGTTCTCAACATTGTTGATAAAAATACACGTTTCTTGAGCAGCAATTTAGAATGATTTCTAAAGGATCATGTGACAATGAAATACTAATGCTGAAAATTCAGCTTTGCATAACAGGAATAAATAAAAATGTAAAATATATTCAAATAGAAAAGTTTTTAAAACTTTTTTTAAATTATTATTTTTTAAATTGTTACAATATTACTGTTATTTTACTGTATTTTGATCAAGTAACTGCAGGCATGCAAGAGATTCTTTCAAAAACATTTAAAAAAATCTTAGCAACTCCAAACTTTTGATCGGTAGTGTATGTTATATTGATTTGTTTTATAACCCCAAGAGCATGCAGGAGTTTATGCAATATCTGTAGGTTGTAATAAGCTATAAAGTTTGTCATAATATGTTTTTGAACTGTTGTTGTATACAGAGCTCAGATATGACCTGCCGGCATCTTATAAGTTCCACAAAAAGAAGTCGGTAAGTCCGTGTTTTGAGTTGAGATCAGTTTCATTTGCACATTTTACACTGCCACAAAAAAATAATTATTGCACTGACAAACACACTTTTTCAGACTTTACCATGATAAACTGCTTATATAATCTTTTTTTATCTGATTATTGTAGGTTGATATTCAAGTGGACTTCATTCGGTTCACTCCAACATAAACTTTTTGGGGAAAAAGCAGTTTGTGTTGCTTTGCAACATTTTAGTAGGGTTTTTCATTGTTGTACAAAATAAATTTTATACATTTACATACTGTATCATTTTTGGGTGGGTATCACAGAAATGCCAGCATTACTGTAGGATTAACAAACACTATTGTTGAAACTTTTACATTTGTGCTTTTCACATTTTTGGCAGCATTCACAGTTGAGCATCATCATCATCACACTGACTAAAAACAATAAAATACACATCACACACATTTTCTTTAGAAAAATCCTGGATTCACAATTGTATTACAAATTCAAAATCATGATAAGATACTGATTAATAAATAAATACATTTAAATCATGTTTGAAATACCAGTACAGTTTTTTTAAGTTGCATAATATTATAAGTCACTGTCCAAAAAGGGAAGTGCTGTAATTTATTGTCAGTATACATTTAGAAACAGCCCTTTATCATCCAGAACAGATAACAGACAAACCATTTCTCATGTTGACTTCACATTTTGAACAAATATAAATATAATATATTGACATCATTTACAAGTCTGAGATTTTCAAAATAACAATTCAAGTTATGAATCGAAACTGAAAATTTACACGAGTTTCAGTTCATTTAATTGGTTTTCTCTCAGACATGAACAAAACCTACTGTAGTTATCATGATCTCCCGTATGATTTGAGACTATCCAAAGAGTGCATCTGACCGTCTGTACAAAACGTCAAATGTCAATGCATCAAGTTTGCAGGGTTCCTGCACAGTATGGGATATAATTTGTCATTTTCATGTCTGCATAAATTATGGAAAAATATTAATACTATTGCCCCTATTTTGTTGTCTAAAATATACAAATAATAAAAAAAAAATAAAAAAAAGAAAGAAATTGTCATACAAGCAGAGCAGGCATTCAGAGCGGGAAGAGAGCGGAGCCAAAAGTATAGTAAACATGATGTGAGAGTGGATTTGCAATGCACGAGGATTTAAGGCCCATTCACACCAAGAATGCTAACTATAATAATAAATATAATTAAAATTAAAAAATTATGTAATTTTTTAACAATTAATTGTAATTAAAATTAATTAAATAAGCTGTAATTAAAATTAAAAATGATTTTAACCCCATTGCAAATCAGGTTTATTGGCAAAATTTACTGTAACCGCTGTTTGCAATGAACAAATCAAACAATAGTAATTAAAAATAGCTCAACACAACCAATGTTTTAAGTTTTTTACCAAAATTCACCTGAAAATGCAACTTTTAGTGAGTTCTGCCATCTCAAAATTATTCAACCCCCTGAATAGTATCCCTCACAACTGAACAAATCTGCAAAAAGGTGTTGTCTCAAGCACACCTGATGCTACTTATCAAGGGCTTCATTAGTTGCACCAGGTGTGCTTTAGCTAGAACACATTAAATATCTGAACTGGTTAGGTTGGTTGAGTGTCACGTTTAACTGCATGTTAGAAATATGACTTAAAAATATGTAAAAAGAATGGACCAAAAAGTTAAGAGATCATCACCCTTCATAAATAAGGAACCGGATACACAAAGATAGCGAAGGCACTAAATGTTCCTAGAGACGCAGTTGAAAGCACTTACACTACCTGGACGGGGCAGAAAAGGAAGCTGTCAATGGCTGCAACCAGATTCCTGAGAAGGCAGGTTCAGAAAAACCCTCGAGTGACTGCAAAAGACCTTGGCAAGACTTGGTGCCCACTATTCATATACATGTGGTCTGGTCTCAGACTTTTAGACCCCACTGGATGTGATGGGGGTAGTGATTTCACATGCTGAACACACAAACGCAGCCGTGTGAGCGTGCGGCCGATGGGAGGTTCCCCACGATCTCCCAGGAGTCGATCTCAGGGTCGTACCTCTCTATACTCTGCAGATACGTCCCCTTAGAGTACGAATACCCTCCTGCTACATAGATGCACCCATTTATAATGGCCGATCCACACTCCATCCTTCTCTCCTTCATCGCACACATCTGTCTCCATTCATCTTGCTCGGGGTCGTAGCAATCTGTGATGGTGGTCTGACCGCCGACCAGATAAAGCTTATTGTTTAAGGAGACTGAGCAAAGGCCGTACTCTGAAATTAAAGAGTTTTGATGAGTTTTCAAATGAGGGATGGTGAAGAAGGTTAAATATGGGCAGGTACATCATTATGAGAGAAAACAGATGGACTCATTTCTGTTTGGATGTGTGGTGGAGAATACATTTTGGCTCATCTGATGGGAAACGTAAGTGGCTCACCAGGATGTGGACATATTGTTGTGACGCTCCACTCGTTAATATCTGGCCGGTAAGTCTGAATCTTCTCGTAAGTGCAGGTTCCTCTGTACCCATAATGCCCTCCAGTTACATAGATTCTTTCATTCACCACGCAAGAGGTTGCATTTCCCACACCTTTAAAGTAAAAACAAACAAAATCATTTTTAAAAGGCATTTTAAGTCTTTGGTACTACAAGACAAAACATTTTCCACCTTAACTGTCACATGCCCGTATATGGGCAACCTAAATTTACTTCACTATTTTACTTTTAAATCCTAATCTAGTCGTTGACAAACTATATATCGTTGGAAAGGTCTAAGACTGCTAAATAGATATCTGACTGCTGTTTTTTGCAAAAAAAATATGTAAGAAGTGTAACCGATGATTTTTTGACGAGTGTGCCTCAAAAAAATCTGCACCTGTAACAAAGTTCTGACCTCCGTAACAAAAAGTTGACACACACACCTTTAATAATTGAAACTTTGGGGTTTCATGCTAAAAGTTCATAATAAAATCTACTATTTCAATAAAAAATTCTAATATTATCCTCTAAAAATGATAATATATATATATATAATACTCTAAAATATAATATTATATTTGTATCGCCTTTTTTATTATATCACATATTTTAGTAGTTATCATAAATTAGGCATCATTTGAAAGCTTACAAACTCAGAATTCATCTTGTGAAAAACGTTTTATAATTGAACATTGTGTTACCATGGAAACGGTACTCTATTTTATGATGGCTCCTCCCATTTTGGTCATCATTATATATAATAATTTAATTTATGATCAAAACCTTTTCTAATCTTGATAAAACACATATTGTCAGAAAAGTATGTGTCTCAAGGTTCCAAATGTTGTGACGGAATTGATATTTGAACAGAAATTTATTAATTTATTAAGGCAGAATGTATACAACTAAATTCCATGGAATTCAATGGCACCCGGTGGCTATTTTTGGTACTACGCCTAAACAAAATCTCGTGGGAACTTCAATTTTTGTGATATCAACTTCAAATTTGGAACAGAACTTGGTTAGATTTATGGCTTTGAGTTTATAGTAAAAAATTTTTGTAAAATATATTTTATATAAAATAAAAAAATATATAGTACAATATTTTTGATTTACTGTGAATTTTAACTTCCATAACTGTTTCATACTTTCATTTTTTGAAGAGTTTTCACTTCAGCAATAATCCGCTGAGTGTTTTCTTTAAAACAAACTTGGGTATATATTCCAAAGCATTCTTGAATTACAACCATTTAAGTTTGAATAGTGCATTTTAACCCCTATTCTCAAAAAGGGAATGACAGCTATGAGGTTAAAGTGTTTTTAACTGTCTTTTATTAGCTGAAATCGTAGTGAAAGACTGATGTTTGATGTCAAAATAACCTTATTAAATTAATACACTACACAGTTGAGTATATAGTATTGGGTATATGGTGAGACATTTGGGACAAGTTGAATCTCATACCTTGTATCATATCAGCCACGGGGGACCATGTCTTCTTCAAGGGGTCATAGAATTCAGTTTCTCGTGTAGGAGCCCCTGCCGTATATCCGCCTATGACATATATGCCCCCCCGTAAAGCCACGGAGCAGTGGTAATATCTGGCTGTGATCATCGGACATCCTTCTGTCCATTCATCTGAGTCTGTGTTATAAATCCACACGCTGTCTAAAGCATCTACAGTCTCTGTCCTGTATCCTCCGGTCACGTAGATATCAGGGCCTTGAAGTACCACACTATAACTCTCTCTTGCAAAGTCAGGCATGTCTTTGCCCTGAACCCACGTGTTGGAAGCAGGGTCCCACATGTGGACTTCACACAACGGATGCCAGTAATATCCACCAATGACATACAAGCTGCATGTTAGTTTTTTGCAGCAGTTCGAGAAACCTTTGCTTGGCTGCAAGGAGGTGAGAATTAGAGATTGCAATTTGCTTTCAAAGCATTGTTTGCCTAGATCCAAAGCAGTTTTGAGGTACACGTCATTCACGTCGAGACGGATGCAGTTAAGAAGCTCTTTCAGGTGGTCTATTCTTGTAGCCACGTCATGGGTGACCCATTTCACCACAGCATCCAATAACGTCGCCTCTTTCCACACATTAAGGTTTTCAGTTGCTAAAATCACCACGATCTTTTGGAAATCCACCTCTAGGAACTCCTCCTGAAGTGTGAGTTCCTCAAAGCGGCTCAGTATGATCCTCAAAGCCGCGCGCTCCAGTGAAGGGCACACGTGAAGCTCGGCGAACGAGTGCATCCCGAGACAGTTGTCGACGTCAAGCAGACGAATCAAGAAGTTCTCGCAGGCTTTCTTGAGCGAGCTGAGCTGCAACAGGTCTGCGGCCTCCAGAAGACTTTGAACGTTGCCCTGAGTAATGCTGATCTTTGAAGTGTAGACGTAAGTCAACAAAGCACCCAGAATCTCCCCGTCTATGCAAGGTAGGTTGATGGTGTCATTCAGACGTTCTCTCATGTCTAAGGTGAACATTACCTTGAAATAGGAGCTGCGGGCTGATAGGACAGCCTTGTGGCAGTGGAAAAGCTGTCCGGATGAAGACTGCAGGGTGATGTCCGTGAACAGGCCGCTGCTGTGGAACTCGTGAAGAGCTTCCAGCACTTCTGATGAATGTGAAGCGTCGCAGAACTCATACGAGTAGCCGCTTTCAACTTTTCTTGACATTGCAACTGGAAAGAGATGATTTTCAACACTGTAAACCATAATGCTCAAAATAATGAATTGGTTTGAGTAGGTTAAACTTAAATTAAACAAATTCGTTTAAACTTTTATGAGTATTTAGAACTTTTTTCTTTTGAGTTCACAAAGCTGACACATTTTTAATCATCTGAATTGTTTTGAGTTTTTTAACTTGTTTCTTTAAAATTTAGACAAACTTAAATTTAACTAAAACTGGACTGGGATTTCTATTTTCCAGCATGCTTTAATGGCACTCGAAAGGGAGAGCAAATGCTAAAATTAAGTGTTATATAATTTTTTTGTGTGTGTGCAAGATTTAGTAATGTTAAGCTAAAATATGAAACATATAAATATGTATGTAAATATGTTAAAAGTAAAATTGTAATAAATAAGGACAGACATTGGTGAAGTTATGTTGGGGCTAGTTGTCACATTTATTCCAGTAAATATTTATCTTTTTTTTTTTTTCTGAAGGTTAGTTTCTGTATGAACCTTAAAGTCTTTATTATCAAAACGTGGTTGTTTATTGTCACACATGTTGACCTAGTGTTCCTTGTCACACCATGGGGTAAATTGTCAGATCTGGCATTAAACATTATTGGCTTTTTTGGCACAATGCAAACAGTAAACGAAAAAACAATCATGAAAAAGCTAAATGTTGTAACATATAAAATATCAAATTGGTAAAGTATAAAAACCCTGTGAACCTTTGAACTAGATTTTTGCAAGCAACCTATATATCACTGCTGTGCTAATGAAAACAAGCCATCATGCAATTTAACTCCTTGTCACAACCTGAGCTTGTGACAACTAGCCCCTATGTAAAAAAAAACAGGCTTACCTGACCCGTAATGACTGATTTTGACTGTCACAGCTCGTCCTTTCTTCGCTGGAGAAGTTTTATCCCCAACAGTGCAACTTGTGCTCGGATAGATCAGACATGTGGCCCCTGTATTTAGCCTCAGCCACTAGAGAATGTCGAGCTCCTATTTTGGTATCTGTGTAATAGCTGGAGACTCTCTGCTGTCACCCGCCACTACTGATTCAACACAGCCGTCCTTCGGCCATGTGACGACACCAGTGTGTTCACAAGCATCCCATCTTTACAAAGACATGTTCAAAGTGCCACCATTTGATCGATTTTTTAATCAACAGAGATACAATACTAGCTTTCACGTTTCAGTTGTCATGGCAGTGCTGAGTGTATAATCCTATAAGGATTAAAGCCGTTGCATAATAACGTTTGGGAAACTAGTACCAAGGGCGGCCGAATACCAAGAATTAATCCATTCCGAGCGCTTCACCGATTTCTTAACTCAAAAAGGTTTTGTTTATAGCTTAGCGACGGTGAGTTATTGGTGTCTGTAGCTACCATTAAGTCCACAGGGTACATTAAGGACAGAAATAACTCAGTTACCATGGAAACAGAGTTGAGGGTCAAGTCGATGAAGCGAGCGCCTGCTTGATAGAGGCGATTTATAAGTAAAGTTCTCAGAGGTTTTAGTTAGATATTCCTTCATGTTATTATTAAGTCCTAATGATTGAATCATTTTAATTTAATGCATTCTGCAATCTCAATATATATTCAAATTAAATTAACATGTATAATAATTATTAATAATTGAAATGTGGATTGAATCTCAAGATATAAACACATTAGGGATAGTTCACACAAAAAAGAAAATTCTGTCAACGTTTACTCACCCTCAAGTTGATCTAAACCTGTATGAGTTTGTTCTGTTGAACACACACGAACACTCAAAAATACATTTTGAAGAATGTTGGTAACCAAAACCATTTTTTCATACTATGGAAGTCAATAGGGACCAGAAACTGTTTGAATATCTTGTGTATTTTGCAGAAAAAAGAAACTCGTACAGGTTTAGAAAAACTTGAGGGAGAGTAAATGCCAGCTTTTTTCCATTTTGGGGTGAACTATCCCAACTATTTGGGGTGAACTATTGATCTCAACTTGAGATCAATTTGTTTCTATGTTCATCCCATAATTACCAAAATAAAACATTGGTTAATATATCTGAGAGAAACAGAGGTTGTGACAGTCCCAAAAACTCCATCCTGATGATGAACGAAACAGGAAAAAGGGGAAAATAAGTGCAGGGTTTCGTAAATATCTATTTTTGTAGTATAAACTGGCATCAAAAAAATTACTCAATGTAATTTTTACGCTTTAGAGACAAAAATGGCAACCCTTTAGTATGAAAAAGCAGACAATCCACTGCAAAGCACTGATGGTTATTGTTTTAATCAAACATTCACATATCTGCAATAGAAATAGGTTTAGTGAACTAACAACAACAACAACAACAAAAGTGAAAATCTGACTTTTTTACACGTTTGCTTCAGGAAATGTAGTGTTATCGGCAATGTGAGTAAGGCTGGAATGTTAAGTGGTTCAGTGACAGATATTTAAACAGTGAGTTGTGCAGCCTCTTTCACTAAGGACTTCAAGGCACCAATGTCCCCCAGCAGTGAAGAAATCCCCATGCAGTACCACTGGACACCATTGCTGGCAGTAGAGGCACTGAAGGACTCCAGCTCCACACCTGCAGCAGCCAAAACCCCTGAGGAAGATAAAGCATTAATAAACTCAAGGTCCCGATACACGAAGTCCTTTTTCGTTCTTCTCTGAAATACGCAAGCCCAGGGCCGGCCCGAGGCATAAGCGAACTAAGCGGCTGCTTGGGGCCCCAATCGAGTGGAAAAATATTTTTTTAGATGACTTAAACAAGTGACATAAATTAATGAATTAATATGAATGAATCAATAATTAAAGACAAGAAAATTCTGATTTCATGATCAATATACCTCCCTACAACTGCTGCTGTGTCTGCCAGCATTTATGTCATGCGCATAATCTAGACACCCCGCACATGCATAGACAATTTGTGCGCAACTCTGCATAGTGGCGGACTCGTGGTAATGTCACACATCACAAAAAAGGAGAAGTCCGATGCCTGAGTCTGGTGCCGAAAATAGAACGAAGAAAATGACAGTGATGTCTGAAGGCGTGATGTCTACTTTTAAACAGAACATTTAAAAATGAAAAACAGACTGATCTCTGCTAATTTCTCTCTGGCGCGTTCTGTGAAGATCGCGAGTCAGCAACATCAACTTCATATCTTGAAGCCGACACACTGACACAGAAAAACCTTGTTTATTAATAAACAATTAAAATGTCTCCTTGCTATATTTAACATATTCATAATCATTGCCTCTGCCGGTTCTTTGTGGCAGCTTTTAGATACTTTGGAGCGCCACCCTTGTTACATGAAGGCCCAAATTTTTTTTTTATCTATGATACAAACCGAATTGTAGGTTTGGTCTATTGTTACAGCTTTAGTAGTTGTAAAAAAAAAAAAAAACAAAAAAAAAAACTATCATCTTTGCCAAGCACAAACCAGTACAGAGGTAATCAATAAATAATAATAATTATCGGGGAGGGTAATGCTTTTTTTCACAGTTGTTTTGGAGGTTCATAGAAAAATTAACTACTGGCGAAGGGAGGGTCAAGTCTTTTTTGAAAAAGACTTTCCCAGACATGAAAATATCCTAATGTGTCATTATTAGTTGTCAATTGAAATAATCAATAAAATAAAAATAAAATTGTGTTTTATGGGATAATGATACTATATCTTTACTGCCACTATTGTAAAATTAATCTTGTATATCTTTACGGTGGGATTAAATGGGTTAATCAACAGTTTAAACATTCCCCAAAGTCATGTTTTATGTTTAATTTTATGGTTTTAAAATTTAAATGGGCTTTAAATCATTCGACCTCTATCGATATCACTGCTACAGCTGCTCTGGCGCACTCCTGATTTGCCTTCCACAATGGCGGAGATTAGATTGTGTGACGTCAGCTTCCGGAGCTCTATACTGTATGTGCAGAACTTGAATCAGCCTTTACCGGTTATGGAAAGCAGGAGGTCAGTGGAGGTGGCGGCCTTGAAGAAAAGCAAGTGTCCACCGAGACGAATAGGCTGTCGAAACACACTTCCATTCAGCTCCAACAGCACAGGAACCCCAGCCTGCACCGAGCCAACCGCCTTATAGCTGCTGCCGTTCACAGAGACCTCCACCACACACGCCTCACGCTCATTCGAGTCGTTATGATCCGTCTTCATCTGGGGGTTTGTGACACAGGGACAGATTTAACGTAACACGTGCTTTAACCTAAAAAACATAGTTCAAAACCATGGTTTTGTAAAGTTGTCTTACGGTGATTCCCGTCTCTGCAGCTAGAGGCAGTGCATTCACCAAGTTGGGGCCTTTCTGAGGGCCTTCAGTGAGCAAACCAACTACAGCTGCGGAGCTCAAAAACCCAGTGGACTTCTTCAAGGACTCCCCTGAACAGCAAAAAATACACAACACACATATTTTGTATATTTTTACATTTTATATGTATATATACTATATGTAAATTGGATACAAATGTATGATATTGCCACAAGATGGCATCCTTGCACTGTTGATGATCAAATTGAATGCTAAAAGATATGTCATTATTTAATTATTATTTAATTATTTATAATAAATAAGATGAGACATATTATTTAATAATATATTAATTATTAATCAATTATTATTAAAATTATTTAATTTTTAAAGTGACACCAGATTCTTTGGTTATTTTCATTGCGAAAACCATACATTATTAAAATTAAACCCGGTGATGCATGACTTTTTACATTACAAATGAATATATAAAAAAATAAATCATTAATATTTTTGTATTATTGCTATACTATTTTTGTTTTATTATTATTATTATGAATTAGCTTGTTATATTTTTGTGTAAGTTTTAGTTAATTTTGCTACTTTTGTTTTATGTTATTTTCATACATTTTTGTTTAAGAAATATTTCTACTTAGATTTCAAATTAGACTTATTCTATTTCACTTGGTTTATTTGGCAACATTTCTAAATTAAATTGTATTGTATCTTATATTTTATGTAATTTCATCTTTGGTTTAATTAACAACAACTATTTTGAATGGTTTTTATTTTAGTTAACAATAACAGCACTGATCTTCAGTGTTGGGGGGTAACTTTAAAGCAAGAACATGATGTTGTATCTAATACTATGGAATTAATAATTCCAAATTATTCACTCAGAGAAGAGTTCAGATGCAAAAGCCTCTAAGTGCCATTTGAAATTTTCTTCTAGAATGATAATTTTTATCAAGCTTGTATATTTAAGTTCAGTGATTTCACTTAAATGGCAATGATAATTACCTATTAATTGTTATTTAAGTGAAATTACTGAACTTAAATATACAAGATTGATAAAAATTAAAGAAGAAAATTTCAAATGGCATTTAGAGGTTTTTGCATCTGAACTCTTCAGTTACACATTTGTAGTGGTCAAGAACTTTTATAACTACTGTAAATGTGCCATAATTTGATTAAGAAAAAGAAACACTGAATACAAATTTGTTCTCAGAAGAGTAGAAATATCTACACTAAAAGTCCATAAAATAACCTGACAGACAGCAAACTCTCATGGGAGGGACAGTAAATATGTGTGTAAATCTTGTGTGTCCAATCCAGCATCATGTGAAAATGAAATCATTATTAAAAGAATTTAACAGTATTTCTTGCTATTTGTTTAAGAGCTCATTCAGTTAGTGAGTGAGTTAATAACAAAAGTTGACAAGATATTTGGCAGAATTAATAATTGACCTACCAAGTGATGTGACATGGACGTGACTGTAGGGTTTTTTAGAAGTGCTGCAGGCCTTCAACACTCTGCCCATGGACTCTCCCAGCCGAATCCACTGATGAGAGTCAGGAGAGAAACTACTGACCAACACCTGAGCATTGACCTGAGGACAATAAAACAAGAGATTAAAGTCTAGATGTAACAGACGTAGTGCAGATCTGTTCTACTGTATAGAGATATACATCCAAGTGAAAATAAATAATCGGAAACACAAAAGAATGAAGGGCGGGGACTATTTCTGTCCGTCGGTTGTTGATTGGATGGAGGCAGATCTGAATGAAGTTGAAATTTATTAAAATCAGTTCCAGAGGGCAAATATTGCCCCATCTATCATAAAGTTCGCTATCATGAACGTAACTCACAGCTCCTACTAATGCTTTGCCAGTAACCATGTCCACAATCTGCAGGGCGATATCCTTCCCGCACCGAGCCTGTGCTTCTTTAGTGCTGGCTCCCAGATGAGGACAGCTGATTACATTCGGGTGGTTCACCAACGCCCGGTTCTTTGGAGGCTCCTGAACCCCCAAAATAACAGCAAACTCATTAGTAATATTTCAAAAATGTATGCAGCTAAATGCTAAAAGTGTTCTCAGTCTGGGTGATAGACAAGCTCTGACCTCCACAAACACATCCAGTCCCGCTCCTCCACACTGCCCCGACTCCACAGCCCGGAGGAGGGCGGCTTCATCGATGATGCCACCACGAGCACAGTTCACCACCTTCACACCCTTCTTACACATAGCAAATGAGGCGTCATTGAGGAGACCTGTGTAGGACATTAATGGTTTGATTTTACACTGGGGGAATTCTGGATGTGATCGATTGGTGTGATCGAATGGATGTGATCGATTGTAATTGATCGATTCAATGGATTTATTGATGGATGTATCAGATCGATTGGGTGGATGGATGGATGGATGAATGGATGTGATCGATTGGATAGGATAGATGTGATCAATTGGATGAATGGATGGATGTGATCAATTGGATGAGATGGATGTGATCAATTGGATGGATGGATGGATGGATGTGATCGATTGGATGGATGTGATCGGATGGATGATGTAATCGACTGGATGGATGGATGAATGTGATCGATTGGATGGATGAATGGATGTGATCGATTGGATGGATGGATGTGATCAATTGGATGAATGGATAGATGGATGAATGGATGTGATCAATTGGATGTGATGGATGTGATCAATTGGATGGGATGGATGTGATCGATTGGATGGATGTGATTGGATGGATGATGTAATCGACTGGATGGATGGATGAATGTGATCGATTGGATGGATGGATGAATGTGATCGATTGAACGGTTGGATAGATTGATGTGATCGATTGGATGGATCAATGGACGGATGTGATCGAATGTGATTGATTGGATGGATAGATGGATGGGTGGATGAATGTGATCGATTGGATGGATGTGATCAATTGGATGGATGGATGGATGTGATTGATTGGATGGATGGATGGATGGATGTGATCAATTGGATGTGATGGATGTGATCAATTGGATGGATGGATGGATATGATTGATTGGACGGATGGATGGATGTGATCAATTGGATGGATGGATGTGATTGATTGGATGGATGTGATTGATTGGATGGATGTAATCGATTGGGTGGATGGATGTGATCGATTGCTCGAAAATCAATGCTTCCCTGTAGCTCAAACAGTAGAGCGTTGGCGCTTGCAACGCCGAGGTCATAGGTTCAATTCGCAGGTAAAGCAAGAACTGAAATGTAAATGTGTATTTGAAATGCAATGCAAGTTGCTTTGGATAAAAGCTTCGACCAAATGCATAAATGTAAATGGATTGGATGATGGAAGGATGGACAGATTAATGGCTAGATGTGATCAACTGGATGGATGGATATCTATATATCTATAGAATTTCAAATATTCAACAATAAAAAATGACATTATATGCAGGTTTTAGATTATATTATATTAGACGCAGTCATCTCAGGACTTTAGTCTGGGCATCCAAGCAACGGCAATATGATGAGATCCATTGAAATATTTGCCAGAATAAATCACAATTTAATTTAACCAAAAGACAACACATGTCCAGTTTTGGTTGTGTGTACCTGTGGTGGAGGGCATGAGTGGAGTGTGGACAGTGATATAATCACACTGTGGCCACAGTTGCTCCAGAGACATCTGCTCCACACCCCAGCCCGCAGAAACCTCCGGAGGCGTGATGGGGTCGTACCCAATGGTCTATTAGGGATGCAAAAAGTTCAATCTTTGTAAAACAATACACATATTTGATAAAAATCACCATCAAGTCCAAGTGCATTTAAGTCAAGTCCACAAAGATCTTACCTTCATGCCAAAGGACTGCATTCTTGACGCCACCTCTTTGCCGATTCTTCCAAGCCCAACAATCCCAAGAACTTTTCCATACAGCTCTGCACCCATGAACTGCAAAATCATTAGCAAAACTCTCAGCCATTCTACCAAAACAATGTGAAGCAACACATTCAGTGATCACATTTGATTAGTGATGACTGAGTTAACACAGACAGGAAAGCACGGCTATGGAACGGCATACTATTTCTGCAGTATGTACTTTATACACTGATGAGCTGAAACAGTATGACCAGTCACAGGTTAAGGGAACATCGTTGATTATCTCCAAACAAGGACACACAGTGTAGATTAGATGGTAAGCAAACAATCAGTTCTCGTATTCAATGTGTTGGAGAAATGGACAGGAATAAAGATCTGAGTGACTTTGAAAATTTGGTCCATGGTATCCAGCGTGAATAAAATTAAAGGCAGCATGGGGATACCCAGGTTAAACAGCCACACAAACACAGGACAAAAAGTGTGCATACCTTTTTACGATCCCATTTTCCATCCTTCATTGACATGACAGCCTGGGGAATATGTCTAAGAAATGCATAGAACAATAATATATTATTAATATAACATAACTTAAATTTAACATTTGAAAGCTCAATTTAACAAACTAATATCATGTTTACATTTTTTTCTCTCTCTGAGGTCCACTTATTCTACGGTCAAAGCAGCCATTATTTAGTTTATTAATTTGTTTGACCATTTTCTCCCCTATTTCAGACATCAGTGACTTGTGTATGTGAATCATTAACAGTGAATGTTACAATAATTTCATAACACAATTAATTATTTACCTCAAAACATGTTATGAACCCTTTAAAAACAACAACAGAAGTTCATTATTAAAGAATAAGTTTGCCAGTTTACCTTGACAAGCTCATCAAAAGAGCACAGGTGAGCTCAGCAGCACTGATTGTGTTTCCACTCGGAGTGCTAAAAATATACAAATAAAAAATTATATCTTTCTGCTATTAACGTACCTTTTTAACTAATAAAATAAGTTACATTTAAAAAAAAAAACTTTAAGGAAAGGATATTAGCCATTCTTTTTAGCACCTCCTAAGATGCATGTTTGACGAGAAAAATCATATTATACAGAGTTAAAATAACATTACAGTCAATGATGATGATTTTATTTTTGGTGCAGACTATTCCAGAATACAGAATAAAGAGGAGTGCACAAGTAGAGCAACCTGCTTTAGAAATGAAAGCACAGAGAATAGAGGTCAGAGCAAGACTCAACATGCTTCATTACTTCATGACAATGATTCCTCTCTTGGTCGCTGCATCCACGTCCACGTTGTCGACTCCAGTTCCGGCCCGGCCAATGATCTTCAAGTTACTGCCAGCATTGATGACATCAGCAGTAACTTTGGTTGCTGATCGGACAACTAAACCATCATAATTCTTGGGGGAAAAGATTGCAAGACGTGTAAAGAAAATTGGCATGTAAAACAAGGTATTATTAAGTTCATACCAAACCTAGTCAACATGCAATTTGTACCACTTTTATTTATTTATTATTATTTTTATATTACAGTATATTAACATCATAAAGATTTTTTAAAATTTAATCTGTAAAATACCTGTATTTTTATGACAGAACTATTGGTGATAATGAAAAATGATAAACTGCGAATGCTAATACCTTATAAAATTAAAACACAACAAATCCAACACATGGAGAGAGGGATCGTGATTGATTGTTTGATGTCTGATAAAGTTATGGTGTAGTACAGGCTGCTGTTGCATCAGACTCTTGTAGAGGAGGAGGGGGGCAGTCACATACACACACTAGCACATCCAACAGCTAAGCATTCACATGCTAATATTTTTATATCACATTTGTACTGCTGCTGCATTGGAAGACGTCATTAACTTGGCAGCGATTCAAATCAAGCCACTTGATATTCCGGTGAAGTTTCAGCACAACTTCAGAATCACTAACCTGAATCTCTGCCATCAACTCTTCTTTAGTCATCTGTTGCTTCTCCGTCACTTCGATACCATTCTCTTGCAGAATAGTTTTGCAGCATGGATCAACACTTTCACTGATTAAAACGCGTTTGACTGATACCGGAGCCATGGCTTGATTCAGTGACTCGACTCAAATGACTGATCGCGTGCGATGTGCGAACTGCGAACTGATGTTCTGAATCAAGATCTTGTAAACTCCGCCCTTATTCACGCGAGATCCTCCTGCCTCTGCATTTTCTTTTATCGCCATTTAAAAAAATATCGCAGAAATCTGCAGAAATTAACAATAAATAAACAAAAGGGAAAGAAAAGAGAAAGAAAGAAAGAAAGAAAGAAAGAAAGAAAGAAAGAAAGAAAGAAAGAAAGAAAGAAAGAAAGAAAGAAAGAAAGTAAGTTGTTTTTTCGTGTATTCATTTCCTTATTAATTTATACACTCATTTTATTTTTGCCACATATATTTATTATATCAAATTATGTTGTTTTTCCCCACATGTACTTATTAATTTATTTGTATTTCATTATGTATTTTCCATATTATTACATTTATTTATGTATATTCTCACATTCATTTATTTATTTTCCCCACATATATTTATTTTTACTTTTATGTCTTTACATATTTTCCTATTGTTACATTAATTATTTATTATATTATTTATTTTCACATTAATTCATTTATTTGTTTATTCGTTTATTTATTTTTCCCACATTCATTCATTTATTTCCACTTTTATATATTTCTTTATGGATTTTCCTATTATTAGGCTACAATTTATACTCACATACATTTATTTATTTGTTAATCTACTGTTCAAACATGTATTTATTTATTTCTTTCCACTTTTAGATATGTCTTTAGCCTATGTATTTTCCTATTATTACATTTACTCTCACAAAAATGTATTTATTTATGTCCACTTTTATTTATATATTCCTGTCATACATTTATTTATTTTTCATTTCTGCAGTTTTGGATCTCCATAATGTGTGATTATTATATCAATGATGAATGATCTATTCATTTGAGCTTAAAGTGAATATATGATGAAAAGAAGGCTATTACAGGTCAGTTGGACTAATTCTTCACACAAGCTCAAGCATCTGACTAATTAGGAGACCACATGACAGGAATGTATTCTGCTGCCATTTTCTCTTGTCTTGACTTATGTTAGTGTTAATCTAGAAAAATTGGTAAAATTATAATAAAGTGTGTGCGTTTTTTGTTTTGTTGAGATTTCATCAAAATGTGAAATGTATTAAAAGGAAAAGTTCGATGGAAAAGTTTGGATGACAGTAATGTGTTTCAGAAGAGTTTCACTGTAATGCAAGTTTCAGTTTTCAGTTTGACAACTTACCCCATATTGTGACAATAACACTACATAGGCAATGTAACATATAATCAACACTAATTTGAAAGAGTTAAAAAATAGTATAATATAAATAAACTCTGCTATTTACTGGAATAAAATGTGTGAAAACTAGCCCATGGTCTACTAACCTATTGAAAGTCAATTTCACTGAAGTAAAATCATGTGGAAGAATTTACTTTTTGAATTTAGTAGGCTATTTTGCCATTTTATCTTAAAATGTACCAGACCAAGAAGAAAGACTTACGAGACTATCTGTATTATTAAAAGTTTTATACTAAGGATTAAAAGTAAATATAATTTAATTTCATGGCAGTTTGGTATGCTGGCTCTTTAAGAACTCGCATGACGTCACCTACTTCACATGGGGGTGAAGTAGCTGCTGGGTAACAGTGTAACAAAAGTTTAAGTGGTTGCCGAGCAACACAGTGTAGAGAGTCCGAGCAACGTTAGCCAAGTTCGTCTTGTACGAAGGAATAAACATATAAAAGCACCTCAATATACATCTAGATTATTGTGAGGAGTTAACATGTCAACAGCCTTAGTAAGAACAGGTGTCGTCCAGTACGGTCGGAGGAAAGGCTCGAGTAAACAAGGTGAGAATAAAAAATAGGCTACTGCGCAACAAAATAACTGACAATAATAATGTGTAATACTAGAACTTTTATAATAACTTGGAAATGTGTTGTCGAATGCATACAGTGGGTTCGGAGATGGAGAAACCCGAAGCAGACCTTCGTCAAGTGGTAGTTTTGTCCAAATCTGAATGGCAGCGCGTGCAGGACAGTGTGAACGGTGTGAATCACCACAACAGAAGTGTCATAGCAGCAGCTGAACAGCGGGAGGCGCTGCACATGCGCTCTAAAGAGCTCGTCAAACACTGGTCCAACACCATAGCTGTGAGCATCGCACTGGAATTACTGCATTTGGAGCTCTCTTATTTACGGAGCCCCACACATGACATGCAGGAAAAAATAGTAGGCTAAATCGAGCGAACGAATTAGTAAATCGTGCATTACATTTTTTTTTTGCATGTCATGTGCGGGCCTCCGTACTTATTAGACTCACTGAGCAATGATACTTTCTTGAAAACCCACAAAACTTACCCTAAAAATATCATGTTTTTTAATGACCTGTACATTTTTAAGGAGGAAAATAGGCCTTTTTTAGGTCTTTATTAAGAAATAAGAATAATTTTCTTAAAACATAAAAATAAAAAGTTATTTGGTTGGATTTTTTTAGCAAGTAGGCCTATGTACTCCCGTTTATTTTGTATGCCGTTTGTGTTTAGTATGCTGTCAGGTTACACTTTACAATATTAGTTAATGCATTAAGTAAAATTAATTTCAAATTAATTTGTTACACAGTATATCTTAAATCCTTGTTAATGTTAATTATATAAAAATACAGCCGTTTATTGTTAGTTCATGTTAGCTCAGGTCTGTTAAATATTAAACTCACAACTTTTGATTAAAAAAAATTATTAATAAAACAAACATTAACTACGATCAATACATTATAGAATTATTTTTCATTGAATAGTTCCTATTAACTGTTGTACAGTTAAATGGTGAACTTACGCCATAGTTGTATCACATGTAGTAACTTATACCACACACACAAGCCAGAGATAAAAAAGGAGTACTTTAATCACAAATGGGAACATGCAAGAGAAACAGAATAACCATTACACTTAATACAAACAACACTGGACAGGGAACAGGTTTAATACACAGCAAACAAAAGAGCTAATTAATTGTACAACTGGTGAAAGGAATGATTAATCAAACACACTGGGAAACTAGGTCAAGTGACAAGGCACAGGAAAACAGAAACAGAAAACACAACCTAAACCAAAAAAGAACATACACAATACAAACATTTTTACCGTTATTGATACTTTTGAGCATCTGCATTGTATTTTATTTTTATTTATACTTCTCTCTATCTAATTTCACTTTTTGTGTCTGTGCCCCTATTATAATATTAAGTTTGTTAAATTTGAATGTCATCTTAATGTGATTATTTTAGTTTTTCTTGATAAAAAAAAAAAAAAACAATACCTTGGTCTGTGAGGGTTAATATGAGACTTAATATGATGTATACAGTAACAATGTACAACAAACAAATATAATTTTGTCCTTACAGGGACAACGGCAAAAAAAGCTAGAGGCGAAAAAAATTCGAGAGGCGATCGAAGAAGAGGAGAAGAAACGACTTGACATAGAAGAAGCGAAATACCAGGCCCAGATACGAAAGGAGGCCATTGAGAAAGCAAAAACCCAGCAGTACTACCAGAACGACAGAGTGAAAGGCTTCCATGTTTGTGTCTTGCGTTATTAGATCACAAATCTTTTTCTGTGGTAAAATGTTAGTTGAATCTATCCTCTTGTTTTATAGAGTGCCCTCATGCTGGCAGAGGTTTTGAAGGAAAGGGAGGCTCAGATCGAGCTAAAACGTTTGAAGCAGAATGCCAGCAAAGACATAGACAGAGACATCTTGGCCAAAATGGCTTGCAGAGAAGAACGAGCTGTCCAGCAGGAGCAGGAGAAAGCACTGCAGAGGAAACAAGACCAACTGGCCATTTCTGAGAGCTTGAAACTACAGTAAGGAGAAATTAAAGTTTTAAGAACTTTTTGCTAACATTCTTAAGATATAAATGCACTCTAAAAAATGCTGGGTTGTTTCAACCCAAATTTGGGTCAAATATGGACAAACCCAAATGTTGGGTTAAAAATGTAATAAAAAAATTTACAGTTAAAAGTGAAAGTTGAAGTTGGGTTCAAATTTGAAATTACATTTTTTAACCCAACATTTGGGTTTGTCCATATTTGACCCAAATTTGGGTTAAAACAACCCAGCATTGTTTAGAGTGTGTTATTTCTGAATATTCTCCCAACATTTAAAATGTTTTTTTTTCCCTTTCATTCCATTTTAGAATTCTTCAAACATAATGGGAATGTTACTTTTGAACAGTGACTTACTTACCGTAGTTAATTTTAATGGAAAGTAGTGTTACGTTACTTTTGTAGGTTTTTTTTCTCTCACTTGGGCTGGGCTTGCTTGCTGCTCGTTTTTTTAATAACAACAAAAAAAAACTTTGACAAATGTACCAAAAGGAAAAGGAAAGGCTGAAGGAAATGCAAACTTATGCCTGTAAAGTAAAGAGCGCAGCTCCAACAAAGATTTCTGCCATAAAAATAGGATGCATGAGAAGTTCAAAACTCTTATTTCAGCAATAAACAAATGAAACACAAATGTGTTGTTTATCTAAAGTCCTTTTTGCTTATTAGTAATTGGAACATCAAAGGTCAACAGCAAAGGCATCGCTTAATAAAGTGAGATTAAATACATAAAGTATTTGTATTATTACCATATTCTGAGTTTTTACTGTTTTTATTCATTTTAATGAATGCCGAATGTGTTTTTGTGCAAATGAGATCCAATAACTATCATGTTAACACACAAACGCCTTTGCACTTACTCCTGATTTCTCTGACAGAAGAGCTATCAGTCCATAAATGGGAAAACTTGTGTTACCTGAAAGAGTAATTCGGATATTTTGTTCTAAATTTAAAAGTAACGTAAATGTAAAGTAACGCGTTACTTGAAAAAAGTGATCTGATTAAGTAATGCAATACCCCGAACACTGCTTTTGAATGTTCTCTGAATGTGCTGAAATAATTAGTAACATTTAAAAAATGTTAGACGATTATCCAACTAAAACATTTCATTTAAAAAAAACACTCCACGAAATGATGTATAAATAATGCTTTTGTGTTAATGTTTTACATTCTTTTAATGTTACTAGAATAACATTTTGAGAAAACCTTATCCAAAGTTCTGAGAACATTCACTGTTAGCTGGAAATTACCTTAAAGAACAAGGTGTCTGATGTTTCCCGCTTTATTAGGTTGAAGGATCATGAAATGAAGAAAGAGCAGGAGAGGCTGAAGATCAAAAGGGAGGCTGAAGAAATTGAGAGACTCCGAGATCTTCAACTGTGGGAACAGTCCATGAAAGAGCGCAAGATTCAGGAAGAGAAGAGAAGCACAATGAATGCTTTTCGTGTAAGGCGCTTGTTGGACAATGTTCACACTGTAAAAGCAGATTGAATCAGATGCTGGTTTGAAATCCCTTCTTCTGTCTTCCATCAGGACCATTTGACCAACAGAGAGCTGATGAAAACAGAAGAGGCTCGGAGGCAGGAGGAAGAGGAGGACAAAAGAAAGCAGCTCGCCAGCCATAAAGAAAAAGTGGCGAGAATGAGGAAAGAAAAGCAGGAGGAAATATTTAGGTATTGTACATAATACAGAAATGCATCCTGTGGTTGATATTAATGACAGGGTTCTCATTAGTGCTTTATTTTGCTCCCTGCAAATGATTTTCAGGTGCATGTTTTTTACATTTATGAGAGCTAACATTTATTAAACACACACACAGCATGCTGATTATTTATGTTAAACACTTCCAACTCATACTAAACTTGATATATTAAATGCTATATAACAGATAGAATAACTTTGGGTGCATTTTAGGCATTTATGTTACTTTAAAACTGTGAATCTCTTGAGATCATGGGCTTTCAGTGTTGTTTTGGTATTTATAGTATACTAGCATAGTATTTTGTAATCTTTTGAATTACCTTTTATTTTTATATTTTAAGTTTTAGGAATTGTGGTTTTGTAAATTTTTTATTTGTTTTATTATATTTCTTTGAGGTTTATTTTAAATTTATTTCAGGTTTAGTTTTAGTCATTTTAGTAGTTGAACTTACAAATTGAAATGTAAGTTTAAGGTTAAGTTTCTCCTCTAATGTCTCATATAATTATTATTTTTTTTAAGCTTTATATATGAAAACCCTAACGCTAAAAATAATTAATTGTTTTGAGTAGGGCCAACAAGTACAAATATGTTCTATTAAATTAACTTTTATGAGTAGTTAAACTTTATTCTTCTTTTAAGTTCACAAAATGGACACATTTTAAGTTGAATTGTTTCATTGTTTTGAGTTCTATGAACTTGTTTCTTTTCATTTAAACTGGGCTTGGATTTCTATTTCCCATGCTTTGCCATGCCACTCAAAAGGGAGAGTAAATGATAGAATTAAGTGTCATATGTTTTTTTGTCATATGTGTTGGGTTTGTTTGGGGATTACCATCATGGTTGGTGACGAGTGGATGTTTTAAGTTGCTGTATACTCATTCAGCAAGTGCTATGATATGCTGATGCTATCAAAGAATTTTCTCTTTAGCAGGTAGTACTTATTGAATAAACTGGTTATAGCTAGCGAAGTTTACACTACTACAAATATTTAAGTATAGATTACATGATAATTTTAAGTTTTGTGAATTAGCTTCCTCAAATATTTTCAGTTAAGAGCAATTAAAATGGATGAAACAAAAATATGCAAGCTCTGCTTACTTAAACATGAAATTTCTTAACGTAAATACTTTGATGTAACTGATTACCTCAAATTATTTGAGTTTTGCCAACTTATTCAGGTTTAATCAACTAGAAATTGCTCTTACTGCGTGTTTGTTTCAAATTCAAACTTGCTCACAAAACAAATTCCAATTTTTAATTTGTCTGTGAATGGTCTTTTTGAGAACATTTATAAAAATTTCTATAAATGAGTATATAAATCTACTAATTCAAAAGATTGTTTCCTGACATACCGTTGGACATCCACATTCTTAGAACTTGCTCATTCATGAACCACATCTAAATGGGTAGGTTATAGAAGTCATGGAAATTCACTGTGTGGGTGAAGTGTGAGAAGCCTTGAGAGAAAGTATAAGTCTTGCCACTGCTTGCTTTGTCTCAGAACTGGGATTGTATTTGTCTTTCTTTTTGCATTAGAGAGCTTCAAAGACACAGAGAGACTATTATACAGAAGTTAGCCGTGCAGAAGCAGGAAGAAATCAACAATGAGGAAGAGATCATCGCAAAAGCAGTCGCTGAACGTGAGGCTAGGCAGGCCCGAGTGCAACGCGAGAAAGAAGAAAAACATGCAGCCATGTTGAAATCTATCGCTTCTCACAGAGAATCCATGGTAAATGACCTATTCCCTATGTTTTTATACATTTAAAAACAATTAAATGTATTGCAATTGCTTTGTCTAGTAATGGATGCATGATTATTCACATTTTTCACAAGAGGCCATGTATTAGAGTGATATTTTACCACAGTGATGTTGGATTTATGAGCATCAGACTGTTTATATATATAATTTGAAATGCGCTTATTGAAATAAACTTTTTTCTATTTTTTATGTACCAGAGGCAAGAGCTGGAACGTAAGGCAGAGGAGGAAAAACGGAGAGCTCTGGAGATGCTGAATGCAAAGAAGGAAGCAGATAAAATCTTCACCGAAAAGCAAGAACTTCAAGCTCAAAAAGCTAAAGAAGAAGCAAAAGCACTCCAAGACATCTACATACAAGAAATGGTGGGTATACTATAGCTCTTAATATGATTTATTTGAATGCATTGAACTCATAATTTCTCTCTAATGCAACACAGGCTGAAAAACGTGCAAAGGATCACCGTGCGAAAAAAGAACAGAAGGACTTTGTGGCGAAGAACACCGCTCGCATTGTTGAGGAGGAAAACCAGTTCCAGAAATACGCCAAACAAGTCATCGAAACAGCCGAGAAGGCAGAGAGAAACATCTACCCGCTCCTGAAGGCTGGCAGAGAGGGCATCGGAGGGGGCCTGGGGCCCATGTTCGGTGGAATTAGACCGAGCTATCTAGTCCATGATGAGTCGGGTGTTCAGATGCCCAGTTATGTGAACGGCACCACTCAAAACATTAAAGAGCTGAATGAGACCGATGACATTCAGCAGTCTAAGAAAAGACTAGGATTTACATGGTAATCTAGTTGTTGTGATGAGTTTGTCTGGCTATTGCAACAATAAAGATTTTATGCAAAAGTATATCTAAAGACAATCTTTTTTTGTCTTTCTCATTAAGACGAACACATGTAATAACTAAGATAGGTGTTATATATATATATATATATATATATATATATATGTAATAACTAAGATAGGTGTTATATATATATATATATATATATATATATATGATGAACAAGATAACTATAATGTCAATCTACAAAAAAAAGTTTGCGTTTGTCTGAGTTGAAAGGTTTCAGGAAATGGCAGGTAAGGGAAAGTTACAAAGCGAACAAAAGTGGAACATCGATCAGCCCGATAACTTCAAGGGACGTGCCCCTGTTTGTTGTGATGTCATTATTATGACAAAAGTTTCTCATTATTACGACAAAAGTTTCTCATTATTATTATGAGAAAAGTTTCTCATTATTATGAAAATGTTTCTCATCATGAGTAGAACTTTTCTCAGTATTTCAAGATAATTGCGAGACATTTTGTCATTATCAACCTTCGAGAGGTTAAGTCATCGTTACGAGAAAAGTTATCATTATTATGTGTACCGACATTCTTCAAAATATCTTCCTTTGTGTTCAGTAGAACATGAGGATGAAAGATTTATGACAGAATTGTTGTGAACTGTTCCCTTAAATATCAGTAATTAAAATGATTTTTTATGTATTCCTTCATGACATTGATTTACCTGTGTAATTATACATTTATAAGTTTTCATTTTTTATTCCAAGTTTCATTAATATTTTAATTATTGATACACTTGTATATCCCACCACCTCCAAATTCATTATGGTTTCACTCTATCATATGGTGTGACTTTTATTTTGAAAGACACCGTGACTTTTGGCTGTGCGCTTGATTAAACAGGAAGCCAGTAGCAGCATTGACCATAAGACCCACATTTTGCCCTTTTCTGTTTATAAAAGATTTTTCTCACATTCACGCTAAGCATCTCTATAACAAACACAAGCAGTAGCGCACAGCTGTGGGACTGTAACACCCCATATGACCGCATCAGTCCTCTAACACGTGATCTGCTGCAGTACAGGACACTCATGCTGTGTGTTATATGATGTGTGTACCAGTAGTTTTTTGACAGTCAGTGGTTATGGCATGGCAGCTTGAAGAAGGTACTGTGAATCTCTCTTATTCAGCTTTATTTATATAGCACATGATGATCCCGTCCAACACTTCTGCTGCTGACATCCAGACTTCATAAGATCTATGTAACTCTAATAAGTATATGTCTGTTAGTTGACATTCTATTAGATAAGTAGTGTGACATAATGAGGAAGAGTGATATCGATATAAGTCGTGTGATATAAAGAATGCTATAATGATGATGTAATTATATATATGGTCAAAAATTTGGAATTGGAAAAATTACTATTTTTAAAGTTTTTGAAATATATGATATATTTCCTAATTATATGGAAATAATGATTTTCTATTTGAATATATTTGAATATATAATGTATTTATCTTATATATTATCTTATATATTTATAATTTTTATTTATATTTTTTCAAAGCATCATTTCTCCAGTCTGCAGTCACATAATCCTTGAATTATTATCAATTTTGGAAAAAGTTGTGCTGCTTTTTTTAATAACCTGTGATACTTTTTATTCATTGAAGAATAAAATGTATTTTTTTTTTAAATAAAGAAAACAGCATTTGTTTAAAATATAAATCTTTTGTAACAATATACACTCCTGTTCAAAAGTTTGGAGTATATATTTTTTTCTTTCTTTTTTGAAAGAAATTAATACTTTTATTTAGCAAGGATGTACCAGGAATGTGTGTGTGTGTATATATATATATATATATCTCCATACACAGTACTGGTCAAAAGTTTGGAATTGGAAACATGACTATTTTTAATGTTTTTGAGAAACAAATTGTGTTTTTTTTTCAGGATTAGAAGTTAAAAAGAACAGCATTTATTTATTTTTTTTAAAAAAGGTAATCTTTTCTAACAATATAAATCTTTGCATCAGTTTAAAACATCCTTGCTCAATAAAAGTATTAATTTATTTCAAAAAAGAAAGAAAGAAAAATAGACTCCAAACTTTTGAACAGGAGTGTATATTGTTACAAAATATTTATATTTAAAAAAAATGCAGTTCTTTTTTTTCTTTTTTAAAATACTTTTTATTCTTCAATGAATAAAAAATCAGCACAACTGTTTCCAACATTGATAATAAATCATCATATTGGAATGACTGGAGTAATATACTTTGTGTCACATAAATAAATTATATTTTAAAGTATATTTAAATAGAAAACCATTTCACAATATAATTATAGGTTATACATCATAATAGACTTCTTTCAAAAACATAAAAAATAGTAATGTTTTCAAGCTTTTGACCAGTATTGTATATACAATTTACATGTATTTCAGAACGTCTTAGTGTTTGAAATTTCTCTTTTTTGCTTTAATATCAGCAGTGCTGTAGCTGACATGGAAAGAAGTTGATGATCTGATTCTTCGGTACATCTGATCTCTCTAGTATGTGGAGTGACTCCTGACGGCAGCCGTCCTGTACCATGTTTGGGCTCCGATCGCTTCGGGTCTGTTCCCGAAGGCTGTTTCACAGTCGGGTCGTCGGCCGCGACCAGCTTCTAGACCAGCTTCTGGCTTGCTCTGCTGAGGACCAAGTGTTCGATGTGGTGGGCCGTAACAAAGCCAAGCTGTCTGTGAAGCATGTGAGCTGTGCTATTGGACTCCTGTGGCAGTTTCAAAGGGACCGGCCACAAATGCTCAGGACGTTTGAGTCTGTCCAGAATCACCCGCAGTTCCTGACGCTTCGAGTCCTGGCTGAAAACAAGATCAGCCTCCTGGATGACAGTTCAGTGGTGAAAATGCTTTATGATGTGCTCAGGTACAGTGTGAAAATGAAAAAGTGAGGTGAAAGCTCTGTTTCAAAATCTTGTGTAGCCTACCTAGATAGTATTATACGGTAATAATCAAGATTTAATTTTTTTTTTTTAAAGAAGTCTCTTTTGTTCACCAAGGTTGCATTATATTATTAAAAATACAGTCAAAATAATAATATTGAAATGTAAAATTTAGAGCCTGACCGATATATCGGCGGATTTCAGGCATTTTCCTAACTATCGGTATCGGCATTTATAATGATTAGAGGAATTAAGACCAAAAATAGAAGATAAGGTTTTGTCAGTGACACTTTTGATATATTTATTGATACAAGTTATGCTTTTTTATAACGTGACTAAATTAAAAGACAAAGTCGTTAGTGAATTTACAGCTGTTGCATAATCTTCACTAACGACTTTTTCTTTTAATAGTCTTTGTCTTTTACTAGTTTGCATTGGATGCTATATTATATTATATTATAAATACTAGTATTTATAATATAATATAAAATGCAATGCAAACTAGTTTGGTTAAAGCTCAAATGTATCATTCTCATTCTATCATTCACCATGTCTCCATTAAATATAAAAGTGTTTGATCACCACATTTGAGTGTATTCTATATATAGTACCCATCAAAAGTTTGGACACACCAATTATAGGAAAGTGTGTCCGAACTTTTGACTGGTACTGTGCTATAATACACATACATAATATTGCTACTGTACTGTATTATAATATAGACATAAATAATATCGGGCCGATATATCGGTATCGGCACCCAAAAATCCATATCGGTCGGGCTCTAGTAAAATGTAATTTATATCTGTAATGCAATGCTGAATTTTCAGCATCATTACTCCAGTCTTCAGTGTCACATGATCCTTCAGAAATCATTCTAATATGATGATTTACTGCTCAAGATTTGTCTATTATTATTATCAATGTAAACAACTTGTAAACAGTTGTTCTGCTTAATATTTAGGCAATATAAAAGTTTAGGGTAAGTGAGATTTAACAAAAAAAAAGAGAAGAAATGAATAATTTTATTCAACAAGAATCGATTAAATTGATGAAAAGTGACAGTACAGACATTTATAATGTTACAAAAGATTTATATTTCAAATAAATGCTGAAGGATCCTTAAAAAAGGACGTTATTACGGTTTCCACACAAATATTAAGCAGCAAAAACAGATAATAATTTGAAACATTATTAATACAGTGATGCATTGCATTGGACAGAAAAAGTTATTTTATCGTAGCAGATGAATTGATGAATTACATTTTTTGTTTTACCAGTATTTTTGTATGCAATGTATTTTGTGCTTAAAGAATTTTGCCACATGCTAGCACCAAACTCAATTATGAAGCATTCGGTAACTAACAGAACAAAATTTCTAACAGAGCTATTCTCAAAACTACAACGTAAATATGGTGTCCTAATTAATTATTTGTGGGAATATATCCATATTTTGATTGGATTGGTCTTGTTTTGCAGGCTTCAAGTAGAACATCATGACTCTCTTGTGCAGCACTTGGTGACAGAGGCTTGGACCAGACTGGAGAGGTACATGACAAATTTCATAAATGCAACCACGACAGTGAGAGTTTGGTGATTTCCAATGGCAAGATCGAAAGTGTCTACCTTTTCTACTCTTTTAGCAGTCTTGGTTCTGAAAGTATTTTTCAAAGGGATTTTGTCTTTGTTAAAATAAGCCATGAACCAAAACATCCAGCTAGGAGGTGAACCACAACATTTCACGCATTGATTTCAGGCAAAAAAATATTTAAAAGGATAATTCAGGATTCAGCATTAAGCTTTGTATTAAAAACTTAATATAATATATTATTAGGTAATATAATATTAGGATAATATAAGTACTGCAGCAACAAAGTTTTATAAAGTTGCCCCATCAAAGTTTGCTTTCTCTGCTTTACAGACTGCAGATGAAAACACTTTCAAAGTTTGCGGTTTGTCTGAGTGATCAGTTCCTGCACCACAGCCCTCTGATGGGCCAGATTACTCAAATAGTGAGTCAGAGACTGGACTCCATTCAAGACGCAAGGTGTGTTTTAAACCATCGAACACCCTAAAGATGTAGTGCACCTGAAAATAAGTGTATTTACACTACATGTCCTCCTTACAGAGTGCTCACACCCTTGATGATCGGTATCTTTCCCCTGGTGTCGCCCCAGCTGCGGGATGCGCTGCTTACAAAAGCGGACACCCTTCTGGACAAAATGGACCCGATACACTTCAACAACCCCAGAAGGGTGGTGCAGTTCCTCCGAAACGTCAGATATGTCCACCGACCTCTCCTGGAGAAATGCAACTGGCTTCTCATGCAGAACATCTCCCATCTGGACGTGGAGCACATCTGCATCACTCTGGGAATGTATCAGACGTTGCAGTACAATAACTCTGATTTCAGAGTGGCTGCGAGACAGAGACTCATAGAGCTGGTGGACACGAGCACTGATCCTGCCACTTTCACCAAACTCTTTGCTTGTCTTGGACCAATGGCAGGACAAGGTGACAGAGAGAGGTGAGCCAGGGAAATTTTTCCCTTTTATATTCTTTTAATTACGTACTATTTTTGGATATCAGTGCTATTTCTGTGTCATTTATATACAGTGGTGTGAATAAGTTTTGGCACCCATGCTAAAGTTGCCTAAAAAGAGGAATAAAAAATCATATTTTGGGTATTGATCTTAATGCCTTAATTAGAAAAATGAGGAAAACTCCAACCTTTAAGGACACCAATTTTCTTTGTGAATGAATAATGTATCATAAATAAATAAATGTTTTTCCTTAAAATACAGGGTTGCCTTTATTCTTTTTTTATTTATGTTTATTCTATGTTTTTTGTGGTTATGTTTATTGTGGTTCCCATGAGTGTAAAACAAATTCCCCCTTGGGGCAATAAAGGTTTCATTCATAAGTCAGGGCACCCCTATGTTAAATTCCCATAGAGTCAGGCAGATTTTTATTTTTAAAAGCCAGTTATTTCATGGATCCAGGATAATATGCATCCTGATGAAGTTCCCTTGGCCTTTGGAATTAAAATATCCCCACATCATCACACAATAAAAAATAAATATTGTGACTTTTTATCTCACAGTCCTATGCAAATGCTAGTTTACAGTATTTCTGACTTTATTTCTCATATGTTTTTCAGTCTGACCTTTTGACCTCAACTCCTTGGTATAGTGCAACAGGGACTGTATTTTGTCCAGTCATCATAGGGATTTAAATTAAAGTGTTTTCAGTCATGACCAACCAGCTCTGAGATGGATTTCCACTGTATGATTTGATTGGTTTGATTGGTCTTGCAGGTTAGAGAGTACTGCGCTGCTATTGGCTGATGAGCTGAATCCCCAGCAGGCTTTAGGAGTGTTGGAGGCAATGGAGGAGATGCAATGCAGGAACCTTCAGTTGATAAACAAGTAAGACAAGTTATTTGCATTGCATGTCAGAACTTAATAGACATAATTATCACAGTTAGGGGTTGATGAAATTGTTACAATTTTGTCTCTGCAATAATTTAAAAAAAAAAAATGTGATTACAATTTTTGTTTTTACACTACTGTTCAAAGGTTTAGGGTCAGTAAAAAAAGGATATATATATATATATATTTACTGTATATATATATATATATATATATATATATTTTTTTTTTTTTTTTCTTTCAGATTTTGTGATACCGAGAATACCGGTAGATAGTCATTAATGCAAAATTTTCAGTTATATTGTTTTGTTAAATTTGGTACTCTTACAACTTTTAACACTAGACCTACTAATGACGATACAAAATCGAGGCTGAACTGAACATTTAACCTTTTCCTTTGTGTCCAACTTGCGTTAGTAAATTGATACGTAGTAATATATAATTATCAAGAGGACAACAATATAAATAAAAACAACAATTAAATTCTCACCACTGAATTAGCAGGATGTAGCCCACTTCTCTATTTTGGTCAGTATACAAAAACTTCTCGGTTAACATAATGTTGTCTTAAATTAGGCCTAAGTGTCAAACCTCACACTATTTCATATTTGTTGATTATAACGTATTCAATAAACCAAACTCCAGTGTTACTCCTCTTACGAAATTAACGAAGGCATTATTTTGACCTCGCAAAATAAAAAGTAGAAAGAGATTAAATTCAGGCCTACCTCATGTTGCACATTTGCATTTTTGAGAAAAACAAAAAGATTGTTCAGGTCTATGTCCAATTAAATCCCTCACCTTTTTCTAGTTGTATTGTTAAAATACATATTTTGCCTGTAATTTAACTACGGTGTATTAAAATATATTTCTCATATTGCAATATAATATCGATATCGTCCGGACAGTGAAAAATATCGTGATATGAATTGTTGCTCATATCGCCCACCCCTAAACGTGACATACAGACAGTATAATGCAACTAAGAGTGTGGTCATGATCTGTAGGACCAAGGAAGACATGTTTATCTTTCTGTCAAATTTCAGTCACAAGGAAAATCAAGTATCTTTTCTTCACAGAAGACATTTTTAGACAATGTAGAACTTTGTGCGCCCAGGCAAATCCTCTCACACGGAAGTTTGGACACCACAGACAATGTTAAGATGACTCTGTTTAAGACATATTGTACATTTCTGTACACGGCCCATCTTTGGACTAACTATAAAAAAGCCAGTCTGCAAAGGAAAAGTGCTTTTAAAGTGACCAAGATGGAGTAGTGTGAGTGAAATGTTTGTCACAGCTTGAATTAACTCTAAAAGCAAAGCGGCTTTCTAACTTTGCTTATTTATTAATCTGTAGGTTAATAATAATGTCACTAACAAATATTCGATTTAGTGCAGTCCGCTACCAGTCTTTTTAAAATGCTTATTTAATTGTTGTTTCTTTTTATTTGGCTTGTGTCTGTCTTGTATCTATGTTGGACCAGAATAAAGTTGAATTGAATTGAAGACCTTCCCATGTCTTTTCTGACAGGATGGCAGCCATACTCTTCAAGAATCTGGAGTCGTATCGTTCTTTGGATATCGCTCGAATTACTCAAAATCTCATCCTGCTCCATTGCCAGAATCCCGAGATCTTCTCCAGACTGAAAGCCAAACTGCTGCAGTGAGTGTTTCCAAAAACAGACTGATAAATTTGTGACTGTCTAGGAGTCTTATAATTAAAGGGATAGTTTACACAGAATGTAAAATCTCACATCATTTACTCATCGTTTCGTAGTGAACCTGTATGGTGTTATTTACACTGTGGTATAATTTTTTTAAATGTTTTTTTTTTTTTAAAGTAGCCTCTTATGCTTACCAAAATAATCTGATCAAAAATAAAAATTAAAAAACAGTAAAAATGATAATAATGTGAAATATTATTACAATTTAAAATAACTGTTTTCTATGTGAATATCTAAAAAAGCTGAATTCTCAGCATCATTACTCCATTCTTCAGTGTCACATGATCCTACAGAAATCATTATAATATGATGATTTGCTGCTCAAGAAATATTTATTATTATAATCAATGTTGAAAACAACTGTACTGGTTAATATTTCTTTGGAAACTGTGATACATTTTTTTCAAGATTCTTTGATGAAGAGAAAGTTCAAAAGAACTGTGTTTATCTTTAGTAATATTATAAATGCCTCCTTGCTGAATAAAACTATTATATATATATATATACTATTATTATTTGTTAACTAAATTATTTAACATGAACTAACAATGAAGAATCCTTCCTTTATATTATTTTCAACATTTAATAGTAATGTTTTTAATCAAATGTTCTTTCTTTATTATTTGTCTCAAACAATCAACATAGATACACAACAACAAATCAATAATTAAAACCACAAAGTAAAACACAACCACCAAAAAATAAATATGTATATATGAATTATAGTAATAATAATAATACCAAAACAACAAAAAAAAAAAAAAAGAAAAAGAAATTGTGACTATTACCTATGGACGCTTGTCTCCGCCACTGAAAAAAACAATTATAATAATAATTTCGACTTTTTATCTTACAATTGCGAGATATGAAGTCAGAATTGTGAGAAATAAAGTCGCAATTGCCTTTTTTATTTTCGGAAACTCTCTTCCATAATTACCATTGCTTGAACAATGAATAATTGTATTTTATGTGCTAACATTAAACTTTTTACTTTTAGTTAATGCATTATTTAATATTAATATAAAGGGTTAACACAATTAAATGATCTTATTTAGCACATTTATGTTTTTACCCAATATTGTTTTTCTGTCTTTGACCGTCCTTCATAGTTCCCAGCAGGGCAGTGTGTTCCCGTTCGAGGTGACCATACTAACTAGGGTTCTGTCCATGCTCCCTTCTCGGCATCTCGACGAGGGTGTGCTTTCCCGTGTGGAAGCCGTGCTCCCGCAGTGCAACCTAAACAACCTCAACACTTACGCCATAGTCGTCGCCAAGTGGATTCGCTACGACCCCTCGTACCGGCACAGCACCCCCAGCAAGTACGTCCACCTCCTGCAGAGCCTGAACCGCTGCGCACGCGAGCGGCTGCACAAGCTGGAGCCCGTGGATGTGGTTCTGGAGGAAGTCAAGTACTTGTCAGGGGAGTGGTTTGATGAGATGCTGCTGGAGGAGTCTATGGTCACCTTGCAGAGACTGCTTCACCAGATATCCTGGACTAATGTGCATGACGTGGCCGTTTATCTGACCAGGACTAACTACTTCTGTGCCGCG
Organism: Pimephales promelas; assembly: GCF_016745375.1. Next base: position 3,438,666 of record NW_024121277.1, on the reverse strand, counting down.
CTGCTGGACCGTATCGCTAGTATGACGATTGAAAATATAGACAAGGTGGGAGTCATTTGAAGTGTTGTTTCAATCAATGCATTTTCACTTGAATTAGTTTAATGCACTCTTGTTGAATACTTGATTCTTTTTTTTAAAAAAACCTTACCCTAAATTATTAAAGGGTAGTTTCCACTAAAATGTTAAGCTACACAACTGTTTTCAACATTATAACAATAATAAATGTTTCTTGAGCAGCAAATCATCATATTAGAATGATTTCTGAAGGATCATGTGACAGCGTTGATCACAGGAATAAATTACATTTTAAATTATTTTAAATTGTAATATTATTTCAGAATATTAGTGTTTGTACGTTATCCACACTTTTGATCGCCAGTGTATATACACGTTGAATTATTATTACATTTATATGAGGTTAACTTATATAATGTATATGGTTAGTAATAGGTTTTTATAATTTTGTTTTAGTATTGTTGTTTATGTATTATTAATATATATTCATATTTAGTAGTTTTCTAAAAAGTTTTAAAGTTTAAGTTTTTCATCTATTGTTTATATTTTATTTTATTTCTAAAAGGATGTTTAATAGTTTTAGTTAACAACGGTTGTCACCAATTTGAAGTAATATTCAAATTCTGGAGCTGAAAATTTGTTTTGTACAGTGTTCCTCAGAAATATCATATTTCCACCATGGAGAAAAATACATTTCAGGACAGATCTGCAATGAGCTCTGGGGTTGTTAATGTTTCTATTGAAACCATTGTTTACTACACAAAATATAGTGAAGGATATTATTTCAAATTTATTTAATGAGATGCATACACTGCTGTTCAAAAGTTTGGTGTCGGTATGATTTTAATTTTTTTTCCAAAATGTTTTTGATGCACTTATTTAATAAAAATAAAAAAACAGTAAAAATGCTAATATTTTGAAATTTTAAAATAACCGTTTTCTTTTTTAATATTATTTTAAAATGTAATTTATTCAGCATCATTCCTCAAGTCTTCAGTGTTACATGATCCTGTGCTGATTTGTTGCTCAAGAAACATTTTCTCTTGTAATTAATATGCAAAATACATCAGAACCATCTGTTATAAAACAAGTGTATGTCTGTCTCTTCCAAACAGATTCATTACTCTGCAATATATGCCACTTTGCTGCCTTTTGCTAAGCTGAATTATGACCCTCCAACGGCGGAGCAGTTTTTTGATGCCTGCATTCGACATTTCACTCCACATATTAGTAAGATCCTTACGCTGTGCATCTATAGATGAGTTTTTAGATGCCTGTATTCAACATTTTACTCCACATATTAGTAAGATCCTTACGCTGTGCATCTATAGATGAGTTTTTAGATGCCTGTATTCAACATTTTGCTCCACATATTAGTAAGATCCTTACGCTGTGCATCTATAGATGAGTTTTTAGATGCCTGTATTCAACATTTTACTCCACATATTAGTAAGATCCTTACGCTGTGCATCTGTAGATGAGTTTTTTATGCCTGTATTCGACATTTCACTCCACATATAGTAAGATCCTTCCACTGTGCATATATAGATGAGTTGTTTCTAAAATTTAAAAGGCACATCGTAACCTGTTCCTGGTGATGTAAACAGGCTCCATTGACCCTCAAATGCTGGTTCTCCTGGCGTACGCACTGGCCATGGCGGATTATTTCCCTGAGGAGGTGGTCAGAGAGATCTTCAACGTGGACTTTCTTGCAAAGTTGGATGCCCATCTGGAAAGTATGTGTATTTCTGAGATTAGATAACGTAAACAGTTATATAATTAATGTATCTTGAAGGTCTGAAAGAGACATCTTTGGCCAAGAATGAACAAAACAGTTTCGGGAGTGAGTCCAGTTGGTGTAACGGTACAAAAAAATGATGGTTCGGTTCATAAGTCGGTTTTGAAGTTATGTTTCGATGCATTTTCAGTACAGAGGGGGGAAAAAAGAGGGATTATTTTTATTATTATTAAAGTCCCCATGAAATAAAAATGCAATTTTTGGGGGTTAAGTATGAATATGTTAGTTTTACTGGTATCTAATAATAATAATAATACATTTTATTTATAGTGCGCTTTACATTTCTGCGAAATCTCAAAGTGCTACAGTTGTAGGGTTAAAAACAGTTCCAAAAAATATCACAAAATCAATAAATAGCAATAAAAAATAAAAATCTATAAGCTAGCGTGCTCCAAAACAGATATATAAGCTTTCAAATTGTACAGTCTCTCACTTCTGCCAATATGACATCACTCTGCACTTCAGCTTCTCATCAGATTTTCTGTCCAATCAAATGCTCTTGAATCTAAAGCGTCCGCCGCCTACATTATAAATAGATGCTGAAGCTGCGGCTGAAATCAGTCACTTGTTCACACATTTACTAGTTTCTACATGGTGAATAGTGCACTAAATAGGGTTTCAGATAGTGTAAATATACTTTCCATTGTGGCGAATGAAGTCTGGTTTCACGTTAGTGTCACGCAAACCGCCGCAGCGCACAAACAGTCTGCCGTCCGTTACACCTCTAGTACACACACAGAACGATAGTTTAGGGGACTCATTCCAGTGTTTAAATGTGGTTGTCCCTCCTAAAACTTTACAAATGTGTGTTTTTTCCAGCTTTGCCAGATGCTCAGAACATGCGCATACGTCTGCATCTCATGGAGCTGAATCGGGCCGTGTGTCTGGAGTGTCCTGAGTTCCAGGTGCCCTGGTTTCATGAGCGCTACTGTAAATGGCTGCAGAAGAGAGGTGAGCACACCGTAGATCCAGCTGGATAACGGGAACGGACTACAATTGGACCGTAGAAATATTAGAATTGGAAAGCAGTTCTTATCTGAAAGCATTTGTGCTTGGTACACATTAGCTAAAATAATTATTACAATCATTTTTAACCATTTGATAAGATTTGTACACAACTGTTCAAAAGTTTGGGGTCAGTAAGATTTTTAAAATATATATTTTTAAAATAAGTCGCTTATGCTCACCAAGGATGCATTTATTTGATCAAAAATACAGGAAAAACAGTAATATTGTAAAATATTATTACAATTGAAAGTGTACAGGTGAAATTCGAAAATTTAGAATATCGTGCAACAGTTCATGTATTTCAGTAATTCAAATTAAAAGGTTAAACTAATATATTAAGTATATTTAACTAGACATATGCATGATTATACTTTTCAGAGAACCAGCATTTCTGTATTTAAAATCTTTTTTTTTATTGATTTCATGTAATATTCTAATTTTCTGAGATTTTGAATTTGGGGTTTTCATAAGCTGTAAGCCATAATCATCAAAATTATAACTTGTGCACGATATTCTAATTTTTCGCGTTTCACTTGTATATATCAATATTTATGTATTTTGAAATAACTTTTTTTATCAAAGAAAGCATAATGGTAGTCAAATAGATTGAAATGTTTAATGTAAGACTTAACTTTTTTAATTAAAAGTCTGGTTGGTTCAAATAGTTGAATAATGTTTTTCGCACGGCAGCCAACAGCTCGATCAGTCCGATTCAGCAGCAGATCCATAAGATGCTCGGAGACGTCCTGGGTGGGATCAACTGTGCTAAAGTCGGAGTGCTGACTCCATACTTCTATACTGTCGGTGAGTTTTAAACGAGTGGAACAAGTAAAATAGTCCACATTATTTAATCCTAACAGTGTTGAAATATATATATATATATATATATATATGTGTGTGTGTGTGTCTGTGTGTATATATATATATGAAGAGTTCAGATGCAAAAGCCTCTAAATGCCATTTGAAATTTTCTTCTTTAATGATGATTTTTATCAAACTTATATATTTAAGTTCAGTAATTTCACTATCATTGCCATTTAAGTGAAATTACTGAACTTAAATATACAAGTTTGATAAAAATCATCATTAAAGAAGAAAATTTCAAATGGCATTTGGAGGCTTTTGCATCTGAACTCTTCATATATATATATATATATATATATATGTAGCTGTTTGCCTTTTCTACCAAATATATTTTTGGTCAGATTGTACATTAACCAAGTTTAGTATTTTGTACTTGTCTCATATTTAAAATATTTAATAAATATAAAATATTTTTCCCCATCCTTTGATGGTTAAATTTAACTTTAATTGAAACAAATACGGGGATTGCTTTTGGCTTTTATAAATATAAAGGTCTAAGGTCCAACATCTATTTTAACTGAAAATGTTTTTTATTTAATTTTTTTATTTTATATTTCATTCATCTGTTTTAACTGAAAATGTTTTTTAGTAAATTATTTTTATAATATATTATATATATAATTTATTGTTATCTCTCTGTCTATCTATCTGTCTGTCTGTCTGTCTGTCTATCTATCTAACTATCTATCTATCTATCTATCTATCTATCTATCTATCTATCTATCTATCTATCTATCTATCTATCTATCTATCTATCTATCTATCTATCTATCTATCTATCTATCTATCTATCTATCTATCTATCTATCTATCTATCTATCTATCTATCTATCTATCTATCTATCTAATCTAGTCATTATTTTACCCATCAATATGGTTTGTTGAGTTATGGGGTGTTATGTAGCATTAAATACTATACGAGTTGAATTGATTCACTCCGTTCCATCGTAATATTTCATTGACTAAAAACACAGTTGTACAGGATGACAGTTCTAGATACAGCATTGCTGTCTCTGTAAGCTCATGAAAACTGTAATGTTTATGTCATCAGATTTTGAACTTGTCCTGGATCGTCACCTCCAGCCGGTACCGTACAGCGAGCCGAGTCAGCTGCAGATCAGCGAGAACGGAAACGTTCACTGGCAGTCTGTATCAGCAGACAGAGAGAGGACAGATCTGCCGCCAGGAGCTCGCCGGTATGTCATGCTTCAATGTGCAAAACAACACGTAATATTCAGACGTAACATAATTCTCCCTGCTACTTCATCTGCCTAGCATTGCATTAGAGTTCTTGGACTCCAAATCCTTCTGCAAAAATTCCCGGCACATGAAAGGGGAGGCCATGATGAAGAAAAGACATCTGGAGATTTTAGGATATCAAGTATTACAGGTCAGTAGAAAGATATTATATTTCACACCCATACTATTTGCATGACAAAAGTGTGTTTTTGCTGATAATATGCATTTCTACAGATTCCCCACTTTGAATGGAACTCAATGGAGCTTTCCACAGAAGATGCTTGGAAAGAATATCTCAGGAAGAAAATATTTACAGAGTTGCCCTGAGACATTATCTAAACTGGACATTAAAACTTTTAGTGCAATCAGCAGCAGGGAGACACTATGAAAGGTTTGAACATCAGGTTATCCTTCATTTGAGCTGCAAGACAACACTGTACATTTCATTTTGACATATGTTTTCCTCAGCTGCACCACATTTATAACAGAACCCAACATGCATATAAATCAGGTCATTTTTATGTTGAAGGTCAACATGAAAAACCGTTTGCTTGCATTTTACCTCTGTTATGAAGTGATGGATGATTTGTAATGTCAGCCTAAAAGGAAACTTGTTACATTTTGATTAAAACATATAAAGTCAGGGAATGTGCATTAACTCTTTCCCTGCCATTGACAATTTTCTGGCAATCCATGTTTCCACTGTCTGTAGGGGGTGCTATTACACAAGGACACACGTGTAATAGTGTTTTTTTTTTTGTTTTTTTTTTGTTTTTTTTGTAAAGAGGATTCTCTTCTTTCTTCTGACGTATTGTAGGTTCAGATATTTATACAACAAAATATATTTTTTTCAAAATATATTTTTTGTGTGAAAATGATCAAAAATGCTGGCGGGGAAAGAATTAAATAGTGCAATTAATTATCATTTTTGTGTGGTTTATGATATTTTAAAATATAGTTACAGTTTGTTATTGGATACAATCAGTGACAGTGATGATGTTTTTAAAGTTTAGGCATCTTTGCTGAATTTAGTCTCATAGAAACACAAGAGGCGCCGGCAGCATATCGCATGTCTTGTATCATTCCAGCCCACTGTTTCTTGTCCTCCTCATACCTGTCAAAAAAAGAGCGATTTTAGATGAATCCCAGTTAGAAGTATACACTTGTTTAAATCATAATATTTTTATGATTTGATTTTAACAATTTTACAGTACCGTTTAAAAGTTTGGGGTTGGTAAGATTTTCATGACATTTATTTTGCTCACCAATTAAGTCTATTTTCTATTTGAAAATCTTTTAAAATCTAAATTATATCTGTGATGCAAAGATGAAATTTCAGCATCATTACTCCAGTCTTCAGTGTCACATGATCCTTCAGAAATCATTCTAATATGATGATTTTGCTGCTCAAGAAACATTTCTGATTATTTTCAATGTTGTGCTGTTTAATTTTGTGGAAACCACGATTCAATTGTGATGAAGCTCCCGTTCCACCACATCCAAAAGATGCTCTATTGGGTTGAGATCTGGTGACTGTGGAGGCCATTTTAGTACAGTCAACTCATTGTCATGTTCAAGAAACCAATTTGAAATGATTAGAGCTTTGTGACATGGTGCATTATCCTGCTGGAAGTAGCCATCAAAGGATGGGTACATGGTGGCCATAAAGGGATGGACATGGTCAGAAACAATGCTCAGGTAGGCCGTGGCATTTAAACGATGCCCAATTGGCACTAAGGGGCCTAAAGTGTGCCAAGAAAACATACCACACACCATTACACCACCACCACCAGCCTGCACAGTGGTAACAAGGCATGATGGATCCATGTTCTCATTCTGTTTACACCAAATTCTGACTCTAGCATCTGAATGTCTCAAACAGAAATTGAGACTCATCAGACCAGGCAACATTTTCCAGTCTTCAAGTGTCCAATTTTGGTGAGCTCTTGCAAATTGTCGCCTCTTTTTCCTATTTGTAGTGGAGATGAGTGGTACCCGGTGGGGTCTTCTGCTGTTGTAGCCCATCCGCCTCAAGGTTGTGTGTCTTGTGGCTTCACAAATGCTTTGCTGCATACCTCGGTTGTAACGAGTGGTTATTTCAGTCAAAGTTGCTCTTCTATCAGCTTGAATCAGTCGGCCCATTCTCCTCTGACCTCTAGCATCAACAAGGCATTTTCGCCCACAGGACTGCCGCATACTGGATGCTTTTCCCTTTTCACACCATTCTTTGTAAACTCTAGAAATGGTTGTGCGTGAAAATCCCAGTAACTGAGCAGATTGTGAAATACTCGGACACCAACAACCATGCCACGCTCAAAATTGCTTAAATCACCTTTCTTTCCCATTCTGACATTCAGTTTGGAGTTCAGGAGATTGTCTTGACCAGGACCACACCCCTACATGCATTGAAGCAACTGCCATGTGATTGGTTAATTAGATAATTGTATTAATGAGAAATTGAACAGGTGTTCCTAATAATCCTTTATGTGAGTGTATAATCGCCAGCTTCTGGTAATGCGTTCTTTGGGTGAACTATTCCTTTAAGACGAATATAATTCAGATGTGTGTCAAGCAGAACACTTACTGCCAGATGTCTGTGATTTCTGACGGGACACACTGTTTGTCATCGTTCTCCTTCACAGTGAAGCCGCCCACCACGTACAGCACACCAGCAGAACTGACCACATTCACAGAGCTTCTCTCCTGAGCAAACTCAGGGAACGCCTCCCATCTATTGGGAAAAACAACATGGTTTTAACTGATTTTGATAGATTTGTGGAGGATAACATCTGCCGTATCCCATAAGATAAATGCCACAACACCTCAAAACCTAATAATTTAACTACTGATTTTTGTCATTGTTATCCAACTTTTTTAATAATAAAAAAAGAAAAATTCCAGTTTTTGTTTCAATGTTCTTTCTCTAATCAAAATATTTTAAATAAAACATGTTTTCTTGGAAATATTGTTTTAATCGGTGATGATTTTATAGATTTGCCCTCGAATCCCCCCCCCCCCCCACCAAAAAAAACAAAAACAAACAGAATATGATAGTATTTGCTTCCAGTTTGGTTTCCCATTTTATTTCAGGACCAAATAATAACGTTCAAGGAATGTTCTTTTTAGTTTTTTTGTTTGTTTTGTTTTTGCAACCCTAAAATAATGTTCCCAAAATGTCACTAGGGGTTATTTTTAAATAATCTAAAATTAACTTAAACAGAATGTTAACGTTTCACAACGGCTATTTTTAGGTTATTTTATAATACCCATGTAGGCCGGTTACAGCGGTAATGATATTGTAGTAAAGATAGCCCAAAAACAAACCTTAAAAAAAATACGTTCTGGGAACTAAAAACTAACATTTAGGGAACGTTTTTGAAACCAAAAATTGTTGGCTGGGATTTTATTTTTCAATCCTGTCAATCTATGTAATATCACTTTAACAAAAGCCAGTTCCTTTCTGACATCATCCTCCAGGAAGTGACATTATTTTGGAGGGAAAACAATGGCTCAAATCAGAAAGTGTTATCAATAGATTTGCAGAATTCTGTGATGTTTAACATCTATTCTGTAATAGGTGTTAAATATTATGACTGTATAATGTCAGTATTTCAAAATATAGGCTAGCTGAAAAAAATTGCAAGCTAACTTTTAATCATTCACTAAGCGCTGGGTAACTTTAGGTTTAATTTAGAGCATCTGTAAGCCTTTTAAAAATTGTGTTTGAGGATTAAATATCAATAAAAACAACAAGTGATTAATACGTACTTGTTTGTTGAAAAGTCATACGCTTCACAAGAGGCTAAAAGGCCATCTTCATTGACTCCTCCAACCACAATGATCTTTCCTTTGTGGATGGCGACTCCAAACATGGACCTGGGTGTCTTCATGTCCGCCAGCTCTTTCCATTCTGACTTCTTGTGGTTGTACGCAAACATCTTGTTGATGGTTTTACTATTCCAGAGATGAAAACAAGCAATGCCACTTTATCTCAGGCTTTTATTTTGTATTTAATCTCATCTCAACTCAAATTTGACTTACTTTTCATCCGTCTTTCCTCCTATGCAGTAAACTAGTCCGTTCTGTGAGATCACACTGTGACCGTGAATTCTTAAGGGCAGTTTTTTGGTCTCCAGCCACTTCATCTTACTGCCAAGAACAGCAAAACATAATTAGTTTTGTGGTTTATGTTTGAAGCAGAAAATGTAGAAGAAACTTACTCAACATCATAACACATCACTGAGTCCAGAGACTCGCCGGTCTGCAGGTCTTTGCCAGCAACTGCAAACAAGAAGTTTTCAAACTCGCCCATGGCGAACAGACACCGGGGCGATGGCATCGGGGGCAGGGCAATCCAGTTTGGAGAATGAGTGTCCAGCTGAACAAAATGGATGATTTTAATTGATTTACAAATGTAAATAACTTTCATTCTATTCTTCCTGGTGATATAGGCCTTCGTACACATGCCTTTCCATTTAATTCTGGTTCCTAGAAATATGCAGTCATGCAATTGAATGAATAGTTCATCGTATCATCATTTACTAACCCTTATGTCATTCCAAACCACTATAGAACACAAAAATGAGATTTTCACACTAGAAAATGTTAATCATCCGAGTCATTCTGAACTAAAACTAACACCATAAAACATTATTGTTACTTGAAATAAAATAAACAATATCTAAAAAAAATAATAAAAAATATTAAGGCAACATTTCACATTTTCATTTTAGTTTAACTTGATGTACTACATAATATGGAAGCTTGTTTCCGCCACAGAATGAAAAATAAAAAAGGTAATTTGCGACTTTTTATCTCTCAATTCTGACTTTATTTCAAACAATTGCGAGTTCACATCTTGCAATTCTGACTTTATTTTTCACAATTGCAAGATAAGAAGTCAGAGTTTCGTGATATAAAGTCAGAATTGCGTGATATGAGTTTATATCTCACAATTTTGAGAAAAGTTGTCAGAATTTCGAGATATAAACTCGCAATTGTGTTAGAATTTATTTCTCAGAATTGCGACTTTATGTCTCACAATTCTGACTTCATTTCTCGCAATTGTGAGACAAAAAGTTGCAATTATGATACATTTTTTTTATTCAGTTGCGGAAACCATCTTCCATAACAATAACTAAAACTAAACTATAGACATAAAAACATAACAAATTTACTAAAACTTTAGCTAAAATGAAAATGGAATACATTAAAATAAAATTAAAAATTATATACATTTATAAAATTATATATATATATATATATATATAGCCATTTATATTATATAAATAATGTTTCGTACTGTACATTGTAAATCCTGGGATAAAATTCTGATTTATGCGGCCAGAAAATATATATTCGATAAATAAAATTCTTATTGGGCTTCCTCTAATGAATGTGAATATTTAATATGGTTGCAAAACGTTTTATATATAATTATATAATGAGGCAAACCTGTGCATATTCTGTGAGTTTGACAGTACCAGAGTTAAAAGCAGTTCTAATTCCCTTTCAAAGGGGTTAAAATATGATAAAACCAGATTTTTTTTTTTGATTGAGTGTAAACTAGATTTCCTGCAAAACACCTTCATTATTGTTACAAGGAGAACGAGACATTTTGAAAAGACCATTATACTATAAATGACCGTCTTAACCTGATAAAAATAACACTGCAGTGGGGAATCCTCATCATCCTCATCCACAAACAGCCCTCCCACAACATAGAGCAGGTTCTTCTTTGACGTAATGCTAACGTGGTTTCGCGGTATCTGCTCTGCCATCGCCGCTAGGAAGCATTCGTTTTCATTAGCATCGTAGGCCACAGCCGCCGTGTCACTTATCATCAGTATGAGATCCCTGGTGAACATCCCCAACCGTTTGTTGTCATTCAGAAAACCGGGCAATTTATTTCCCTCTTCTTCGCCTTCACCTTTCGCACCATCCTTCGTTTGTGGAAGTTTTCCAGCAAAAGCCTCCCTGATGGTATTCAGCTTCTTGAGGAGCTCAGGGTCGGCCTTGATGATGTCATCCTTCTCCACTTTCTCCTTGAAGTATTTCTCCGGGAGTAGTCGGAAGCGGATGTGCTCGAAGGCATCTCCCAAAGCGATCGCCCGGTTCTCCTTGTTCTTCCGGACCCATTTCATCAAGAGCTCGTAGACGACCTCTTCTTTCTCCACGTTCAGAGAATCACACCCGATGATGGCGAACAGCTCAGGAGCGGTGAACTCGAGAAATTCCTCTTCCCTGGACAAAGTCTCAAAACGCTCCGCTATGAAGTCCCTAGCGGACACAGCGAGCCTTGGGCAGTCCAAAACCAGTCCCATTCTGTAGATGGCCAAGCAGTTCCCCAAAGACACCTTGTTTTGTAGATAGTTGACGCAAATGGTGAAAACAGATGGGATCTGAAACCTGTTGCCGACTGCGAAGATGTCTTGCACGTTCTCGTCTGTGATTTCGATGTCTGCGGAATAGAGATAGTGCACAATCATTTCCATAATGGCGGGATCCACGTTCTCCAGCACGACTTCCTTGCTGGAGTCTTTCTTCTCAACCCCGTCCTCAGTAAAGTACAGCTCTCGAAAGTACGGGCTGCACGCCGCCATTATGAGTTTGTGGCAGGGAAGACTCCGATCTCCAACCTTTAGAAAACAATCCACAAACTTGTTCTCCTTCAGAAGTTCCTTTAAACCATCCTGGAGAAGAGTGCTCTGAAAGAGCCTCAGGTCCTCCTTGATACTCACTGGATCCATCTCAAAGATTGCAGGTCTCAAAGAGGATGCGGTACTTCCTCTTGTCTCGCCGTCTCAAGTGTGCAAGAGGCTGAAATAACACAGCACCAACACAAACCCCCTGCAATTTAAGTACACCCCTCTAAATATAACCCCTCATACCGTCAGAAAGAATTCAGGCTGACTAAACGGGAGCCGCATCAGGCAGCTGTCAAAGACTAAAAAAGACAACTGGACACACTCAGAGGTCAGGGGTGTTTTGCTCAAGGGAAAATGAGTGCGTGTTTGAGAGTGACGCATTAGTAGGAATTCAACAGATGTCTAAGGGTTTTAAAAAATCATATAGGTGTGTGTCATTACTTTTGTTTTGCATGTGCCCTCATTTGTACGACTCTCAAAAAAGAGTTTATAGTTCTGACTCATTCGGGTTTTAGCCTTAATCCACGTCTGGAAATGTTCAGCCAAAAATGACTAAATTTATGCTATCTATTGGGTATATGTTTGTTCTTTTTGGTGCTTTGCAGCCTATTAAATGCCTCGTAAGTAGGAAATAAATTTAATTTGACATTTTTGTTTCACAGGAAAAACAACCGCACACACGTTTGGATCAACATGAAGGTGAGTAAATAATGATTTTTTAAATATTTTGTTGCTTAAAGGGTCAGCAAACAACAGCTGCCGTGAAGCCAGAACGCAATTATTAGCGCCTCTGGTCATTGGTGATGTAGTTGAGCTCTTTTTGTTAAACCCAAGCTAAAAACAGAATGTGATGTTTGATCAGGCCACGGCTATCAAAACCGCTTAAACGGGTATTGAAAAACGGATTAAACACACACAAAAAAATGTCCTATTTCACATTCTCTCATACTTTTATTACAACACAATAGCAAAATTAGCTTGTAAAGTTCTCTACACAAAACAAGCTTACAGTTCCTAATGTACAAATATACATACACTATATAATTGTATTTATTTATATGCATACATTGATATTTTTTTTTCTCAACTTACACATGGTTAAAATATGATTTGTAAACATATGTAATTGTCAAATAGCAAATAAATATTCTGGAAATAAATGCAAATTTAGCTAATTACAAAATTCTTGATATTTGATGTAAACAATGTAACAAACTATGCAATACATACAGTAACTGTACAGAGTGCTCGGGTATTTTAACCCATGACTTCCCAGAGTCCCTGTAGTGTGAATCCATCCTTCAGTTTCTCTATAGCCAGACCCAGCTCTTCAGAAAACACCGGCTCACGATCATGTTGCTTAAGGAGAGGACAAAAATGTCATTTAAAAGGATCTATAGACATACAGATGGATAGATAGATGGACAGATAGACAATATATTTACCTTATTTCCATCTGCAAAATAAGCCTTGAGATGAAAAAGAGACAAAAAATTAGTGATTATCTATGTAATTAAAATATAAGGTAAATATTAGATAAAGAACTTCCAATGTCTTTTCCAATGTCATATATTTGTTTTTTTGTTTTTTCCAATTCATAGATTTTTCATTTTATTTCGCCATCAGTGTATGAAAGGGTGAATGTGAGGCAAATGTAAAGCGCTTTGGTGACCATTGGGTCTATGAAAGCGCTATATAAATGGAGTCCATTTACCATTTACCATGTCAGAATCATCAGACCTCTGCGTAAACATTGTTGATACCTGGCAACAAAAGTCTGTGTTGGTGGGACATTGTGAGTCGCGGCTTAAGCCGTCAGCTATTTTCAGCATGTGAGACAAACACACACCCGCCATGTGTTGAAAGCGGAGAGTCATTATCTCTGAGAGTAGCATATGAGGTAAAACTCACGGTAAAAGCATCAGTGTGCTCATCTGGCTCAATCTCCACGTCATCAGGCGGCTGCTCTACGGTCAGCTCCTCCAGAGGCTGAGGCTGAGAAGAAAGATCATTTATTCATATATTATGGATGGCAACAGTATTTGCCTTTGATTTACAGAAAAGTGGAGGCATCGGTAACAGAGATGCACCTCGGCTAATGGTGTTTTAAATACAACTCAGAATGGAATACCAATACAGTTCCAAAACAACTGTTTTCAATATTATCACACATATTCGTTATTACCTTCTCTTCCATCTCATATTCCACTCCAAAAATGGGGTTTGCAGAGTAGACTTTGTGTAAGGAGTTGATTTCCTTCACTGCATCTTGTAACTTGTCCATTGGATCGATCTTGAAACCCAGCACATATCCTCCTGTCTGAGAGATGAAAAAAAATAAAATTCAATTTTGACTTTAATTCACACCAGGGAATTAAATACACATGGAAAACAGTTCCAAAGTTTGGGTCGGTAAGGTTTTTTTAAAGTGTTTTTGGAAAGAAGTTTCTTGTGCTCACCAAGGCTGCATTTTATTTATTACAGTAAAAACAGTAATATTGTGAAATATTTTTACAATTTAAACTTTTTTTTTTTAATTTTATTTAAAAAGAAATTTATTCCTGTGATCAAAGCTGAATTTTCAGCATCATTACTCCAGTCTTCAGTGTCACATGATTTTTCTGGCGATCTGGATCCTGGCCCACACTTACCTGTTGAGAGCTCTCAATCACAAGAGCTAGTCCAAATTTAGAGTCTCTAATCCTTATGGAGCGCTTCAAACAAAGGGATAAGAAAAGAAAGCATGGTTTTTATTGATACAACTCATTACTGAGGGCTCATTCTTTGACTTTTTAAGGCAGAAGAAACACTCACAATTTGTAGATAGGGAATGCTGACATTGAAGCTCTCGTTCATGTTGGCATGCCACACTATCCTCACGTTAGTAATGAAAAACGTTCCAAGATTACCCTGAAACACAAGGGGATGCTTAGTTGCTCTCCTCTCGTGTGCATTACACATCCTTCCCTCGCGGGTCAAAATTTAACTTTTCCTGGGAGATGTTTTTTTTTTGTTGTTATTTATTCTTTTATTTACCTCCAAATTACTTTATTTTAACAAAACAAATAAGCACATTCTTAAATACAAATAAAATAACTGCAAATAAAATAAAACATTTAGTTAAACAATCCTGCATTGGGTGTATCTGCTGAGCTATTTAGGAAAGAAAATATATATAACATGGCATTTCATGACTATTGCCACTAGATGGCCGTAAAGCTCTAGTCTAGTCTACATGGAGCAAATGAGTATTTGATCTTTTTTTGAAAATTGAAAAAAAACAAAAAACACCTTGCCCCATTTATTTTCAAGGCAATTTCTTGGTGTGTGTTTGTGTGTACATGTGTGTGTATGCATGCGGGTGTTCTGCATTGGGGATGTTTTATGGTCTCACCCCTTCATCTGTGCGTGCGTGTGAGTGTTCTGGATTGAGCCAGATTTTAAATAAAAAAAATATTTTCCACATTTTCCATTCATTTCTTTGGGGGTCAAATTGACCCATGAGGAAAGGATTTATTACTATTTTTTATCACATCCACAAAATCACCTTGAATCCAGTAATTTTTTTGTAGGTATTCCAATTTCAAGTGAGACAAAATTGACCTCTCCAATGAACACTCAACTTTTAAGAATTAAAAGAAAATGAATTTCGGGTCAAAATGACCCGAGGAAAGTATAAAGGTTAAGGTTACATAAACAAGTTTTAAATTCCTACTAAAAAAAATAAATAATAATAGTGTAAATCCACTGAAAATACCTGATCACTAGACAGGTTCCAGACTCCATTAATTTTGTCATAAACCTGCTCTTGTGGCAGAAGCCTCAGCTGCTTATTCTGAATAAGAGCTCCTCTTAGCTTCAGATCCCGATACATTTTGGAAGTCTCATAAGCTCTGCAAGAAAAAAGAAAAAATATATATTATATTATTGTATCAAAACTTTACATGTCCTAGTAATCTTATTTGGATCAACTAAACAAATAAAAGTCATAAATGTATTCTATTGACATTCCAATACTTTCAACATGATCATTTTTGTTCCATTGTTTTTTTTTTTTAGCTATTCGTTCAATGCTTTATCTTGTGCAAAATTGCATTTCCTTGTTTTTTTGACACTTTCCAATAATAATATTTCTTCTAATATTTTAAAAAGCTGCCCATATTTTTATTTGAAAAGTTACTAATTTAGTACATTTATAGTAAATCCAACCAATCATTTATCGTTTGTGGTATCTTTTGTGTGCTGTGCTAAAAAAATATAGCTTGTCGCTCTTTAATCTTACAATATATCATTTTTAAAAAGACTAAAACATATTTTGTTCTAACTCCAGTTCAAAATACTTTGAACTGTTTACATTACAAATGTGGTATTTAATATTATGCAATTCACAGAATAAATTTCCTTGAGTCCTTTCTAGATTAAACTACAGATCTCACTATACTGTAGATTTAAAGATTAGTCCGTTAATAAT